>OY284413.1:158380536-158799518 GCA_958301585.1 Merodon equestris | reverse complement strand
AATGTTATGGTTCCTGACACGAGTGTTTCTTGCATATGGTACTTTAGCGAACTTGAACCTGTTTTTCCGTTATGGTACCCACCGCTAGAAAGATCTTCAACCACATTAGCTTCATCTTGATGAGTATCTTCGTCATCAGAATCGGATAATTCGGAGTTGGATTCATGGTCACTTGTTATGATCAATTTTTCATCACCATCCGCAAATTCATTATCAGAATTAGTAGTACCACGCAAAGGTCTGAAATTTTATCCATATTTCATCTTATGACAATTCATCTAACCGTTGCTCAATCATATCCTCTTGATTGCCACTGATTCCTTGCCATTATCTTCTTCTTTTCCTTTTCCCGGCGTTGTTATGGTCAAAAGTGTAGGACCATAACCTTCCCACTTAATTGCATTCCTACTGGTCCGCTTGTGGAGTCCGCCGGTTTGACCTCAGAAAGTAGCGGCAGGCTTCCCGGTTTGGGATTACTTCATCGCTGAGGCCAATCAAATGCTGGTGTTTTTGCATTTGTTTTTCGGCCCGCCTTTTTTTTTTTTGACACTCCAGATTTTTTTTGTTTGATCTTACTCTTACAACACCGGTGATCTCCAGTCGTGTCAACCCACTGATTTGCATGTACACTTGTGGGGCAGTTTAATGGTGGTATATATGTCCCTAGGCTCACCTTGGTGTTTTCTAAATTGCCTAGATGTGATTTTTGTTTACCTTTGTTTTAGTCGCCTTTTACGACAAGCGAGAGGTATCGCTGCCGGGCTATTCTTAACCCGTCCCTGCACGGAAAGCTTTCTGACTGTCATTATAAAAACAATCTTGCTCCACAGCAAGTTTGCATTCAGCGGAGCACCATATCAGACATCTTCAAATAGTATTGCTTAGGAATTTTTTTTTTTGACAGAAAGTCATGTTCATACCTAGCATGGGCTTGTCACCATGGCTACAATATGTCTGGATCAATAAAAATGAATAAGAAATGAATGATTAAGAGGGAAATGAGAATTGATGGGCGACTAACAACGTGCGACTATCCACCTGTACATTTAATGACTCTCGATTCCTTTTCTCAAGAACAATATTTCATACATCTATTGTCTCGCCTTTTGGAGAGATTAGATTGAATTAACTTGTAACCCCATATGCACTTAAGTCGTTAATACGTCAACTAAACAAAATCAACATTAACTTTTATATATCCATTTCACAGCTTCGCACTTGGAATCGATTTACATTTGGATTGAGTGTACCTCTTGCAACCAATTTACATTGCCGCAGTAAGCAACACCAAAACTCCATTAGCCACCTAATGTCTGTTGCAAAGGAATCTACAACCAGCCTCACGCCTGCCACTACTGTACATATACGTACTTCAATATTCATTTCAGTTTCGTCTGTCAATATCCGAACATAGCGATTACTAAGTAGTTTCTCTTGTATAATAGTTGGCAGCCCGAAATCAATGCATTTGACGTGTTACGCTAGAAGCACTCTGATGAAAGAGTTTAACAAGTTCAGAACTAAACGACTTACCCCACAAGCAACGTTTTTCAAAATTCTTCCAAGGAAATTAAGCAAATCGAGTCATTGATCTAAGTTTCTTTCATTGTATACCATCAGTCAAAAAAGGTTTGGTGAACCACAAAAGTTCAATTCCTACAAATTAAGTGGAGATTGCCTTGGTAAGGAACGAAGAGATTGAAACGTAGCTTGTTAATCAGCTTCAACTCGGAAAATAGTTCCTTAATTGGCCTTTAATTACATCGACGATTGTAACAGATGTCAAAAAGGGTTTTATAACGTTCACCCATTAAAAGCGACGTTGTCATTTGTCTTTTGAATTTCGTGAACTTACAGCGGTAGACTGTTGATGCCATCGGACTTTTCCCTGGCAGGGTCGTAGTAGGAAGAAATCGGGGGAAATTGTCAGCCAATCCATTCCAATCATAACGATGAAAGGTTATCGTATTGAGTTAGATGTCGAAATTAAATCAAAGGCCAAAACTGTTAAGATATTTGTTATTTATAATGAACTGACCAATAGTAAATTGAGCGGAAGTTTAGGTTCAGTTTTATTGAATCAATTTTGTTATAAAAAAATAGGGATAATGATTCTAGACTGAAATAATCTATGCGTACATATTTAAGTGGTTATTTACAATAAAAGTGTTTTGGCGAACGAAAGTTTGTTGATCTTGAGCTTAAAAAAACCTTTTTGAAGGGTACTAAATTGTGGGAAATTATTTTATATAAGTTTTCTGCATATGTTCTGCATTAGGATAGACAAAAAATCGTCAGTAGTATAGAATAGAGTTTTGAAATGAGGTCTAGGGTGTCGAATTCAAGCAATAAAATTCATCTCTTCGAATTTTAATTTAGCATTTCAAATCGATTGGCTAATAATAAACTTTATGATTGATCTAATTAGGGTGGATTAGGATGCAACCTTGGGTGAGAAAAGCGCACATGAATATTCTTGTACTTTTCGAATAAAAATTAAAATTTTGACCATCTGCCTTCAGTCACAGTTCAACTTTAACCAAATTCTTTTTTAATATACGGGAGCTATAAAATTATTTTTAAACAAAACTTACACGTATTGTACATAGCCCTGAAGACAATATGGAAAACCAACTTATGCAAATTGTTTTTAATATCAAATATCCTTTTTGAAATAACATTGTCACATTTAACATCAAACTTCTTTCCCATGGTCTTTAAGTAGGTCACGTATAGAAGGAGATTGGGCATACCTAGTCTGGTTAGCTTATAGACCAGACCTTCTAACCATATGATGTCGAAGGCCTTTTCAAAGTTCGCCAGGCGAGCACCCCTACATCGGCCTTTTGAATCTACTGAATGTCAGAAACCAGTCTTGACGCAGAGTATCATACTTCGCTTTAAAACCAAACTGATTTGTCGATATAATTTTCTTTTCCTCACATAATGGACTACAAATTGTATATATAAACGCCAAAAGTTGATGAATTTTGACATTTGTTTGTGGGCTCCAATGTCGACATTATTTGTTGGTCAGACACTCGGTTTCCTCCTAGTTATTGTGATAATTGTTATTCTGTCAATGGTTTCGAATTTATCGCTCCGTTCGTTTTCACTCAGTTGGTGATGGTATGGTTGTTTATATTCGTAATGAAATAAAGTGTAAAGTTCTATGTAAAACCGACGCGGGTGCCCAATAGAATATGTATATGTTTCTAAATATTTTGGGCGGCAGTACAAATATATTTTTAGGTACTATCTATAGACTGACAGATAGATATGTATGTATATACACTATGAAACTGGATTCATTTTTATAAATGTCCTTCAAAAACTATCTTGTTTCACGCCACACATAGTTATCAGGGGTGACGTGAATTGAAATCTACTTGACCACTTAATATCACCACATTTGATCAACCATATGAGGGCCCTTAACTTAATGCGGTGAACACAACAACGTCTACCTACCACTCGGAAAATACTAGCACGCTACTGGATCTATCCTACACAAGTGACCTCGTAGAATATTACGCTATACTCAGCTTGCAGCACCTGGTTTCTCGAAGCACAACTTATTATACCTTACTCTTGATTTTGATTATCACTCTGAGAAAAAAAAAACACTCAGACACAAAAACACTTAGAGACCTTAAAAATGTCGATCACACAAACTTATTACTTGATCTGCAAAACTCTAACAGGGACGTAATCCTGCACACGCATTCCGTAAATTATCAGGATGCTCTTCTTAATCAAGATTTGAACCACATCTTCGAGAAACATATAATGCTAAAAACTCATAAAAGATACTTCTTCTTCTTGGATGAATGACAAAATATTAGAGCTTATGAAGAATAGAGGCGCTTTGTACAACCATTTGAAACGTTTTAAAATTACACAACTCCACAACGAATTGGGTCATCCTCGAATTAAAAATGTATTTTAATTTCGCAAAGCAAGAGTTCGATTCTATGTCACCAAACTTAATTCATCGAGTTCGGGTAAAAATCTTTGGGAAAATCTGCCACAGATTGGTATCGAAAAGCAAGACATAAAACCATCAGATGATCTGAAATGTACCGCACTCACCAAAACTTTCACTACGTGTCACTCATTTAGCTCTCCACATTCGGGCCTTAACTTGAATGAACCTAGACAGTTAGCGAATAAGGAAAATAATTTGCATTCCAATGCTCCAGATGTTGTCGAAGCTTTATAATATAATAAAACTTTCTTATATAACACATATTTTTAACACCAAAATCATCTTGGAATGGAAAAAAGCTATGGTAGTGCATATGTCGAAGAAGTCCAATAATAATCTTGCAGAATACAGACCCATATCAATATTACCTTCCCTTTCCAAAATTTTGAGAAAGCTATTCTTGAGCAGATTCAAACACATCTCTCTTCGAAGCAGTTGAGTCCTTGCCAATCCGGTTTCCGAAGAAACTGTAGTTGTAAAACTGACATATCGCTGACGTAATAAGAAATGGATTGGAAAAAAACTCACCTTCTTAATTCTTCTCGACTTTCCAAAGAGTTTGAACGTGTTTAAAACTAAAGAAAGATTCGAATTTTTGCAGTCAATCGACGAAGCTGATTTTCTCATACTTCTCATACGCTTCAACTGAATAGGTACAACATTTTTCAAAAATTTGGGATTCATTTCTGGCACATACTGTAAATGAACTAATCATTTTTTTGTTACTAACTGTTAGTCTATGATATTGGGAAAAGAGAACAGAAAAAAGAATTTACAAAGCCCCGTTATTTCTTCCCCAGCTGTCTTGCAAAGCATTGAATATGAAAAAATGTAGTTGTTTTCTTGCGTCAACTGAATAGGTACAAATAATGGAATTACAAAAAAACGATAATTGAAATGAAACTATTTTTTTTTTTTTATAAACATTTTATTGGTTGACTCTAGTAGTGTGTATTGGCTCCTTTGTTCACTATTACTTCGTAAATTCGGTCCGGCATGGAATCATAAAGTGCCTTTAAGAAACTTAGAGAAATTTCCCCCCAGGCTAATTTAATGGCTGCAAGCAGAGATCCTCTATCTTCAAATTGTTGGCCAGATTCGTACACTTTTCGTACTAGCCATCCCCATACGTTCTCGATAAGGTTTAGGTCCGGTGAGTAAGGCGGACACGGAACAATGCCACATTTTATTCTCCTATCCAATTTTTAACTATCCGTGCGGTATGAATAGGTGCGTTGTCCTGCTGGAAAGTTCAATTTATAGGTCCAAAAATATTAGTAAATTTAGGGAAATTTCTTTCCAGAATTCCTCTATAAGTCGTTGCTGTCATTTTTGACGTTTGAAATTCAAGTTCGATGGTTCCATAATAAGTAACTGTTCCCCATACCATAACACCACCTTCTCGGCTATGATGACGGGCTAAAAAGCGTTGATCTTTTCTCATATCGTGAAAGTAATAGTTGAACCCATCAGGACCGTCAAAATTAAACTTTTTCTCGTCTGAGAAAACCACATAACGCCATTCTTCTTTCCAACTCATATGGTGCCTCGAAAACTCCAAACGCATACACTTGCGCCGATGGTTTAAAGGTGGTTTCTTTTGAATTTTCAGCCGTTCCAGATGATTGGCACATTTGATCACTCTCCTTACCGTTGAAACACTAGCATTAACATAACACCTGCTCTTTGCTTTATTTTTGCAGCTGAGTCACAAGAATTGGAAGCATATCGCAAAATTGATCTTCTATCAGCCGCTGTTGTGGCCGTTTTTTTACCTCCTTTCATATTTTTCCCGTATAACTCTTTGTTTCTTAAATACGCATAGATAACATTAAAGCTTCGTCTAATTTTTTAGCTATAGCACGCTCCGTTAATCCTTCCTCCTTTAATAAGTCGATTTTAACCTTTTCAACACTATTATGAGATTTTGCTCTACCCATGTTTCCCGAAATTTCAATTAATGTAATTTGTAATTTATGTAATTTATTTTGAAACACTTCGACAATTATTAAAATGTGCCAATCTCTTCGGAGTACACAGAAGCAAGAAGCAGATGTTGACTCAAGAAAACAACTACATTTTTTCATATTCAATGCCTTGCAAGACAGCTAGGGAAGAAATAACGGGGCTTTGTAAATTCTTTTTTATGTTCTCTTTTCCCAACATCATGGACTAACAGTTAGTAACAAAAAATGATTAGTTCATTGACAGTATGTGCCAGAAGTTAATCCCAAATTTTTGAAAAATGTTGTACCTATTCAGTTGAAGCGGAGTGTATATGACTGGAGGATCGGTCAATCGGTAGTCGTTAGCAATCGACGATCTGAATTACTACCTTTGATGAATGGTGGGCCCCAAGGATCAATACTTGGACCGATTCTCTTTTTGTTCTATGTTAATGAGCTTCCTAGCATAGTACAATACTTCTCCATACATATGTACGCCAACCTGATTTTAAGCTGGGCGCAGGCAAACTACCTTGGTGGTCTCCGCCTTCTTTGGGCCTCACCCCCCAAAAAAGACTAAAATACTGCTTGCCAAAACTTTATTGTTCCCTATTATGTTCAATTGCTTTGAAGTTCTTGATAAACTTGATTATACGTGCAAAAGAAAACAATCCATTGTCTACAATTATATTGCATGTTATATTTATGACCTTAAGTAATACGCCCTTATTTTCCTTTATTCAAAAACCATATTCGGCTGCTCATTCGAAAACGTACAAAACAAAAATGTTTCCCATTGACTTGTATTCACAAAGTTATGGCGACACAGGAACCTGATTATCAGGACAATAAACTAAAATGTTCAGTCTCACAGTGGTTCATGCCACTCGCTTATGAAATAAGGATCAGAAACACAAAATATCTCAAAAAACTAATTTAATTCCACTGGGCTAATAATCATAATTAATAATAGCTATATATTTTCCATTTTTCTTTTCTTTAATTTTCCTATTATATAGATATATAGATATTGTAACGAAAATTAGATATGGCAGCACTAAATGACAAAAAAGGAAAATAACATTTTACCTCTCGGGAACCAGAGCACAAACAGGAGACTAAAATGAATGGCCAGATCATGTCCCGTTTTTTTTTTTAAAGAAGCGGTAGTTTGTCTTTTTGGGGGACACTCTTCTTTTGGTGTCAGGTGTGGGGTTAGGTTAGGTTAGGTTAAAGAAGGGGAGTGTGATGGTTAAGCATCACTTCCACTCGGAGGCCAAAAGGCCCATTGTGATTCCCTTCATTTGTGGGGGTACACATATAATTAACCTGTCCTATCACGTGGTGGCTGAAACCACCCTGTGCTCTTTATGAATTTTAGAAGATCCGATATATCTGCATTAGTCACATCCGCAATCTCTGTAAAGAATCTTTGGCCTAGCCACGCTAGGCGTCGATTCTGGAGAGCTGGGCAGTGGCAAAGTAGATGTTGGATCGTCTCAATTTCTTCCTCATCGCCGCAGCTCCGGCAGAGATCGCTGGATCCCGAGTCCCATTTCCGGAGCATTGCTCCAATGGGACAGTGTCCTTTGATCACTGTGATCACTCCGACGAGTTACGGTCCAGCGCCAGGAGCTTCTTTGTTTTTCCGATATTCAGCTCTGACCACGATGATCTTGTCGTGTAGCTGTCGTTTCTTGTAAGCCAAGACGAGTTGGCTTCTTTGATGATTGTGTCGTTTATGATCCGGTATAATGCGGTGATCGGTGGTTGCAATGACGTGTCCGCTTCGCTGATGTCCAGTTCAGACCCCTGCCTGGCCAATTCGTCTGCTCTTTTGTTCCCTGCGATTAAACGGTGGCCCGGGATCCAGCAGAGTTTGACTTTGTGGTGTCTGATGGACTTCAGTGAGTCGCGACATTTCATGACAGCCTTTGATCTCGTTATACAGGATTCTATTGACTTCAGTGCAGCCTGGCTGTCTACGGAGATAGTGATATCCGATGGTGGGATATCGGTTACCTGTAGCTGTTTGGCTGCTTTCTCTATTGCCAGGATTTCTGCTTGAAAAACGCTGCACAGATCAGGGAGTCTGAATGATTCCTGTTTGTGGAGGGTATCAGCGTAGCACCCGGCCCCAGTGCCTGTGTCCATTATCGATCCGTCGGTGAAGAGAGTGATCTTGTGGTCGTAGATTACAGCGTTTGATAGCCACTCTTCTCTGTCGGGTAAAAGGATTGGTATTTTGAGAGAGAAGTAATTTGGGGGGGAAATATAGTCGGTCGTAGCTGCGAGGCAACTAAAACCCTGATTCTTTCCCAGGTCGTCTATTATTCTAAGTATGGCCGCATGTCCATAGTTGGCTTGCTTCCACAGAGAGGACTCCCTTAGTCTGAAAGCGCTCTTTGCAGCGCAGCCTTTTATGAATAGATCCAGGGGGAGGAGATGAAGTATTATGTCCAATCCTTCTTGCGGCGTGCTTCTCATGGCTTCCGTTCTACAAACAGCGGCTTACCTTTGTACTTTGTTGAGCATGTTCATATAGCTTTTCGTGCTGCTATGCTAGCAGTCCACCAGACTAGGGCCCCATAAGTTAAAATGGGTCTGATGATTGCTGGGTACATCCAATGAATGATGTACGGTTGCAAGCCCCATCTTTTTCCGAATGTCTTTTTGCATGCATAAAAAGCATTCAATCCTTTTTTCATCCTTTCCTCCAGGTTCCTTTTCCAGGAGAGTTTGGAGTCAAGAATGATGCCTAGATATTTGGCTTCCGCTTTGGTTTGAGTGGAGTGCCCTCTAACTTTGGGGGAGCAAATATCGGAATTTTCCTTTTCCTGGTGAACAAGACCAGCTCGGTTTTCTGGGAATTTATTCTCAGACCGTTCTGTCTTGCCCACGAGGAGAGTTCCCTCAACGCAGATTCCATTAGTTCACTGATAGTTAGTAGAAATTTACCTTTTATCAAGATAACCAGGTCATCCGCGTACGCTGTTGTCTTTGTGTCTTTCTCCATAAGGGATTTGAGAATTTTGTTAACTGTAAGAAGCCACAGCAGGGGTGAGAGAACTCCCTCTTGTGGTGTGCCTCTAGGTGTCACTTTCCTTATAAAGCTGTGTCCAATGACTGCATTGATAATTCTGTTCTTCAACATTTTTTCAATACAGATTACAATGGATTTGTCTAATTTTATGTCCTCTAGAGTTGTTATTATGGCCTCTGTGTTCACATTGCTGAAGGCCCCCTCTATATCGAGGAAGGCTGCCATTGTAAACTCTTTTAGGTTCAGCGAGCACTCAATTTCACGGACAACACTATGCAGAGCACTTTCCACTGATCTGCCTTCAAGGTAGGCGTGTTGAGTGTTGCATAAATTGCGTGAGTTGATGAGTCCTCTGATGTATAGGTCAAGGAGTCTTTCCAAGGTTTTTAATAGAAACGACGAGAGACTAATTGGCCTATAGTCCTTAGCGGCAGTATGCTTTGGTTTACCTGCCTTAGGTATGAAAATTACCTTTATTTCTTTGGGGTACAGTGTGGGTCTGTGTTTTTTGAAGCATCGCTGGCAAGATATCGTCCGGCCCCGGAGATTTAAAGGGTTTGAACTAATTTATTGCCGATGATACTTTATCCGTTGTGATAATCTTGTTTATTACTTCTTCGGTTGTGTGAACCGTAGCAACCGTCGTCTTGAAGGAAACTGTGGTTTCAGGGGTTTTACAGCCTGGGAAGTGGGTTTCAGTCAGCAGTTGTAGGCATTCCTGACTGGATTCTGTCCAAGAACCTCTGGTTTAAGGATGAATCCCGAGACGCAGGGGTCCTTGGATAGAATCTTTCTGAGCCTTGCAGCAGGTGTTTTAACTTTTCACTTAGCGGATTTAAAAAAAAAACACTCTTTCGTTTTTTCCGACTGTCCTTTATTGCGTCTCTTCATGCTTGAATCTTCCTTAAGACTAAATTTGTATTACAATCTTTTCCTAATGTCTACTTACATTTCTATATCTTTCTGCTGATTCAGGTGCACAAGCGAGTACAGGTAGTTCCACGAATCGCCATGATCTGGGTATGTTCGCCTATATCCATATTCGTTCGTGGAATCACCAGCACGTCGTGTGACCGGAATCAGCAACAAAATTATATTATTTTTCGGTGTAAGGGAATTTGGAATTGTAACTGTTAACGAAAGTTTGAAGTTTCAAATATTTCTCAGTAGATAGAAGAGGATTCCATAAAACAATTGTTCGAGACTCTTTTATTCGCAACTGTAAAGCGTGAACTCAGCGAAACGGTTGCCGTGCACCACGCGAAGTTGGAGGAACATCTGAAGATCCAAAATGCGTCCCTTGAGAAGCGGTTAGAAGAGCTGGAAAACACATTGTACAACACAAACTTGGCAGACTTCGCTATGAAAGCAGAAAAATTATTTGCAGATGCAGCTTCCACGAGGTTGAATTTGAACAGCAGCGATTCTCACCTAAGAAGTCCCGTGAGAAGTCCAATGGAAAACATCGGCAAGCGGCAAATGCCAAAGAAGGTTGGTGACCTTCCGGACACCTCCGAGGTGCTTAATCTAAAATTAAATGAGTTAAACAGTGATGATTGTAAATCCCTTCTCATTTCGGTTACACCGTACGACGGCAAGGATTCTTGGGTCGCCTAAGAGCGTCAGTTCGAGATCATCGTTAAAAATCAGCGCTGGACCGAAACGCAAAATGGAGAAGTTTGGTCGCGAATATAAGAGGAGATGCATTATCTGTGCTAGGAGCACTACCACATGGACATCCACCAAGTTACCCACTGCTAATAACGTGGCTCCGCCAGCGTTTTTCCCTCGACACCCATACCAGTTTCACTCATCTCCGCAATAGAGTTCAACGTCCTAAAGAAACACTCGCCTAATTCGCTGGCCTCTCTCACTCTAATTGGATGCCCCGCAGAAGTCCTAAACAAAATCGTTCTGAGTCAGTTTATAGAGGAGATACGCGATACACAGAATTCAGTTGCAGTTACCCGTCCAGCAACGTTATCTGAAGCCTGAAGTGTAGCCCAGGACATGTCCCTTCGTTCGGAAAGACGTGCATTGTTTCAGGAAGCAGTCTCAAATCGCATGGATAAGGGGAATCGACGATCGCGTTTCGATAAAACCCAAACGTCCTTAGAAGTGGGGGAGGAATCGCTAAAACAATCAATTTCGGGAAATTAATAACCGCCAACATTCGAGGGCAAACGTTGGTGGAGGAAGACGGAGAGCCCTCAACAATAACAACAAGCAAGTCCAAGAGGAACAGAAGAATAAACTGCTGGCTATAGGCGCTTTTTCACTGGGTTCAACGAATTTACTCATCGACGGGTTTACTCGTCG
This sequence comes from Merodon equestris, assembly GCA_958301585.1. Lineage (NCBI taxonomy): Eukaryota > Metazoa > Arthropoda > Insecta > Diptera > Syrphidae > Merodon > Merodon equestris. The sequence goes on along the minus strand of OY284413.1, from coordinate 158,788,222 downwards.
ACGGGTTGGTGAATGATCGGAAATGCAGTCTGTTGATTTACACAGGCGCTGAGGTATCTCTCTTAAATCTCGCATTGGTCAAGCCAAACACCTTGAAGAACACAACATACCGCGTAAGAGGAATTACGGGGACATAAATGGAGTCAAAAGGTCGAAGTGAAGCAACTGTTGAATTTCAAGTCCTCTTGTTCCACCATGAATTTTTAGTTTTGGACGTCGATATACCATGTATTCTTGGCATAGATTTTCTTCGACTTCATCGTTGCAAACTAGACTTCACATCAGCAAGGCTATTCATCGAAGATCGGCCTGTACCACTTCGACTAGGTGAAGAAAATCATCGGAAAAGCAGACTCTTCCTGCCAATTCAGAAGCTTTGCTTGAAGGAATACGGCCAAATACTAAAATCGACGTAAGGAGTTAATGGTTGAACCATGTGGGAAATCGCAGCTACTATCTTCAGTGCATTTATCTAGAACCCTGGTGGATAGGGCTCGGAATACTGTGAAGGTACGTGTCCTCAATTTTAGTTCTGAACCGATCACTCACCCTCCAACGAGATACGGTTATTGGCGCAATCCAAGAAGTCGAAGTGCTTGACCTTGCAACAGCGTCACACTCAAGAAAACCGGATAACATTCGAGACATTGTACTGCAGGGAGAATATCGTAATGAATCACAACGAAAGGAATTCACTTTACTGCTAACAAAGTATCAGGACATAATCTCCAAGGGACCCTGTGATTTCGGACGTACATCGCTAACAAAACATAGAATCGACACTGGATCACAGCCGATCAAATTGCCACCCAGGCGCACACCACTTGCCAAAAGAGAGGAGGTGGGAGAACTTATCCGAGACATGAAGGAGCGGGGAGTAATCGAGAAGTCGTCTAGTCCCTGGTCAGGCCCAATTGTTTTAGTAAGGAAAAAGATGGTACGGCAAGACTTTGTGTCGACTACCGTCGGCTCAACAGCGTGACGAAGAAGGATTCCTATCCTCTCCCACGAATGGACGACATGCTCGGCAACTTCTCTGGAGCTCGTTGGTTGAAATGGAAGAAATGATTGCGTTTTCGACGGGCACGGGCTTGTGGCAGTTAAGGGTTATGCCTTTTGGTCTCTGCAACGCCTCAGCTACGTTTGAACGTCTCATGGATTGAGTGTTTTACGGCCTCTCTTGGGATGCTGCCTTGATTTACATTGACGACATCATCGTACATGGTAAAACCTTTGAGGAACATTTGAAAAACTTAGGGCAGGTGTTTCAGCGATTACAAAAGGCTAATTTGAAATTATGTCCACAAAAATGTTTTTTTTAAGGAAGACGTGTCGCTTGAAGGCATTAGGACTGTCCCATCCAAAGTAAACGCTATAGAAGGTTGGAGCACCCCACGATCTAAACGAGATATACGCAGTTCCTTGGGCATTTGCTCTTACTACCGTAAGTTTATACAGGGATTCGCAACAATCGCCAAACCATTATCCCAGCTTACCGAAGAGAAGCAGAAATTTGTTTGGGGCGAAGCAGAAAAAGCTGCATTCCAGCAACTCAAGGCAAAATTTGTGGCATATCCTATTCTGTCGTATCCCAATCCAGAGGCAACATTTATTTTGGACACGGATGCTAGCAATTCGGAGCAGGCTTTAGCCGAATTCAGGACGGAAACGAAGTGGTTGTGGAATACTTCAGTGCAAGTTTAAGCCGAGCTGAAACAAATTACTGTGTAACACGAAAAGAGCTTTTGGCAGTAGTGGTGAGCGTTAAATATTTCCATCACTATCCATATGGACTCAGCTTTATTATTCGGACTGATCACGCAGCAATGAGGTGGCTTTTAAACTTCAAGCAGCCGGAGGGACAGCTTGCCAGGTGGGTTGAGCGCTTGCAGCAGTACGACATGGAGATACACCACCGTCCCGGCTCCCGTCATCTCAATGCAGACGCGCTTTCCAGACGAAGTTGTGGAGACTGTAGATATTGTCAAACTGCAGAGGCCAAGAATCGCAGGGGGATACCAGACGAGCGACTACTAGCTAAAGCCTTTGCTGTCGAAATTCTCGGAGCAAACCTAGAAAAGTTGCAAGACGAGGATTCATGCTTATCGCTAGTTAAATCCTGGGTGAAAAATAAGGTTAAACCGACAAGAGAAGATGTGCTCGCTGAAGGACGCGGAGTTAAAAGCTATTAGAGGCAGTTTGAGAGCTTAACTATGGTGGATGGGAGAAAACCGATCAAATCACGAAAAAGCAGTTGGTGATATCTCGTACTTTAATGCCAACAGTGTTGCAAAATCTGCACACGGGTGGACATCTGGGGCGTACCAAACGCTGGCGAAAGTAAAAGACAGGTTTTACTGGATTGGTCTGACTGTTGACGTTTTCAACTGGTATGCACAATGTGAAATATGTAGCGCACGGAAAGGACCTACGCAATAACTCGAGGACAGATGAAGATTTCTCTTTCCGGCGAACCATTCGAAAGAGTTGCGGTAGACGTGCTTGGGCCTTTGCCGAAAACATCGCGGAATAATCGGTACATAGTTTTGCTGATGGATTATGTAGCTAACTGGCCTGAGGCATTCGCTCTTCCGGATAAAAAAGCCGATCTGGTGACATCGAAATTTGTGGAAGAAGTGTTCAGTCCCCCATGTCCTGCACTCTGACCAGGGTCGCAATTTGGAGTCAACAATTTTCCAACAGAGTATGGACTATCTTGGCATCGGGAAAACAAGAACGACACCTTTACATCCGCAATCAGATGGAATGGTTGAACGCTTCAACCGAACCCTCCTGGATTACCTGGCTATGTTTGTAAACAACAATCAAACTAATGGGGATGAAGTACTTCCATTGGCATATCGTTCCTCGCTACATGAATCTACTAATTATACGCCTGCTATGCTTAGTCTTGGCAGAGAAATTCGTCTGCCAGCAGATTTAATTTTCGGATCTCGACCTTCTTCGCAACAACCAGTCACGCAATTCGTCAACAACTTACAGCACAAAATGTTCTTAGTGAATAAAGAAGCACGAGAAAACTTGAGACTAGCTTCTGAAGCCATGAAGAACAGGTACTCTTTTGTTACAGGTGATAAAGTTTGGCTATATAACCCGAAGCGAAAGGTGGGCTTATGCCCTAAGCTGCAAAGTGACTGGGAAGGGCCTTACATCGTCCAGAGACAGTTGAACGACCTAATCTATCGCATTCACGGGACCAGTACAAGGAAGAGACGGGTAGTACATGTTAACCGCCTTGCGCCCTTTAAAGAAAAATGTACATCGGTCGGAGCGGCGATGTTATAAGGGCGGGGTAGTGTAACGAAAATTAAATTTGGCAATGACAAAAAGGGAAAACAACATTTTACCTCTCGGGAACCAGAGCACAAAGAGACGAAAATAAGTGGCCAGATCATGTCCCGTTTTTTTTTAAAGAAGCGGTGATTTGTCTTTTTGGGGGACACTCTTCTTTTGGCAACCACCGACACACGACGTGCTCGCTTATCAGTCGATTGAAATTTACAATTAATGAAGCTTATATCAAAAACTTAATTTTTAATTCTTTCCCTTTCGTCACAATATATATATTTTGATTATCCTTTCTTTATTAACAAATTGCACAATATGTTTTTGACATTTCTATGTTGTACAAATACAAAATATAAATATTGCACTATTGCACTTTCTCTATCTTAATGTACAATCATATATATGTACTTATAACAAATTGCTAAATTACTAAAGTTTAAGATTGAGTACAGGATTTTCTTGGAGATACTGGTGCTGCCATCTGTCGGGAAACAGAGACAGTGAAAACCTATTAAAGGTCCCAATATCAGTGATCAGTTTATCAGTCAATGGTGCCCCTTTATTGTCATGACGATGGATGAATGTAAGAAAGAAAATAAAAGTAGAATTCAAGAATTACTTAGAACATATAACGCAATTTGAAATAATGATGGTTGAGGTTGTCTTATAATTATATACTCTTTTTAATATAAACTTTAGTCTTGTAAAAATTAAAAAAAAGTTATCGTTGAATTAATAAATAATTAAGGTAACTTAACCCTCTTACCGGTAAGGCTGCCCTGAGGCAGCCTTTACATTAATTTAACTAAATTTGAATTCTTAAACATTTCGCGGCCAATTAAAATTTACAGCTTTTTGCAAAATATATAGTTTCATAAATTTACCGGTTTGAATGTTTCATACTGCTGAGTTTGGCAGCAAAAGTGCATTTTGTGCGACACGTCAGTGAGTGAAGACAAAGAAATTATTGATCATTTAGTGCAAAAGTGAATATTGAATAAAATATATTTCCAACTCTCCGACTTTAGTGAAATCTTCTTCGGTTAGTATTAAACATATGTAGTTTGGTGTATTATTTGTATTTAGTGTGAATTGAATATGTATATATGATTTAGCAACAAAAATCCAAAGGCTGCCTCAGGGCCGCCTTGTCCGTTTAAGCATAAAACAGTGTCCCTTCGTGTGATTATTCTTTGTTGTTGGAAGGCTATTTATGAACGAATTCTACTTCTTAATTTTTGTAGAAATGGAAAGACATTATAGTAATATGAAGAAAAAAATTGATTTATCGAAAATGTCTGGATTCGGTCCAATTAGATTCAGACGAAGATGATTTCAGTGATGAACTCGAAGAACCAGATTATATTCCGGAGGAAATATCACCTGAAGATGACAATCGATCTGTCGTTGAAACAACACCTACATCGTGTTCTCTAGACATACTTATAAATTTTCGCGAATTGTAGTTCAAATAATCTCTAAAATGTCGAAAACTTGTGCCAAGTGCAACGATAAACTTAAACGATCTGAAATGATTGTGTGTCGGTTGTTTTGTGGCCAATATTTTCACAAGGATTGTATCGGAATTTCTCCTGAAGAATCAAATATTTTATTAAAACCAAATTTTAATTGGCAATGTGACACTTGTTCTCTTATAAATCTCTCCAACTTTCTCGATCGATTTACAGAGCTCACACAGTGTGTTAGTGAAATGAAAAGAGAAATTTGCTCATTACGCGAGTTCTTACATAGTCCCCAAAATGTACATGTAAAACCGATGTTATATCAAAACTCTCCATCTTCAACTGATCTCCCAAAAAAAAATTCTTCAACTCCATCAATTAATGCTCCCTGCGTGAATTTAAATCCATCTACCACCAATAATTTTATCCAGAGTGCGGCAATGAGTGGGGAAAATATTATATCAAACTATCAAAAAGCAAAGAATATCAATTCTAATGTCATAAATAAAAATATTTCTCCGCTTGTGAAGGTTAACAAAAGGAAAAGTAATAAAGACCCCCCTCGCGGTCCTGTTATTAATGGTCCTATCTATGGAACAAATTCTCAAAGTAAACTTAAAGTGATACCTAATAATAAATGGGTGCATCTGTCTAGCTTTTCAAATGATACTGAACCTGACTCAATTATTGATTATATATCTAATATGACTGAAATCTCATCTCAATTATTTAAGTGCTATAAATTAACAAAAAAAGATGCTGTTTTGAATGAATTGCGCTTTGTTAATTTTAAGCTAAGTGTTCCTGAAAATAAATTGCATATTATTTTGAAACCCACAGTATGGCCAGCATTTGTACGCGTTAAATTGTTTGATCATTCTCCAAAAAACATAAAACACCAAGAAGCAATAACAACAACATAAATTATATGGCAATCAATTCTTGTCAACCTGCGCGTCTCTCTGTCCGATCTTCAAAAATCTCTCAATTTTTAATATTTTACCACAATGTTGGTGGCTTACGATCTAAAATGAATGACATTCTTCTCTTCTCATCTTCCCAACAATTTGATATCATTGCCTTAACTGAAACATGGCTCTCTGAGAACCATTTCAACTCCGAAATGTTCGACAATCAGCTGTACAATGTTTATCGGAATGATAGATGTTCTCATACAACTGGACTGACCCGTGGCGGTGGAGTGCTGGTTGCAGTTAGATCTTCTATGCGGAGCATGCAGTTAGAGTTACCACCTTCTTCAAATTCTTCAATTAACATTGACCAATTAATTATTCGTTTAAGCGTTGATAATACTCATGATGTTTTTCTAATCATTAGTTATATACCACCGAAAAGTTCTTTAGAAATATATAAAAATCACGTTGATAATTGTACATTTGTTTTGAATAATTTAAAAGTAAATCAACATATTATTATCTTAGGTGATTTTAATTTACCTTATTTAAATTGGGTTTCTGACCCAGATGACAAATGTTTGATTCCGTACAATGTTAGTAGCGATTGTGAGAGTGTGGTTGTTGATACTCTAGCTGAATTTGGACTCAAACAGATCAATTGTTTTCAAAACAATTTAAATCGTTATCTTGATCTAGTTTTCACTGATAATGAATTTTGTGTGAGTATTGACAGTCCCACTCCTCCGCCCTTACCTAATTCTGATCATCATTTAGTTCTTTGTATGTCATTCGAATTCTTTGAATATATAAAGCAAACATCTGAAACTAGGTATGTTCTCAACTATGATAAATGTAATTTTGCTAATGTTTCTAATTCTTTGAATAGAGTGAACTGGCTCTCTATTTTTAATAATATAGATATTGAAGAGACTTTTGCCTTATTAACGAATTAATTAAATGAGGCAATTGATTCTAATACTCCTAAATTTTTAAGTAAATCTCAATCAAAGCCTTGCTGGTTCAATAAAAAACTAATAAATTTGAATAATCGAAAAAACAAAGCATTCAAACTCTACCGTGATTCCAAAGATGATAATGTTCTATATATGAACTACCTTCGATGTAATCGTGAATTCAATTTTCTCAACAAATTTCTTTATAATCAATACCTTTTAAGTATTGAATCAAAGCTTAAAAGGAATAGTAAATGTTTCTGGAAGTTTATTAACAACAAAAAATCTTCTACAGGAATTCCTAAGTCAATCAGATACATGGGGCAAACATCTAGTGAACCGTCAACCATCTGTAACTTTTTCGCTGACTTTTTTCGATCTGTGTTCAAGCCTACAACTTCTGAAACAAGCCCTCCGTTTACTCCTTCATCTGAATTAATCAATTTTAATCATCTATACGTAGAGAAAAGCGATATTCTTAATGAACTATCGAAATTAAAGGGTGGAATGCAATCCGGTTTTGATGGTATTGCTCCCATCATTTTAAAAAAATGTGCTCTCTCTCTAGCTACACCCCTTGAAATAATTTTTAATCGCTCTCTTCGAGAAGGATACTTCTTAAAACAATGGAAAAATTCTTATGTCTATCCTGTTTTTAAATCTGGATCAAGAAATGATGTCATAAACTATCGCCCAATTTGCAAAATATCTGTCATTCCTAAATTATTTGAAAAAATTGTTTATAGCAAAATCGTTTTCTCAGTGAAAGAATTAATTTCCCCTTTGCAGCATGGGTTTATCGGTGGCAGATCAACTATGACCAATCTTACAGTTTTTAGTAATTATGTACTAGGTGCTCTCGAACAAGGATATCAATGTGATGTTATATACACTGATTTCTGTAAAGCGTTTGACAGAGTTGATCACTCAATATTAATTACCAAACTTCATAATTTAGGTTTTCGTTCTAACCTATTAAAATGGTTTGAATTTTATCTTACCGGTAGAATACAATACGTTCGTTTTAATAACGTTATCTCGAACCCAGTCATTGTAACCTCTGGGGTTCCCCAAGGAAGTCACCTTGGTCCCCTTCTCTTTATATTATTTATCAATGATATTCCGAGCATTTTTAACGACTGTCTTTGCTTAATGTATGCGATGATCTTAAATTATTCATACGCATAAAATCTATTTCGGATTGCATAAACCTCCAAAATGATCTTAATAACTTATCAGTTTGGTGTTCTAATAATGATCTGCACTTAAATGTATCCAAATGTCATAGTATGATGTTCTACCGTGGTGCATCTCCAATATTATTTTCTTATGATATACATGGATCTTCTTTATCCAAAGTCACTCAAAAAAAGGATTTGGGTGTGATCTTTGATTTAAAATTTACGCTTTCAAACCACATTGATTACATTATTTCAAAGGCCAGTTCAATGCTTGGATTTGTTACTAGGCATGCTAACGACTTCCTAGATCCGTTTACTCTTAGATCACTATATTTCTCCTATGTACGTTCAATACTAGAATACTGTTCACCTGTCTGGAATCCTATGTATAGTATTCATTCAACGAGAATTGAAAGAATTCAGAAACGCTTCACTAGAATCGCAATTCGGATATTGCGATGGAATATTAATATGCCAACTTATAAAACGAGGTGTTTGTTATTAGGCATTCAGTCCTTAGAATCACGACGTTCATATTTTGATGTAATGTTTGTAAGGGACTTAATTAATTACAAAATTAATTGCCCTCATTTGCTTTCGTTAGTCAGTTTTCATGTTCCAAGTCGTGGTACACGTAGTAATCGTTTCTTTTGTGTACCCTTTCATAGGATTAATTATGGAATTAATGAACCCTTAACTCGATGTCTAAGACAATCAAATTCCTTATGTAATATGATCGATTTTAATTCATATCTAAGTAGAGACTGTTTTAAAAAAAAAATTATTATTAAAACTGAACCTCGCTAGGTAGTATTTATTTCTTTATATTTTCTTTATTGTTAAGTATATTAAGTAGTCTATAAGAGCTGTGTCTCTGCTTGATGAAATGAAATAAATAAATAAATAAATAGATTTATAATGAAATGTGTGGGTGAAATGAACTCTGCAGACACAAGTGATGTTCTCCTTCGAGACATTAATTTGTCCATATTATCAAATAAGCCATCGACTTCAGCAGAAGCAACTGCTACAATTGCAACTGTAGAAGTAGCAACAGAAAAAATAACAGAACAAGAGGCAGAGGAAATAATATATCCTTTAAATGCATTACTTATACAGCCACGAAAAAGAAAACGATCGCCGTTACCCGTTGTCGAAGATACTGGTCCAAATATCGTACCATCAGCTGGTGGTTTTATTGGGTCTTGTATGTTATTATTTCTTCTTTTCAACAATTACGTTAACTCTATATTGATTATATTATTATAAAAATAATTTTTGTTACAAGTTGTTATTGTATTTACAGTCTCTACAACAATTTTCTCATACTTTCAGCATTGTGTGATATCAGCAAGGATTCTAAAGAATTCTCCAATATTACGTGGCGAAAAAAGCAATGCAATTACACGTAAACGAGGTTGCATTTCGAGGAAAAAGTAAACTGCCCCCTTCAATCAAAAATCGGAAAACTCCAATGGAGATTTTTACATATTTTCTTTCGCATGAGATTAGTAATATGATTTCTGAAGAAACAAATCGAGCTGCTCATGCCGAAAATATCAACACACAATTTAAAACTACCGAAGAGGACATTTATTCATAGATACATTGGTATCCTTCTATACATGTCGGTTTACCGTTACCCTAATTTGGAAAGCTACTGGGGCAAAAATGCATTTCAGCCAATAAAAATAACTATGCCGTATAAATGGGGAATCAAATTATTTGTATTATGCGACTCTCACGGTTTCACTTACCGCTTTGAAATATATAATGGTGCCGGTGATAATCGAATTTTACCCAATACACCTGATCTTGGTAGTTGTGCAAATGTTGTCGTGAGATTATGACAAACCATTCCAAATTTTGTTCACCATATAATCTACTTTGATAGTTTTTATACCACGTTGCCCCTATTAGTATATTTGCGTGCCAGAGGAATATATGCTTTAGGAACAATCAGACCCAACAGAATTCCAAATTGTAAGCTTCCTTCGGATAAAGATATCAAAGAAGATAGGGGGTATTCACTTGAATATGTAGGCAACGCGTATGGCATTAACATTAGTACTGTTTTATGGCGAGATAATAAAAATGACCGATTAGCATCAACATACGTTGGAACTTTGCCATTTTCAAGAGTGGACCCATCCAATCACCCAAGTAAGGCATCGCGTTACGATCGAAAAGAAAAGAAGTACGTTGAAGTTGACTGCCCACAAATTATACGGGAATATAATAGCCATATGGGTGGAGTTGATCTAATGGACGGTCTTATGGGTCGATATCATATTCGACTCAAGACTAGAAACCCAATGATAAGACTTTTTTATCATTTGGTTGACATGGCTGCTGCAAATGCATACATTATATATCGCCGTATCGAAGCTGAAAAATCATCTGATGACGCAAGTTATACAGAAGAAAAGTTGTTGACGTTGCCTGAATTCCGTGAAGAAATAGCTGCAGGTCTTGTATCTTATAAGGGAAAACGTTTAGTTGGTAGGCCTTCAACACAAGAAAAAGAGCCCAGCATTAGTTCCGGCATCGGTCAGAGAGCAAAACATCCTGTGGCTGACATAAGGTATGACAATATCGATCACTTTCCAATATGGCTTGGCAAAGATGGTGGTAAAAAAAAATGCAAACTTTGCAAAACATCGCAAACACAATGCATTTGTTCGAAATGTGATCTCCATTTGTGCTGTTCAAATGTGAAAAGTTGTTTTTTGGAATACCATAAAAGAAAATAATTTTAAATTTTTTGAAAAAGTAAAAAAAACTTTTTTTTCCAACAAATGTTTTTTTATGCTTAAACGGGCAAGGCTGCCCTGAGGCCGCCTTCCAATTTGTTTACCTGGTGACTAAATTAATTATTTATTTTTCACTTCGTGCTTCTTACACTAATATCTAACATAAACAAAAATTCAGTTTTACCTTACGTCGTTTTTTTAACTTTGCCTGTTAGAGGGTTAAATTAAGGCCCTTGTAGTACTCGATATACTTGCTGGAAGAAAAATCTTCTCAAAGTTCGTCCAAAGAAATTGTAAGAATGCAGCTTCGACCACAGCAGCAACGTGATTCCTCAGTATAGCATGGATAGCAATCATGCCGATGCATTTTCTAGACAAAGCAATTTCGGAATCCAAGTTAGTAATTTGCCTAGAGTTGTTTAAAATATTCCCTTTCAGCTCCTGTAAACATAGCCTGAAAGAAGCTTTTCCTGTGAAATTCATTTTATGAAGAGCGTGATCATATTTTAACACACTAACTCAATTTAACACCTAATGGTAGTATGGTAGCTTCAACCACTATGCAACATGGGTCTAAATCAATATTTCTCAGCAGAACCAATTAAGAATAAAAGAGAAAAAAACCTGTGCGCTTGGTTAAAATCAAAAATCATAGATATATGTAGATAGACCTATCTGTTAAAAGTCCCTAACTCTTTCCTTGAAAACTTTATTATTGTCTTCCGTTGCCTTGGATAATTTATATTGCTTAAACTGACACCAGCAACAGGCTTCACTCTAATAACTGGTTTAAAATCCTCCGAAGTTGTGTTCTTCGATAAGATATTTAATTACAGTTCACGTCATGTTAATAGCAACAAGTCATTCACGAACTAATTAGAAGGGAATCCTTTCAAAAACCTTATTGTTTCACAAACTATGTATATGCTTAGAAGGATTCTTGGCCGTAATGAAGTAAAATTAATCGGATCGATGTGCATGTGCCCACACACTGTTTACAACATAATTTGGAGAACTTGCTGACTTTTTTAAGTTGAACGTCTATATTATAGTTGCAATATGGGTGTCTTATATCTTCGTTCCTGTCTATTATCACTATCGACGTCGTGCAATCTATTGTCGAAATATGGACAAGGGGTCCATGCATCACATTAAACCAAAGGTACGGATAAGAAATGGGTAGAAAGAAGAACTCACCCAAATGGTTATTCATATTCCCAAAGTGTTGTCTTCAAGCCAAAGACTACTATTTTTAGTCCGTGTGGCGACGATAGTAGTACCGGCACCGACATCGCTACTGCTGCGGCTCTGGGAAGCCTTTACGGTTCATCGAAAAAAATAAACGGACTGAAAGTAATTTTTCTCTTCGTTTAGCCTCAGCCTTTTATCCGTTTTTCACCATCATAAGGGATTCCTTACAACAGGGTACAAAAGGATTCCGGACGAACGCAATTCGATTATCCAAAATCCACATCCACATTTTGCGGTGCTTCGTATGTAAATTTTCGATAAAGAATCGTGTCCGGAGTAGGTTTATACGCTTCCTACGGATATGTTTATATGTAGATTATTTCTTGACGCTTTGTATCCTCGTTCCATAATCGCTCAACGAAATCTGAAAAGATAATATTTTAGAGGGGATTACCAGAGCGCACCTTTTAATGAGAGTTGGTTTCTTCCTTTTACTTCAATTTAATCGAAAAATGCGATGATTGCATTAGATGGGGATTTCGGATATTGTATAATACTCGTGGTATACGAGTATATGGTGTGTGGTATGATAGAATGGATTTTATCGCTTAATGAATGAATCCTTTGGAACCTTTGAATCGATGAGTTATGTAATTGAAAATTTGCAACGCTTGAATAGGCATTGTGCTCGATATGTTAGTCTCGGACCCTGGTACGTGAGGTTTTGATTCCATTATGCTAGTCTCTCCGGGATATAGAATCAGTACAATCTAAATTATGAACCTAATCACTGCCATGTGTTTAGTTCTCGGAATACTAGTCGAAGAAATAATTGCATAAAACCTTCTGTATCGAGAACGGGAGGCAAACTAGCATTGAGAAGTAACTCCCAATGACTTTCGCCAAGTATTTATACTGATCACGAATTGCCATGCTAATTACATGCCTTCGCGACTAGGTAATACAATCTATGAAGACGGTACCTAACTTTCTGGCAATCAATTTTCCGTACTTCCCTCGTAACCCCGTAATATCTGAAACGTGATCCAAGAGCAATCAACGTCGCAACCATGGCACAAGTTAATTCTGCGTATTTATTCAATTTCATACATGATAAGGCTCCTAATCCCATGCTCCCCTATCAGAGTTGTTTCGAGGTTAGGCTATTCTTAAGCATGTTTCCTCGAGAAGAAAAATTACATGTAACAGTTAGGTTAAGCAACGAATGAATAGTAGTTTATTCTGTGGTATGAGAGCTTGTAACATGTGTTCGAAGCAAAACGACAACCAACACAGACGACGAATTTTCTGTGTTATAAGCGTTATTTACAGGCCCAGCCAACCTTTATCAGTATAGACAACTTACGTATAAATAAATGAAAATATCATAACCTCACCCGCATCCGCTACGGACATCACTGCTACTCATCTATAATGACTGTAGTCCTCCCGAAACACATATCCTTCGTACGTCCTTCAATACGTTCCGGATGCGATGAGTCTAACTCACCTAAATCACCTGCATGGGATACATGTATGAGCTGGGAATAAGCGTTTTCAATTTAACAAGTCGCCCTATCGTTTCTAGATAGGCATAAAGATTTCCGGTCACGAAATCTACTCCTCCGTTGAATTATGATCGACTAGGCTTCTGTGTGGTTGTTTGTTTGTTATTCTGTTAGTATTCCACTCCTTCAATTTACAATTTTTCGGTTAGACCTCATAGGAACACACATGTTTCATTTAATATGACAGTCAGGGCGTGGAGGTATTCCTTGCGATTTCCCCTCTATGAGGCAGACAAATTGCGATGAATCAGGAAAGGCTGTGAAGGTTCGTCATTTGGCACATTAGCTTGTATTAAACCAGTGAGGGAATTGCGCTCTATGCCTGTGGGAATTAGGTCTGCGAGGTAGTGTGGAATAAAAAGACCATCAACTCTATAAATATTGTGCACACATATACAGTGAGGGGCAAAAAACACCAGCAAGTACCATTTTCTCATTGAAATCGAACTAGCTCTAGCGTCTGTCCATTGTTGGTAAAAGTAATTTCGTATTTGCAAGAGTATGACAAGTAATTGTGCGTGAAGGAAGTTTCTCAACGTTGGGAAGAAATGGATCAGGCGACAATCTATTGCACTAACTGATTCAAACAATCGCGACAGCGTGATCTAAATCGGGAGTCGAGCCGTTTGTCTTTTTAAAAAGAAACAAAAGTTGCTCTATTGAGTGCTCATTATTAACTACCGATATATTTTACATTTTTGGTTTTCGTTGCTTCGCCAGTGTAGCGGCGAATTGCTGACCCAGCACAGTGTCAGATGCTGACACAGGCAAGGGGTCATTCGCTGGTCGATTTCCAAGTATCAGCGGTGGCGATGTATACGGAGACATTCAGTATGTTTCCCGGAATTGTTGTGTGGAAATGTTGCTTTGGGGCAGCCGCTGGGTTCAACGTTTGGTTTAAAACTCCCCTTTGGTTTAAAACTCTCCTGAGTTATAATTATTTTGCTTCTTAACTTATAAATTTTAAAATAGATTAAAATTACCATAATTATGATTACAAAAATAATAAGTAGGTATGCAAATATTATATATTACATGGGTTTTTCCAGTGCATCTTTAATATTTTTTATATTTTCTATTTGTTTTAACAAAATTTCGTCAAATGTTAATTGGCTTTCTGTAGAATTTAATATATCATCATATGGTATAGCAAATTTAATTTCAAAATTTTCTTTTTCATTAGCAAAGGTTTCGTTTCCAATATATAATTTACAATTGTTAAAGTTAAGTAGATAATTTCCATTTGTTTTTAATATTCTTTCGTCACATGTACTGGATATATCAATGTTCTTATAAGCAAGCCACTTTCGATTTCTATAAGTTGAGCCTTACTACTTTTAATTTTTTTACAAGTCTTAGAATATATACATAAGTTTGTTAGCTTCAAATTTTTATAATCTACATTTTCCTTAAAGGTGTATTTTGTTCCATTTATTTTTACAACTGATTCATTTTCTATTATTAATTCATTTGATTCGATATCTGTCATAGCAGTAACAAAATATTTATTGGTTTCTATTATTTCTCTTGGTGTCTTAATTGCAAAAATGATTATATTATTAGTATATTTAGCTGTACCCATTTTTATTAATCTTAGCTTATCAAAATCTATATCATATTTAGTAATTTCTTCTTTATTTAATATACTGATGGTCATTATTCATATTCTACTTGATGCGATATTAGCTTGTATATGTTCTACATTATTTTTAATGATTCATATTTTTAATAAAGTTTCAAGATACAAAAGTTTTGTAGACAGTCTGCTTATTCTACCATCTGTTGAATTAAATTTATTAAGAATACGTTCTCTGTCTTCTTCTATTGCTTGCTTAATCTTAGAAAATGTTTTTTTAAAGTGTTCGTTAACTAATATTTGATTGTTATTTTGAGTGATAATGTTGTGATTGTTTTCGTCAGCAATTCTTAGGTGTTCTTCAATGTTCCGTTTGTCATCATCATCCATAGTACCATATGGTACTATACCATTTCATACCAGTACCTATGATGTGAATAAGGCCTCTTTTATGTTTATGGGGAATGAATGTCTGTATTTTGTGCATAAGTGATTCGAGTTCGTTATAAATTAAGTCTTTTCAATATTCGAACGCTACGTTTGATAGGTTTTCTTCTAAGCTTTGTATCACATTTTGAATTTCGGTTAGATTTATTATGTGTAAAATTTTGTCGTATGATTTCACTATTTGTACGTTATCTAGTTTTATTTTTGAAAATCCGCTGTTTGTTCTAATCTGTTCAACTGTTAACGTCGCTTGGGTCATTGTCAATATTAGTAATAGGTTCAAAATTGTCTGTATCCATTTTACCTAGAAATTTGTAAGGTCGTTTTATATTGGTCGGACGTATATTTGAAAAATTGAGTTTACGATATTTTGGTTGATTTTTATGCCTAAGTGCTTTATAGTTTTTTACATAACCTGCTTCTCTTTCTTCCTCATAGTCTTCTCTATTGTCATTTTGTTTTGATATAACTCTTACCTTTTTGTTTTGCGTATTTTCTCTAACTATTTCTTTATCGATTTTACCATGTTCTATAGAGGTTTGTGTTTTGTTGTAGAATGCATAGATCTATTATACCATTCTACGCATTGATACATATTTTCTTGGATTGTCAATCTTGATTTTTCTGCGGTAAGAACTCTCAGCTTTTCTCCTATAGTGATATGGAAATTTTCAATGTCCGAGTTCCCGGTATGGCTGTTTGGTTTTGTGAAGTGTACCTCGACATTTTCTTCTCTTAGGAAATCTTTAGTGTTAGTATTATTGAATTCGTCCTTTAATAGAAAAATACAATCTTATTCTTTCTCTAATGTATATCGAATAATTTGTCTTGTTGTATGTATATCAGCTGGGCTGATGTAAATCTTTCTTTTGTTGTTGACTATTTCGATGTCTCTAAATTTGTTATTAGTGAGAATTATTTGAGTATAAAACCTATTGACTTCCGTATCTAGAATTGGGAAGTGATCGTTTGCTTCTTCCTGTTGGCAATGGATTGTGTTTTGCATGTTCTCATTATCAGTTTCGCGAACTTCTTGGTTTGCGAGATTGATCTCTCCCTCCTCTTGTGTGATCGTCTCGATCGCATTAATTTCACCTGTGTTTGCGTTAATTCTACTTATGAAGTCAGCTGTTACATTTTCTTTTCCCTTGATATACCTAGTCGATGCAAATATTATATTCGACTAGCTTTAGTAGCCATCTTTGAAGCCTTGGATTAATATCCTTTCCTTTATGTTTGGCTTGTAGCCATTTTAAGGGTTGATGATCTGTCATGAGGTCGAAAAGTCTTCCGTAAGCGTACGGTCGGAAGTAGTTTACTGCCCACACAATCGCTTGTAACTCTTTTTCTATGGCAGAATACCTTTTTTCGTGTTCATTAAACGTTATGCTTGAGTAGCAGATTGGATGTCCGTCTTATGTTAAAACTGCACCAAGAGTAGAGTCACTGGCATCCGTAATGAGCTTGAATTTTTTCGAAAAGTCTGGGTATTTAAGTACAGGTAAATCGGTTAGAATAATCTTGAGTTTCTCGAATGCTTCGATATACAACGGGTCATCTGAGTTTATTTTAGCGTTCTACTTTAAATATTTCGTGATGGGGTATGCTATTTTGGCGTAATCTTTGATGAATTTTCGATAAAAGCCTGTCATACCTAAAAAAGATTTTATTTGTTTAGCTGTTTGCGGTAGCTTCAGTTTCTGTATAGCTTCGATTTTATTCATATTTGGCTTAACGCCTTCAGTTGTAAGAACGTGCCCTAAATATTCTGTTTCCCTAGCGAGGAATTTGCACTTATCTATCTGAATTTTTAAGTTATTCTCTCTAAGTCTGTCAAATATATTTTGTATATTGGTAATGTGTTCATTTAAAGTAGTGCTGAATATAAGTATATCATCAAGATATACTTTGGAAAGTTGCGGGGGCATTTTTGAGTCCGTATGTACTCTTGAGTAGCAGACTGGATGTTTCTAGCAGGTTAATATCATTATAGTTGAATGGACAAGCATTCTTGAATTTAATCTTATTTCCATTTATTTCTATATACATATTCCTGTTCTAGGTTAATAATTGCTTGTAAAGGTTTTGAAAGATTTTGTCCTATGAGTCCGCCAAAGTCTTTATGTTAAATGTTGTCAATTTCCAGCTCATGTAAGATTTTTCACACAATTCTTTAGGGAGTTCGGTTATGATTTCCGTGTCAGTATATGTTCGACCAGAAAGAGATTCTCTTATACGATGTTAGTTTGGATTTGTCTAGTAATGTCGTCGCTGATCCTGTGTCGATTAAGTATAGCAGTTTGTCGTTACCTATTGTAAGTTGTACTACTGGTAAGTCTTGTCTGAGGCTGTTAAACGAAAATTTACTTCTTCGTTTTGTTGCAAATGGTCGACTTCCATTGGTAATGGATCGTTATTATTTCCGTTTTGTCTTTGGAAATTATTTCGGAATTGTCCAGAATTATTGAACGTATTTCGCTGTTGTCTAAATTGTCCTGAGCTATTACCAAATCTATATTATCCTGATCTGTTCCTAAACTTTTTTACTTTTTTTCTTTTTTTTCTGTTTTCTGGTTTGTTATATTTTGGTTTATGATTATTATACCTATTTTGTTTAAGAAGACCTGATTCCTCTAGAATAAAGTAAACTTCTCGAAAATTTTCTATTTTCCGAGTGTAAACACTTGCAAAATTTGCTTCTATGCCATTTAAGAATGTTTTGAGAATCCTTTTTTCATTATTTTTAGGTATACATTCAGGAGGTTTGTACTAACTCGTACTTACAATTAAGCTTATCCAGTATGGACTTAAGTTTATCAAAGTGTTCACTTACATTGTAATTTCCAGTTGATATTGCTTGGTGGTATAGTGTGTGTTAGCTTTCCATCACTCCGAAATTTCTTACAAGTTCTTCTTTTATCTCCCTCCATGATGGGTTTTCTCCTAATGTTCTTACTGCTTCCAATGCTTGGCCCTGGATTTTGTTGATGACGTTCCTTTGAAGGAAGTAGTTTTCCAACTGTGTATCGTTGTAGCAGCGCAAAAATAACTCCACTTCTCGGATAAATGACGATAGAGAATAGTCACTAGTTCCATTAAATTCTCTTATTTTCGATGACTCTCTCAGGATTTCATTCACAGGTAGAGCTAGAGTTCTGGATTTGCCACTATTTTTCTCTAATTATGATTTTTTCATTTCGTATATGTAGCACTTAACAATTTTTCTTTCCTCTTTTGGAGTTTCAGCTTTTTCCTTAAAATTTGGTTTCACTTTTTTTCTTGAACCTTAAGCAGAGTTTTTATGTCTTCAAACTATAGCACTTTCACAGTTTTTGTGTCTTTAGGCTTAAGCACTTTCACAATTTTATTTTAGTTCTTTGGAACTTTACTATTATATTTATTTTAATTCTTTAGAACTTCAATACTTTTCGCGATTTGTTTATCCGGTTCCAATATCTTTTGATCTTGGAACTACCGACTGCGCCAGTTAAATCGGGGGTCGAGCCGTTTGTCTTTTTTAAAAGAAACAAAATTTGGTCTATTGAGTGCTCTTTATTGACTACCGATATATTTTACATTTTTGGCTTTCGTTGCTTCGCCAGTGCAGCGGCGAATTGCTGACCCAGCACACTGTCAGACGCTGACACAGGCCATTCGCTGGTCGATTTCCAAGTATCAGCGGTGGCGATGTATCCGGCCTAATTCCCGGTATTGGCTGCGACGGACATCCGGTATGTTTCCCGGAATTGTTGTGTGGAAATGTCGCCTTTTGGGTCAGCCGCTGGGTTCAACGTAACCTGTGCGATGCAGCGATGTCCAGAAGATCAGCTAACAGAAGGAGTGAACCTTGCTACTGGTGGAATGATGAGATCAAAATGCTCAGGGCGGAGTGCCTTTAGGCCCGTCGTAGACCACAGCGTTCTAGGGAAAAAGCAGGAACGACTAAATACCTTCAGATTAGCGAGACGTAAACT
Organism: Merodon equestris; assembly: GCA_958301585.1. Classification (NCBI taxonomy): domain Eukaryota; kingdom Metazoa; phylum Arthropoda; class Insecta; order Diptera; family Syrphidae; genus Merodon; species Merodon equestris. The sequence goes on along the minus strand of OY284413.1, from coordinate 158,768,890 downwards.
TGAAAAGGCCATCAAAGAGAGCGAGGCAAGATGCTTTAAGTAACTCAGCAACGAAGCAGACATAGATCTGGGGGATGGCATACAGGATAGTGACGAAGAAGCTAAGGCTGAAAACACACCGGATAAAGCAAAACGTTTTTTTTTTGTTTCGTGAAACAAGAGAACATTGTTTCTTATGAGACTGCACACACCAAATAAAGCGAAACAAAACACACGTTTTTGTTTCGAAGTATTTCGGTGACGGTTGTCGAAAATACATGCCATTGTATACGAGCAACACACACCGAATGAAGCAAAACTGTTTCGAGCCAGCGTCGTTGACGATAATTGCCTACTTTCTTATGGCGCAACACACACCAAATGAATCGAAACATAAAAAGCAAAGCAAAACAGAAAAACATGTTTCGTTGCCGATAGCCGGCCTGTTGTTTTGGCAAAACAAAATTTTGATTCGATTCGATTTGATATTTTTTCGTCGCATTTTACAGCTTTACAGCTTCTATGTTTACTCTATGCGCAAATTTTAACAAATATGGACACAGAAGGAGAAAAATTGATTTTTTCAAGGATAAGTTCCTAACTCTGCTATTAAGTTTACGATGCACTCATCACTCTCTGCTATTTGCGTCCTTTTCCTCAATTCAGAAATTGTAAATGGTGGGCCAAATACGGGCTGTGCTGCGCAATGTTCACGGATTATTTGGATGATAAGTGCTTGAATCGTTTTCGGATTGTTGGCATAACATTGATCTTTCACGGTTCCCCACAAAGAAGTTCCAAAGGGGTCAAATCACAGCCCCTAGACGGCCAATTGACATCGCTAAGACGGCTGATAACACGATTTGGGAATTTGATGCGAAAAAGATCGATTGTGGCATGGGCTGTGTGGTATGACGCGTCATCCTGCATGAACCAGAGGTCGTCCAAATCATGTATTCAATTTCAGTAAATAAAAAGTCGGTTAACATGGCTCAGTAACGCCCACCGTCGACCGAAACGTTGTTCCCAGCCTCATTTTCGAAGAAAAATGGTCCAATGATGACACAACTCCATTATCCGCACCAAACTGTCTCTCTCTGTTAGTGCATTGCTTCTCGACAATAACGTCTGGGTTTTTCGAGCCGCCGAGATGAAAATGCGCCTCGTCAGAAAATATGATTTTTCTCCCAAAATCGTTGTCCAATTCAAGCTACTCTAAGGCCCAAACTGCGAAGCGATAACGAAGCGGATGGTCGAGAGCCTTCATTGCTGAGTCAACTCTCCTTATGCTAGTGCGTAAAGAGTTGAGCTGTTAAGATCGATGGCGAGTTGATGTTCGTGAATTCTCACACTCTCAGCCAGAGCAGCCACATTCTCATCGTACGACGACGGGGACCATGAGTGTTTTCCACTATTATACCATTCTCAAGAACTTATTGCACAAACTTGCGTACAGCAGTAGTGCTTAATTTTGGCCAAAAATTATTTTTTAAAGACGCACTGTTTGGACTACACAACACTCACTTTGGAAATAAGTTATCAATATTTTCCAACGTTGTTCAAGTATAAAGCGATTCATTTCGTTCCGCGGAGGTATGATACTGGCTTTCTGTCAAGATTTCGAGCGGGAAGCAGCTGTCAGTATCAAAATAACTCATGATTTAAAAAAAAACCACTAGATAGCCCACCCTTTATGTAAGATTGGCACAACTTCATCGTCTGAGTTCGACCACATGTTGAAAAGCAAGTCGTGAATTCCATTTTGTTTTATTTCAACACACACCGAACGAAACAAAAAACAAAACGTTTTGTTTTGTTACATTCTGTTTCGCTCGGTGTGTGTTCAAATAAAAAATGTTTTTTTGACTAACGAATTAAAAACGTTTTGCTTTATCCGATGTGTTTTCAGCCTAAGGGACAATAGTTCCACGTAAATATCCTGTCCAACAATACTGGGAACAGTATTAGAGCATCTTTTTCCCCAAAGACCATTTACTTCGTGCACCGCCACGGGGGATACTAGCATAGGCGACATCCCGTCAATAACTTCGGATGAACTGTACGAAGCATGCTGAAAGAAACGCCCGGATCTGACGGCGTCCCAAATATAGCGATCAAAGCTGCCGTTAAAAGGACACCAGATATTTTTATAGCAACGATGTAAAGGTGCCTTGACGAGGGAATTTTCCCTGAACCATGGAAACTCCAACATCTGGTGTTTCCCCAGGGAAACCTGTAGAACCTTCGGCGTACCGGTCAATATGTGTGCTAGATAAAACAGGAAAGAGCCTAGAACGTATCATATATGGCACCATATGTGGTTTTAGAAAATCGCTTTCTACCGTCGATGCCATAAAAGAGATATCACAAGGGGGCACAAAGAAACACTGCGCAGTAGTAACGCTGGGCGTTAAAAATGTATTCCATTCCACAAACTGGACTTGCATTAGGAGGTCTCTGACCAGAATGTTTGCACGACATTACCTTGTGAAGATAATTCTTCAATAAGAGAAAACTGAGGTACCAGGCGGACGATGGCTTTAAATATTACAAGGTTTCCGCGGGAGTCCTCCAGGGATCAGTCCTTGGACCTCTTCTGTGGAACATAATGTATGATGGAATTTTGTGATTAACACTGCCACGAGGAGTCGAGATTATCGGTTTTGCTGACATCGTAGTCACTGTAGGGAAATACATCCACGAAGTAGAGCCCGCCACGAATGAAGCGATCGCCAAGATCAAACATTGGCTCTAGTCTGCCGACCTTGAACTAGCTGACCACAAGACGGAGGCTGTCTTAATAACCAGCCGAAAAACTTTGGAATACGCAAACTTCCGGGTTGGGAGCCAATTAACCAGGCTTAACATCTTCGATCCCGTCCACAAACTGTATTGAAATAATTCAGTTTTTCTTTTGTTTCTTGCTAATTGTCGGCTAATTAGTTAATTTTGATTAAAAAAAAAATATATTTTTATTTGTAACTATTTGTTTTAGATGGTACACATATCAGGACTACGGTTTTATACATATGTAGTAAAAACAAATAGATTTATTTTAAGTTTCTGTAAACTTTTCAAGTTTTATTGTTACCACAGAATTTTAGAAAAAAATACTTATTTAAGTTAAAAAAAAACATAAACTAAACTATCAATACATTTCATACTCAGTCTTCAACGAATATTAACAAAAAATATAAAATAATAATTCTAATTCAAAAAGTGATAATGTGAAAGAATATAAAGTCGGACAAATTTAAGAAAACTTGTAAGCTTCAAATTGACAGGTACATTTGAAAACACATATGTACATAAGAGTTATGAAGGAACTAGGAAAACAATTAAGAAATTAATTATTGCTTCTTCTGGTATGTCAAAAAACAATTATTGCCATTTGTGCGAAGGTACAACTTTTTTTTACGCAAATAGTACGTGTGCGAGAGGAGCAACCAGAAGCCCGACACTTTGAAGCATTTTTCGCTTCTATGAATTGAGGAAAATGCTTAAGAGAATCATAACGCTTTTCTACTGTAAATGGTAGGTTCGACTTTCTTCTTTTTGCAGATCCAGATGTTTCGGGTGGTTTGCTTGATTCCGACTGCGAGCTAAATGGTATGTTAGACCAATTCCTTACAATCACTTCTTTGGCTTTGCTGGAAAATCCTATCAAAGCTTTTCCAATATAAACTTTGAACTCCAAAAGTGTGATTTTCTTTTCCCCATATATATTTTGCTGTCTTTTATGCATTATACAACAGTTTACCATAACCAGGTCTACAAAATGGTTAAATGCTCTAATGGTCCATTTTTTAGTTCGGATATAGCAGCGATATAGTAAGATGTAGCGGTCGCAAAGATCAACCCTCCCATGTATCAGTTGTACATATTAACAATGGAAGGTTGGGGTAATGTAGCTCTACAAGCCTGCTCCTTGGAACACCGTTGACATATCATTTCGGGTTGAACGCCAACATATGATGATAGAAGAAGCACACCTTTATTGTCCTTCCACTTAACAGCTGTAATAAATACCATCATCATCTCGAACCCATCCTTCCCACTCACCTCTTTTCATTTTTCTATCCTCCTTGAAATTTTTGATAATTGGTCCAATGCGGTTCTTCATGACAGTGCCGGTTTGATAAATATTTTTCTGGCTTAGTGCATCGACACACTTGACACTTTAAAAACAACGATTTGTGTATACACAGTCTCCTTCTGTTATAACATTGGTCAAAAGCTTTACTATAGAGGCTCCCAATCCGAACTCCTTTATATCTGCTTCTCCAACAGAACCTTTCCCAGTGTAGATATGGAAGTTCAAAACTAAACCATCACTAGCTGCAAGAATTAAATTTTTCAAGCCCAGCGAATTTGGCTTTGCGGGCATGTACTGACGAAAGCCGCCATTTGTTCGTCTACTGTGGTGTGGTATGGAATCGGCAAGGTCAAACACTTTTTCAGCACAGGATCAATAAATGGTCGGATCTTCCACAATCGGTCTGATTCCGGTTGATTTACGCTTTTGCTTTCGGCAAATCGTAGAAACCGTCGGAGCTCACAAAAGAGATTTCTGCTGATGCACTCAGCTATTTTCGACACCCGAAAGTCATTTGACTAGTACATCTGCAACTGTGGAAATCCTAAGCAACCCATCAATATATGAATTCCAGTCAAATGTATAATTTCATCCGTTGATGTGCCCAGGGGGCGGTGATAACGTTTTTGAAATCAGAACAGTTTGTCACGTGCGCTGTTTCTTCCCAGAAAGGTATTTCAAAGTACTGAAAGAATTTGTCTAAAATGCTTTCGGGCGAGTTCTCATCGGGCATTAATTGATCTTGATCAATATCTCGGAGCAGAAATCTTGGAGTAAAAAAAGAACAAAACTAATAAAGAACAATTCCTTTTTTCTCCTTTCTTGTTTTACCCTTTCTTCAGCCATTTAATATTTCTCCGTCGATCAGGATCATTTTCAAGCTCCTCCGCCGGTGTTTCTATTGCTGAATTTCCAACTGCTGGCTCCGAAGTTTTTTCGATATCGTTGATATCTTGACTTTGAACAGCATCATCTTTTGCATCTTCATCTTCAAATACTTCATTTAATATGCATTCAAAATAATCATCATCGTTATCAGAGAGGTCTGCATCACTATCGTTCAAAAATTGTTCCAGCTCTGCATCAGTGAGCTTTTTGATAAGATCTACGAATTCAGATTGAAATTTGTGAGTAACAAATTCGGTTGAAGATATAAAAAAATCGAGTAATACAGTTGACATTTTTATATGTCAAAACATCCGAAATATACATACGTGGACTAAGCGAAATTAGGTGGTGGAAGCTTTTTCTTGTGCAAATACCCAAAGTACTCGTATGTGTACCCACTGTTTAGATGAACTTAACTCTTAAAAACTGAAGTCAACTTGATGAGTTTTGCAATTCACAGATTCCACAGTACGTCCACTTCACATTTTGATGAATTTTGAATAACAAATCGAGTTATAAATGTTAGTTTTTAAATTACCAAGGAGAGAAGCCTTCCGACGCGACATCGTTGTAATTCACTTTTGAAAAAACGCGCCAAAATAAAAATAGATGATATAAGAGTATGTGTTTTTAAGAGAACTAATACTTCTGTAATTCTCGACAATCGACTTAACTTTAAGATCCATGTCGAATTTTGCAGTAAAAAGTCATCACAAATGCTAGCAGCGCTTTCCAGAATGCTGCCAAACATCAGTGGATAGAGATACGTGAGGAGGATTCTGCTTTCCAGAGTGGTGAGCTCAATTGCCAGTCTCTTCGCGGGCCGTGCGAAGAAGATGCGAAAACAACATCTTTTTAAAAGATGTCCCGAAATAGTTTCTCTTCTTAGTAAAAAGTATTTTAGAGACTATACGCAAAGAACATCTAAATTTCATAGCTGCAGAAAATGAAAATGGCGAAATATTCTTTGTTCCGATGATACATTATAAATGTAATGGGATCAGAAAGCAATAGATGGGTTAAAAGTCCTGAAAATTCAGCACCACATCCTTAATATTTGACACTAGCAAGAGTGATACACATTCTTGGAGAGAGTCGAAGCAGTTTCAGTGACACTAGGTTAGTGTCTTGTTTTTCATGTGCACATAGATTTAGAAATACTAAGTCACCATCATATACTAAGTTTTTAAAATAAAACAAAGTTATCCTAGGGTAAATTCTAGGGTTATATTATGTAGTCGAAAGACAGTAATTATATTACTGTATACTATAGTATACATATTTTTTGTAGTGTTTGGGTAGGATGGACAGATGGCAAGGCTGTTGTTAATCTTAGTCAAAATTTGCATTATTTAGCGGATGCCATTATCTAGTGGAACTGTTCCTGAAAAAGTTATTTTTTTCAAAAAAATTGTTTCCAGTTAGTTGAAAAGGTCTTAAAAAATGAAAATCAAAAACTAGTTATTTAAAATAAAAATATAATAACAGACATCTTGCTAAAATATTTCCGAAAAATATAAATGATATGTTGTTAAAACAAATAAATCTTAGATTCAGTAAATTTCGAAGTATCTTATCCACCAATTTCAAAAAAGTAGTTTCGAAAGAAATCATGAAGAAAATATATTTTAAAAATTACTTTTTTTTGGAATTAAAAGAAAACTCGTTTAATCTAATAATCCGTTGATATTTTATAATACTACATATAATTTAATATTCTTTTTGAAACATAGGAATACACTTTCAGAGAGACAAATGGCATTGGACTTATTATTGTGCCTTCTAAGAAAAACACGATGACAATAAGCTTGGGATTTTTTTTTGTTTCGCGGCGTCGGCAATTCAAGGAAATGTTCGTGGCGGTTTCAAAGACATGCTGTCCATACACACTATCATAGTAATCCAACGGCTTTTTTTAACCCATCCCATGGCCCATTCCACTCAAGATGTACATATGTAATTTAAAATATTTATGCACGAATTTAATTTTAAACTATAATGGAAAACAAAAAGAAATAGAAAGTGTATTAAGTTGTTGAGAGAATGTTAACCGTATTGTCAGAAAAAGCGTATGTCAATGCGATAGCTCTTAATCGATGTTCACGTGTTGAAAGCTGAACGACGACTGTTTTACTTTCATAAACAGCTTGATGGCGGCTTTTTGATTTCTCTTAAAATTAATTTTATACCGGTAGATTATTATGAAGGAATTCAAAAAAAATGTAATGTGCGTCCCAAAATGATAAAGCCATCGAAAACTTGAAAGACAAATCAAAAGTATTAATAATAATAAAAATTTTAATGTGTCGATTATCTAAAAAACGTACTCCTTTTACAAAATTATTTACAAATTTAACAGTGCATAATATTTGAAAAAATGAATTAATTTTGTTGTCAAAAACCAGTGGGGTTGTATCTGTATTTTGCGCACAGTTAATGTCCGATTAACCCTCCTTTTTTTGAAATTGTATCGTCTGGCATTTTGGATTGTTTCTTTTTTAATTTGTTTGTCAACTGTCCATAATTGCGCTAATATGTTCAAGAACGTTGTTAAATTGCCGTCACTCAACATACACCAGTCTTGCTATTATGCCCCATAAGCTTTCGATGGGTTTCAAGTTTGGCGACTGTGCTGGCCATGTTCTTCGAGAAATCCCATCTATCCTATTAGGAACAGTTGCTAAACGGGATGTTCCATACTAACTAAAGTCGCCCCATACCATGACACTACCTCATCCATGCTGACGTTTGGAGAACGAAATTTCTTCTTGTTTTACAATATATCATGCCAGTAGTGTGCCCATCTGTCCGTCTAAACTGAACTTATACATAGAACTCGTGGGACATATTAGACTTTTACCATTTGAGAAAGGAAACAGCTGCTGTCGGTGTTTGGCTCTATCTTTATGGGAACCTAAATTTGTGTGCTTTTGCCCAAATGACTGCAAATAACAGTTAATACTTCGAATTAGTTGGAATTTTGAGAATATTTTATATTTTTGAGCATGCTTCGAAGAACTGAAAAATAAAGGGTGTTTTTTTATAGAGGTATAGAACTTCAAAATAGAATAAAACAGAAATGATTTTTCTAAATTGACATGAAATTAACTTTATTTGAAAGATAATGTTGTCCTCCAAGTGGTCAATCGTTTCGGGGTTATCGGCGTAGACTAGGTACTTCACATATCCCCATAGAAAATAGTCAAGCGGAGTTAAATCGCACGATCCGGGAGGCCAATTCACTGGTCCGTAACGTGAAATTATGCGGTTACCAAACGTTTCCTTCAATAAATCAATTGTGGCACGAGCTGTGTGACATGTTGCGCCGTCTTGTTGAAACCACAGCTCCTGCACATCATGGTTGGTCAATTGATGAACGAAAAAGTCAGTAATCATGGCTCTAGAGCGGTGACCATTGACTATAACGTTCTGGCCAGCATCGTTTTTAAAGAAGTACGGACCAATTATTCCACCAACCCATAAAGCACACCAAACAGTCAGTTTTTGTGGATGTAACGGTGCCTCAACATACACTTGAGGATTATTATCACTCCAAATACGGCAGTTTTGTTTATTGACGTATCCATTCAACCAAAAGTGAGCTTCATCGCTAAACAAAATTCGCTTATGAAAATTGGGATGAACGGCAATCTTGTTTTGGGAACATTCACCGCATCTACGCCTTGCTAGGTGATCCTGTGACTTAAATTCTTGCACGAGTTGGATTTTGTAAGCACGCAAACCAAGATCTTTCCGCAAAACCTTCCATAAATGGACGTAAAATGGACGTAGTGCGCGATACGTATTTCGAACAGAACTATGATTTTCAAAATAAATTTGCACAATTTAGAAGCGTTGTTCAGGCGTCAGTCTATTTATGTTGAAATGCCAAACCAAACTAAAAATAAATCACTTGACAGCTGATAAAACGGCGGCCAGTTAAAATAGTGTTACCAACTTAAAGTTCTATACCCCTATAAAAAACACCCTTTATTTTCCCCGATGGGTCGCATTATTTACACAAAACATTTGGAGGATGGCCCTATCATTTTGACCCGTACGTTACTTTTTTCTAATACACTTTTTATTTTTTTGTGTATTATCCTATTATCCAATAATTCAATTATATTTTTCTACAAAATAAAATCGTAAGAAATATTTACGACAATAAATTGGTTTCAGTTTATTTCACCTTTTGTTTTCGAATTATTTATAAAAGCATTGTACTACTTATTGCCATCACTATATTCTTATTCTACTGCGAATAAGACAAAAACGCACTGCATTTACTGCCTTTGCTTGCCCCAACAGCCTATTTAAATACGTTGACACAAATATTGACGCAAAAAACCGGACTGTATAGCCCTCTTTGAACAGCCCTTCACTGAACACCACTTTGATTTTCGACGCGAGAGAACCAAAAGTTGCGAATATAATGAACAGAAACTAGTTCAACTTGCATTGTGTTAGGTATATTCTTCTTCTTTTCCTTTTTTTTCGGCGTCGTTATGATCAGAAGTGTAGGACCATAACCTTCCCACTTAACTGCATTCCTACTGGTCCGCTTGTGGGGTCCGCCGGTTTGACCTCAGAAAGTAGCGGCAGGCTTCCCGGTTTGGGATTACTTCATCGCTGAGGCCAATCAAATGCTGGTGTTTTTGCATTTGTTTGCACCAATTGTTTTTCGGCCTGCCTTTTTTGCGTGTTGAAATTGGAACGTTGATTGATAACGCCTTTTGGACGGGGTTCAAAGTATCTCTCCTTTGAACATGGCAATACCAACTAAGTCGGTCGCGCTCTATTTTTCTTGTGATGGTTTCTTTTACGTGGAGGCTTCCTCGGATCTTTGAACTTCTAATTCTGTCACGCTTTGTTACTCCCGCTGTCATGCGATGCATCTTCATCTCAGCTGCCGTTACTCCTCCTTTCTGTCTTAGCGCTACCCATAAAAGATCTCTTGGTTGCCGGTCAAAGGCCTTCTCGAAATCAACCAACACCATATGCGAGTCCTTTGAAGAATCACGATGCTTTTCCATCATGACTCTTATACATCTGTCGTTGATTTACCCGAGACAAACCCGCACTGGTCATCAGTCGTATTATTTTCCACATTCGGCTATCTAATACCCGTTCAACGATCTTCATGGTGTGCGACATCAGCTTGACAGAACGGTAGTTATCACAATTTCGCGTATCACCCCTTTCCTTTGTGCAAAGGAAGAAGATAGCTTTCCCTCCATTGATTAGGCATAGTGTCGCCTCTCATAAGTTTGGAGATAAGAACCATGAGCCATCTAGACCCGATGTCTCCCATCATTTTCCAGAACTCAGAGGGTATCCCGTCCGGCCCAACAGCTTTTCTTTTCTTGGAGTTTTTGACCGCGTACCGAACTTCTTCGACTGTGATGTCGGATATTTCGGCATGATTCGGGGCGGCTCTTGGAAAGTACACTCGGGGAAACTGTTCGTTCAGAAGTTCCTCGCAATACTGTCGCCATCTGTGGAGAATTTTTTCGTCTTCCACAAGGAGTTGGCCTTCAGCATTGTTAATAAACTTTGGGAAACGAATCTCCTGAGCATTTCTTCTTCTCTGGGCGGCTATCTTAAAGATATTTGCTCCTTTGTTCAAATTGCTTTGTCGAAGCTCCTGGGTAACCTGGTTCCTGTCAGACGCGGAAGACGATATTTCTTCCAACTCCTGATAGAGGCCTTCCATGCTTTTCGCTTTGAATTCGGCGCACTTTTTCTTCGCGATACCTTTGCAATATCTATATACCTTTTCACGGCGAGCTTTTTCCTCTCTATTAGTAGAAGAGCACTTTGACCAAGCTTGGAAAGCCATTTTCTTTTCGTGTATCACTACTTTGGCTTCGTCTGTCCACCACCAGGTTTCTTTTGCGTGTTGGCAGGGCCTTTAGATGTTCCGAGCAGAGATTTGGCTTTCTCCACGCCAGATTGTTGTAGGGAATCCCACATGTCTTGTGCTCTGCACTCCTCATTACCAACCTCATCGATAATGGTAAAGAGGTAGTTTTTCATGTTTGTAATAAAAGCTTCGCCTTTTCCTTTATCCAGCTTATACCACTTGATTCTCTCTGACACCTTCGTTTGCTGCTTTGACTTCTTACTCGCCTCCATAAAAAAATTCAGTCAGCAGGAGACGGTGTTGAGGGGCGATCGCGTCTCCCAGGATCACTTTGCAATCTTTAGCTCATGGCTTCATGAAACTGGATACCAAATGATAGTCTATTTGAGTTTCATTTCCGCCGTTGCTATAAGTGATCAGGTGCCGGCTTTGTTTGATGAACATGGTATTTAGCACTATAAGACCGTACGACTTGCACATGTTTAGGATACCTTCACCTGAAGAGTTCCTGGTGCCGTACCCCAGCCCTCCGTGGTAGTCTTCGCTTGTCTTCCCGACATGTCCGTTTAAGTCTCCCCCAACAAACAAAAGCTCTTCCTTTGGGATGATTTTGACAAGGTTGTGGAAATCTAGCCAGAATGCATCTTTTTCTTTTTGTTCGCATCCTACTTGAGGGGCATATGCGCTTACGATGTTCCACACCTCACCATGCATCACCAATTTGAGAGCCATCAAACGGTCACTGGACTTTGAAATAGCATTGTGTTAGGTATATAATGTCGGCAATAAGTTTGGACGTTTAAAGGAAAAGTGCTACACTTGTGTATAAGGGAAGGATTTGAGATCAGGTGTTCTATGCGACAGGTGGTGTTCTTTTAAATAGGATTGACTACTTTTGTTTTGTTTAATTTTGAATAAAATAAATTGTTTTGATAACTCATTACACTAAATTGTTATTATTTTGTGCCCTTCTTCGCCTATCCCCTTTCGTTGGGTTTATTTTATTTTTTCCATTTGCTTGGCCACCTGTTCAACGTTTGCTGTGGTCTTCGGACATCACAATACGCAGCAGAGAGTTACGCAAACCGGCGTAGTCCGGTAGTTCTGCAGGACTTCCACCCCCACTCGGAGACAACTCAAGTCACATGACTAATTTAGATAACTAGGCAGATCAGTATGCGCGGGCTTAACTCCGCTACTGAAAATTTTTGATCGAGCGAGCAAATTTGTTGTTTTATCAACCTTGCTCTCGCTCCGCATGGCACTTTTCTAAACTTTACTTCGTTATTTCTCACTATTTTTCAATCAAACAATTTCATTTGATAATTTATGGCTCATCTACAGACCTAGATCTATCGAATGACATGCTGCACACATGTGTGGTTATAGCCGATATCTACATTTAGTGCGTACAAGATTAGTCCGAAATCGTTTTCGGACCACTATATTCCAGGTACATGCACGCGCTAGGCCAAAAAGTTTTCATAAAAAAGAAAAAAAAAAAACTCCAATTGGAAATGCCATGAAAATTTCTTTGTATCTTTGAAAATTCGTCAAAGATTTTTAAAACCTCAAATCCGAACAATAGCAATAAGAAAAAAAGAACATATACAAAGTGGCACAAAATTAATCATCCAACTTTATCTTTTTGATTGATTAAAATCTTTACTTGGACTTTTACAATTATTTTCTATTAAGTCAAAAAGTACACTTTTGTACCCGTTTAATCGCATTTTCCATAACTTTCCTGTCAATATTCTCCTTAAGGGTTGCGATTGTCTGAGCCTCTACGTGCGAAGAAAAATAAAAGAAAGCTAAAGCAGACTACACAATATCTAACAAAATGCTAACCGAACCAAATATTCAAAAATCAAACCAATAAGTAGAAGCTTTTCGAACGAAGAATCTCTTGCCGAAATACCAATTTGACTTCAGAAGCAAGCATTTATCTAAAAACGCGTTCTTAAAACAGCACCAGAAAATAATCTTACCTTCTCTCAAAACTTGTGCTAAAGTGTGGTACATAGGCTTAAAGAATCAACTTCCCCCAGAATAACTATATAATGTTGAAAAGCTTACTTGAGCCTTTACAATTAAGCATCAAATTCCTGATCAGTACAATCTCATATATACTCGTACAAGGAGAATGTACCATTATATTCACTTTCGCCGACGGTACTGCTTTTCATGATGTGAATGACTAATCAATGACACCTAAGTTCAAGGTATGTACCACATACTATGTAGCAATTAGACTTGTGAAGCGAAATTCTACCTTGCAAAATATCATATGACAATTTTAAGGGTACGAGTCTTCCTAAAATAGGATATATGATGTGCCATGATTAAATGTGCGTAGACACATGGATATATAGTTACAACCTCGAAACCTCAACCAAATCTTCCCAATGGATTCAGTCAGTACAGCAGAATAGAAAAAAAAAACCCTCCAAGTTGGATCAAATAAGGAGCATTATCTTGAACTTATGCGCCGTTTGTCTGAAGCTATATCAAGAAAACGGCCGGATTTGTAGGAAAAAAGATGATGGCTATTGCATCACGATACTGCACTTGCACCATTGTTGCTTGTGTGTAATTTTTGGCTAAAAGCAATACCGGTGACTCTGCCACTGTATATACCGGATTTGGTCCAAAACTGAAAAGAGCCATGAAAGGTCGTAAACCTGTCACCATAGAGGAGATAAAAACTGCACCGCTGGAAGAGCTTAAAGCGAGTATAAAAACTGCTTCTAAGATTGGAAAAGTACTGGCCCAAGTGTATTTTATCTAAGGCTAATAACATTAAAGGAGGCAAAAATACTGGTGAATAAATATCTATTTTTCGAGGAAAATAAAAAGTTACCTTATTTTTTGAAAAGCCTTGTATATCATATTGCGCACATATATAAATGGCAGTACTCGAGGAATATTTTTGTTATTATTATTATTTTAATATTTATGGCCAGGTTCACCTTGAATTGTGAATCGAATTGTACCATCGAAATAAATAAATTCACTTCCATATTACCTTTACGGCAAAGGACAAAGCAAAAATCTTTTTCGTCCTCTTCCGTAAGAAGTCTTATAACTTCGCCCCATATAAGCGACACCCAAGTATGCAGCGCCATGATGTTCCATTTAAGTACACCATCTTTTAATATTTTTAACACAAAATTAAGACATCAGAAGACACAACAAGTTTCCAATACTATACGTGGATTCTATTCAGGATAACTATCAGGCGTTAATTATTATACAATGTATGAGCTGCCAATTAAAGGTTCAAACATTTCGAATAGAAATTAAATTGTTTCACACCATACTCGTATATAAAATGATATTTTGACATATAATTATGTCGTTATTAATACCATTCCACGTTTTTCGCTTTAAATGACAGATTAAACTGGTACATGACAGGTATAATGGATGATAGTTTCTACCGCAAATATGTTCATTCGTTGGCTCCTTATATGATATGTACTCGTATGTATGCATTTGTATAATACAATATTAGGATTTTAAAGGAAGGGTGCAGTATACTCGTAAAACGTGTAATTTTATCATTGACGTTGGCATGTGATAATGAAATAGATTAATTAAAATTTAAATATAAAATAGATTTGTATGTTTTTTCAAAACTGTCATCCGAAGTCAGTTTTGTTTTACTGTTTTAACTATTAAAAATGGACATTGTCATTTTCAAAACCACATCATAGGCGCGAAAATTCCCTCGTTGATTTTATATTTTCATAATTGCTTAAGCATTAAAAAGATAATGGTTCCTTATAGTAAATGTCTGCCTCTTGCGATTATATAATTTAAGATGTTATATATTATTCCTATAAATATGTTATATATCCATCGGTGGTAGGTCTAGGCCTTTTCCATCATATATGTTGCGTGTGGCTTATGTCTCATTAAGGCCGTCAACTACATATATCGGAAAATACTACGACAAACCGCTCCACTAGAATGGATCTAGGAATTGTTAATGCTACCATCCTTAAATACTTGGTTTCGTCACAGGCTAGCAATGACATGTAAATATATTTCAAACCGAAGTTTGGTCGTTTGGGGTCGCAGGCAAATTTAAGAATAAGGAAAAAAACGACACATCAGCGACATAAAATCGAAAAGTGCAAAATCATCAAAACGAGAAAAGCATGCGGTATGAACGCCCTAAACAGGGCTACGTTCCCATTTAATGTTCAAATAACCCAACACTCACCACAAAAGTCATCTGTCAAATAAGGTGCTCTCCCATCCCCAAATCAAGCGTCTCAACTTCAGTGTAGAGTTTTTTTCTGTGTCACCTGAATGCTTCTAAAATATGGGTGCCATTGATTTTATGTTCCCCATGTACTACGTATTTACGAGGGTGGTCTGATAAGTACTTAGCCTCAGCGCCAGATGGCGCCAGTATCGCAACAGCAACTTACCATCGTGTAGTACATTCTAGTAGACGGCTACTGGTCAGCCGGATCGGACTCGTAGTTTTGTTTTGACCGCGTGTGGAAGCGGGAGTGTCCGCGGATTTTAGAAAAATGGAAAAAGATTCTTGTTCTTGGAAGGGAAATCGCGCAGGGAAATCAAAAAGCGTTTGGATGCTGTGTTCGGTGACCCTTCTCCTTCGATGGCGACCATCAAAAATTGGCTTAACTAGTTTCAACGTGGTCGCACGTCGGTTCTTGATGAGCCACGTCCAGGTGCCCCGAAAACGGCTACCACGGAGGATAACGTGACAAAAATCCACGATCTCGTACTGGCAGACCGCCAATTGAAGGTACGCGAGATAGCTGAGACAGTAGGCATTTCAAAAGATCGCGTGGTTCATATCCTGCATAAAATTTTGGGCATGAGAAAGCTGTCGGCGCGATGGATGCCGCTTTTGCTCACTCCGGACAACAGGCGCAACCGTGAGACCACTTCAGAGCAGTGTTTGACGCTGTTTAAGTGCAATCCGAAGGAGTTTCTGCGTCGTTTCGTGACAGTCGACGAAACATGGATCCACTGGTACACACCAGAGACCAAGGAACAGTCGAAACAGTGGACTTCACCCGGCGAACGTGCTCCGAAGAAGGCGAAAACTGTCCCATCAGCCGGAAAGGTGATGGTCATCGTTTTCCAGGATTCACAAGGTGTGATCCACATCGACTACCTGGAGAAGGGCAAAACGGTCACAGGGCTGTACTATGCCAAATTATTGGACCGATTCGACGCCGAATTGTAGAAAAAACGGCCCCACTTGGCGAAGAAAAAAGTGCTCTTCCACCATGATAACGCACCGGCTCACACCTCCGGCATCGCCACGGCCAAATTGGTCGAATTGGGCAACGAACTGCTGCCTCATCCACCGTATTCTTTTTGTTTCCATACTTGGAAACTCGCCGGGCAGAAATTTCAATCGAATGAGGGGGTCATCGCCGCCACGGAGGCCTACTTTGTAGACCTCGAGAAAACGTATTTTTCAGACGGGTTAAAGAAGTTGGAGCATCGCTGGGTCAAGTATATCGAGCTAAAAGGAGACTATATTGAAAAATAAATCGCCATTTCTCCAAAATTGTTGTTTCTCTTTTGTAGGCTAACTACTCCTCGGACCATCCTCGTACTCTCGCTTGTATAGTGTGCCAAAAAAGAAGGGTAAAGAGGCGTGCCCAAAAATTGTGCAAAGAGGCTGACTGAGAAGGCACGATGGATTAGGGCAAAACTCTGGAGAAATTAGTGGGGATTTCAATAAGAGGGTTAGGTCGGCGCTGGTATCCCCAATCGAAGCACAACCGACGCTTACATCTGTGATCCCCTCCCTCTCGACGGTGGGCGGGAAAGCGTCTAGCAAGCTCTTATTGAGGCAGATTCTGAACGCAGGGAGCGAAGCTGTTTCGAGTCCCAACAACCCCCGAGCAGGAGCTCGAACCGAATAAGGTAAGAGCGCTCGCAAACGATAGATGGCATCCATGGAAAGCCTCGCTGGGAAGGGAGAATGTAAAGTCGCATCTCCCAACGTGGCGGCGGGTGCTCGAAATCCTAAAGCAGATGCATCGATTCACAAGGATCAAATCAAAAACCAGAAGATAGAGAGAACCAAAGACTGGTGCTCGTAGGCGGGTATTTCACATAGCAAATGTAAAACTTTTTTTCATTGTTAGCTTGGCACTTGCCTATATATTGGCGCGAGATGAAAGTGGTCTTTATTCCCAAATTAGGGAAACATCCTCCTTGCTGAAAAGCATGCAGAGACTTGTGCTCATAGTAATACTTGTGCACAGGAGATTGATTGCTGATGAAGGCCTAAAACAATGTGTCAAATCTAACGTAAACAGGGGCTGTCGCAAGGTGGCGTCTTATCTCCACTATTGTTGTGCAAAACGGTCGACTCTTTGCCCGATGCTCTCAATGCCTTTGGAATATATGCTCAAGCCTATGTTTATTTTCTAGCCGTTTTCTCTTCATCGGCTCATGTTTAGCGTCTGCCTGTCTTAAAGCACAGGCGTCGCTAAATATGATCGATGACTGGTGCACGAGTAATGGGCTTTCGGTTAGTCCTCTAAAACAGATGTCGTTCTCTTTACGAGAAGGAGGAAAAATACTTGCATGATTCAGTTGACATTAAGTACACTGGAGTTATCTTAGATAGTAAACTTCTTTAGTCAAAAAAAATTAGTCAAGAACCACCAGAGCGCTATCAGCTTTTTGACAATGCAAATGGGTAAATGGTCCTTATCGCCATTAAAGGTCTTCTGGATTTACACGACAATGACGAGACCGATAATCTCATATGCATCGGTTTTCTGGTGGAACAGGCTAACACGTTAATATGCCTTAGCCTCTTTTTCCAAACTCCAAAGAGCGATTTGTCCCCAGCACGCCGGCCACTGCTCTAGATGCTATGATCATACGATACGAGTATGTATCAGAGGCATTGAAAACCATGTCTCGTCGCAAGATAAATTTTTGTACAACTCACATTGGAGTGCAGTATATTTGCGAGAAGAATATGACACCTGCCACCTGTCAAGACTGGCTCTGGCCAGATACTGAACCTGGAAAGGACTGTCTTCAATCAGGGATATACACACTCCTAATGGTCTTGCACTATCTTGTAAAGCATATTCGTCTGTAGTGACAGACAAGTTGTACTCAAAGCTGTGCCCAACCCTCTAACAAGCTCCAAACTAGTCCATGAACTCAAGATCTTTTTAAACAAACTCGTAAGCCTAAATTCACTAAGGCTTGAAAGAGTCCAGGTCACTCTGGGATTCCAGGGTTTTTATTTTTTTTTGTTTTTATATATTAAGAACACACTTACCCTAGACAAAAATGCTTAAAACTAGCTTACATAACAACTAACATAAAATACCTTACTGGCCCTATACGGACACTCTAAAGCAAACAGAACAATTTAAGACTATGCCTTTCGGCCTTATGATTAATTTTCAATAATTAAAATAAATAAACAACTTAGGCTAAGAAATGGGATTCCAGGGTATGAAATCTCCGATGAACTTGCTAAAAGGGGCTCAAAGGAGAGTTTCTCAGGACCCGAATCCATTTTAGGTCTACCTGCTTCCACTGTCAAATCCGACATCAACGATTAGATGTGCACAGACGCAGATGAGAGGAGTATCCAGGGTGCAGGATGACCAAGCACGTACGCCCTGATGTCTGCAAGAAATCCGCAACATACTTCTCATCCTTAAGGAGAATTGATAGCAGAAGAGTTGCGAGCCATTACGGGCCATTACACTTTTGCTTAGCATGTCTGCATGCTTGGCATCAGTGAGACGCCTACCTGTGCTGCATGTTACGAGTAGGATGACACAGCGGAACACGTTTTCTGCAACTGTCAAATTTTCGCTCACGCACCCTTAGGGCCGACATCTTTGTAAAGACCTGGTGCAGCATAAATATTTTATGGTATACCATATATCGTGATTTTTCTGGCCTAAGCTTATACTGGCAAAAACCTTGTTCACAAAAGGTTTCAGACATTTATGGAACACAATGCGAACAGAAGATGCTTAGGAGACTTATTTCTCTATAATTGACATCGTCGTAGTGATACTCTTTTAGACATTTTCGGTTATGATGAAATATTAAGTAGCATCTTAAAATTCTGGTCTGCTGTCTAACTTGTTACGTTAAGGTGGGTGCGTTTTGAGTACTAATAACTGAGGATTGTGACGAACGTGAGCTCCAACTTCGTTTTTTGTTGCTCCCGCATAGCGAAACCGTTTGTCCCATCTCGTAAATGTCTAAATATATGGAGGAAAGCTATCAGCGAACCATAAAGCGGGAACTCTCTTGAGAAGCCCTGTGATAAGGTAAGCACGATGTGTCCCCGACCACTGATATATGTATAGTGACTAGGGATGCAACATCGTTAAAAAAAAACATCGATGTTTAAAAACATCGATGGTTTTGCGACAAACATCGATGTTAAAAAACATCGGTTATAACAACGATACATCGATGTTTTCCCGATGTTTTTGTGGGCTATACAGAACAAAATAGTTAAGTCTTACCTGTTTCAACTCAAAAACCTAAGCTAATTTCCATTCAACTATACCACAAAATAATAAAATTCATCATTGAAATGAAACATATTTTGTTAATACGATTTTTTTATTTATACTCGCATGTAATTATTAATTGGAATTTAAGAGACATCATTTTAATTATTTATTTTTTATTTGTTCGAAATCAACTGAGAAATTGAGTTGAGGAAAAGAAGCTTAGACTATCTGGTCCCCAGAAGTCTGTTTCTGCCCTGGGTGGTGGTTGCCCCAGCCTCCGAAAACAAAGGCTCGCATGGAATAGACGTGGCGACGATGGGAAGATATATTATTGCAATCCTTGCAAGTTTTGGAAAAAGAGATTTTATATCCTCCCAGATCTGAACACTCAAAAACCGTCCTCTGAACGAAAAAGTAATACAACTTTGAAGCTCTGAACACTCTGAATAAAAAAGGAAACGCAATTTTGAGTTTGAGAGTTCAGGCTCTGTTGAGATGCAAAAAAGAAAAACGAGTAATGTTTTACACATCTTGGCAAAGTTTAACGAATACAATGAACGATGTCGATGTTTGACAGTTTTGACGTCGATGTATCGGCGATGTATCGGTTATCGCAACGTCGATGTTAACATCGATGTTTGTGAACGAAACATCGATGTTTTGAAAATATCGATGTATCGTTTGTACCCCTAATAGTGACTGTGTATAATGTGTAAAGCTTGACTTTCCAAAAAGCTTTTACTGGGAAGATTGAATCTTAGTTTTGACGTTGTATCAATTACCTAGACTGATCTAACGACTATCAAGCAATATACACCACAAAAAAGTTCATAAAAGAAAATTAGCAAAAGTATTGTAGCTGGCAGCCATTTCTCAATCTATAAAAAATTGTGCGCTGGCATAATATATGTATGTGTTTAAAAAGTAATGGGAATTATATGATTTCATGGCTTGTATTAGTTGTCGCAAACTTACACGAAATCAGCCCAAGCGTGCCGTTAAACGATTGTTTAGTTTACTGCCAGCTGTTGAAAAGCTTACACGTGGCTTGATAGAGTGTAAACTTTTCGAAGTATACCTTTCTTCATTCAATGCTTTGAATTCTCTAGACTTCGGATCAGTTGATATTCGTACACTTAGAAGTATACGTATCTTGGGAACAAATAACAATATCCAGAGACGTTTTTTATAACGTCTGATTGCATAACGAAGAGCAGAATTTAAGGACACAAAATCTGCAAACTACGAGCTGTCGGGGTGTCGTAAGGTTACAGATCTCAGGATACATTAAGCAAATATGCATGTTTGCATATCCCTATGATTATATTCGAATCTAAAACCCATTTTTTTCGCCTTATCACTGAATATATGTTTCTACGATTTTTTTTTATTTTCCACATGGAACAAGTGTCGGCACGGCACAACGTAAAACATACCTCATTTCTGATTTTCTAATTTCCAGCTACTACAACACTCGTAGGTAAACTCAATAATTTCCATGAAAGCCCGTGCTTGCTTTTACGTAAAAGTGTCTCCACAATTCATATCCGTTTACTATGGATGTCACGTACTCATATGTTTTGATATCGTACAATACGTGTGACCTTGTTACGTAACATTAACGACACCGGGCAGTTAAGAGGAATGGAAGCAGCTAGGACAATCCCATCTCCGTAAAGATTGAATAATATGCCTAAAAAGCGTCTATACAACACTTGATCGGCCCTCTTTAGGATAATCTTAATAATTTTTTGAATAAAATTGGGCAATCATTTCATTATTTTCTAGTTCCATTTCCACTCGGAAAAGATTAAGCTTAAAAGGTTAAAAACAAGCAATTCGTTCCATCCTTATTCGGTAAATTGTTCACGTGTCGCCTTTGAGTCTGGGCTATAAATAATTTCCTCAGATTTTGGCCGTTTGTTCCACAGCACTGTTTCGCAATGGCCACTGGTGCTTCGGTGACTGCAGACAGTACGAACGACAAGCTATGAGTAGGCGTATATAGATCCGCATGAATGTTCGGTTCGAAATCTTCTACTGGTGAGGGGTGAAAATAATTTATATGGATGTTGTACCTTTAACCAAGATGATTTGTAAACATGCCACCACGGGCTTTGTGGGAGGCTTGGCTCTTAAGAATTAGAAAGTTTGTTCACTCTGGCTGTGGTTTCTGTTGAAATTGGCTTCATTCTTAGATCTGATAGATCCCTTTGTGGGCAAAATAGACGAGGGAACGTAATAAATTCTTTAATTAACCTTCGTTAGGATTTCTAGTGGTTGAGGGTTATGTACCCGTCTAATTAGTGAAAATTCAAAGTTCAATATGGAGCAGCAGAAGTTACCATGGCAGGCCAAACTAATCAATTAGACATACGATGTTCTTGGGTTTTGTTAAGTTGGGTAGGCTGGTCTGCTGGAAATATTTTAGTCAAGGACACTGTGAGTAAATAACAACTTTAATTAGAATCATCAAATGCCTACCGTTAATAAAGGCATTTAATATTATTTCTTAGGATTAAATATAGTTATTGATAAAGATGACGGAGGCGGACCCAAATTATGGTAAACATTTTGATTTCTCTTGACGAATTTTTAAACGGCCTTTAACAGCAATGAAAATTAAAAAGTGAAAACTACCGAACACAGTCATTCGTAAAAAAAGGGAACTTTCGTGTTGAAAAGTTCATAAAATCAAAATTATGGGTATTGGAGATATGTATATGGAAGAAGGATGGCACAGTTTCTTGGGATCAACGCGGAATAATCTACATCCATCACTAGGAAAAGGGATGAAAAATATCTGTTAAGCGTAGTAACCAATTCGAAAGACGTGTTAGTTTGTGTCAAAGTTCAATTTTATTCAAACAATGTGCTGAATCGCGTAATTTTGTCGGCTAGAATTATGAAATTAAGGTGCCAATTATTACAACAGTCATTTGTGACTTTTAGTTTATTTGCAAAAACAAAAAGGTTCAACGATTTAAACAGATGTCTATTAAGAGGCCCTTCCGCAATCCTATTCTAGGGGCGGCTTAAAAGAGTCACACTTGAAAACAAATAACGACAAATCGATTTTATTTAATGTACTTTTTTCTAACTTATTGGTCTGGCGTCGTCGACGGTTGGTACACAATTTCCCGATACAGTCTCCGCCGCAGGATTTTACGACTATACTCTTTGAATGTTTAACGCAACAGTTCGGGCATCTTATCATCGATCCCGCCCTCGAGATCAGAGGCCTCCTCGTCGGTAACATCGTTGGCAAGACTCTCTTCTGGAAGCTCACATCAACGCTTTTGTGATGATATATGGGCCGCGGTACCGTGATTCCAACTTCCTCGACTCAACTGTGGCCATGGGCTCGTTCTCTATCAAACGGGCTCCCCTATCTGGTATTGCGTTAGCTGTTGGCTCCTGGAGTCAAACTGTAACGAGCTGTCTGGGCCGATGTATACTCGCCGGTCCAGGATCTGTCACATCAATTTATTTGTGATACCGACAGACGCGCTGGCAAACCACTCTGTCCCTCTTGGTTGAAACCCGTTGGGGAGGGACACTCGGTCGTTGTAGCACCTTTGTTACCTCGTTGATGTCGCGTTGACAACACCCAGTCAATCCCTTTCTAGATGAGAACTCGAACCCGGATTCTGACTGGTGATGGGTTGCCAAGAGTAGTGTGAGGCCGAACCTGTCGGGGCAAAAACCCGAATCGAGGCTCTAGCTGTTGTTGGCTTGTGCCCTTGAGCGCGGCTATAACGTTTGATCAAGCCCTTCCAGGTTCAAATCCAAATCGGGGAACTGATCTCACGGTATTTGCCTCGGGAGTAGCCACCAATAGGAGTTGATCAACCTCGTGTGGCTTAGAACCCGAGTTGAAAAATCCGTCCTATTGGTCTCCACTCATCGTTTTACTCACGGAGCGACAGCCTTTGCTAGTGCCGGCTACACAATTTGTTCCTCGCTTGTAGGCGAGGTAGAAAAAAAAATTAAAAAGGTTATTATTATTTTATTATTTTTTTTTTTTTTCATTTCTTGGTGTCTCTAAATTATGCGCAAAAGGATCAACACCGTGTCGTTGATTTCACGAACAACTCTCACCTGGTTTGCGCAGCAGTTGTTGCTGTCGTTCTAGCTCCACTCGGACTTCACTTGGCTTTGTCTTCCTACCTTGTTCTCGGGTCTTTGCTCGCTTATGGCTTGTTGTTTGTTGTCTGCTACTACTACACTCGTTGTTATTTCCTACTACTTGCGTTCTGACAGATGCCTCGGCCTTTTATAGGGCTAGGTCGAACGGCGATGTGAACGGCGCCTTTCCAGTCATCACTGATATTTCCCGTGTTTACGGGATCTGCCAACGGTGATGACAACCGTACATCCTTGGTGTCTTTGACTGATAGTCTCAGGCAATTTGTCCTCGATGTTCGCAAAAGCCTCACCTCGCCGCCGCCCCATTTCATTGGCTTCCATCAGCGTCTGCTCTCCCTACTCCAGCCACAGTTTGTCATCCAAAATACTCCTCGGTGAGTAAGTAAATAACAGTCTGGACTTGCCTTCATCGTGCGGTTCATGAATGTGTTCAGGCCCCACTGGACTGCTTGCAGATGGTTTGCCCAGTCTTCTACACTTTCCGATGAGTGCATGCATTCCAGCGACGAGAGTTCGAGAGTTTGCACGTCTTCACCTAAACATCCGCCCTAGGCGCCCTAACAGCTGCCTTGATGTGCTGCATCCCGTTCTTCTCACAGAACTGCTAGAATATTCCCGATGTGAAAGCGGTTCCTCGGTCAGTGACGATTCTTCGGAGCAATCCAAAATAGCTGGCCACTTCGTTCAGCAGGCTAAGAATCCTTCTGCTATTGGTGGTATTTCCGGCTCGCAGAATGTTGTATTTGGTAAAATTGTCTACCAAATTTTCCACCCTTCTATTTTGTGAACGGTCCAAAGTGGTCCAGGTGCATGGTGTCAAAGGGGAATGGGGCATGTTCTATGCTGTGCAGTGCCCCTTCATGACTAGATATAGCTCCTTGTGAAGCCTCCCACCTTCGTGTATCAAACGTTTTCTTTATCCTATCCAGCGACTTCTCATCAGCGAGGTGCCCCACGTTATCGTGGCACAGCTTCAGGAACCTCCACAGTATTTCTTTGGGAACTACCCATCTCTACGCCACCTTTTGGAAGAGTCGGTACCCTCGGACGACATAGTCCTTTTGCAGCTGTTTTTTCGCCGATGACCTTTCTGCTGTCTTCAGTGTAGAAAACATGTCTCGTAGCCTGTTCCTGGGGCGGAAGCTTTCTCCAGAGGTCGCTCAGCTTCTACTGGTTCCTGACTTAGGGTATCGGCATATGAACCGTTTCACGGTCGAACACTTAAGGTTTGAGCCACCATTGGGTGATCAGCTTCGCCTTCATACTGGTTGCAACTATGGCCTCACAGTCCGTGACAATCTTGAAGCGCCTGCCCAGAAAGTACACCCGGAAGCGATTCAAGGTCTTCACTATGACCAAAACCTCTAGTTCATACAAATTGTATTTCGTTTCGTCCATAGACAGTTTCGACTAAATAAGACCACCTTCCTCCGTTTTATTAGTATTCCAGCCAGGCCGGACGACGAGGCATCGACGATCGAATAGTGCCAGTACGGGCGGGCGAATAAGAGCCATCTTCAGCCTCTGGAATGCTTCTTCCTGTCGCAGTCCAATGGAATTTATGGTCTGTGTTGGTTAGGTCTATAAGCGGCGACGCCCACTTGCGGAAAAACCCTGTTAGCTCCAAAAACTGTCCGACCGCATGAACATCTTTTTAGAACATCTTTTTAGATGTTCATCCTGCGATCGATCTTCGTTTTTGGGGCACTGAAAATCCTCAAAGCCACTGAGTGGTGCGGCGTTCACACGGGAGGAGTGATTGGGCCGTATTTTTTTAAGAACGCCATCGGCAATATGGTCACTATTACTCCGAACGCTGCAGGGCCATAATTGCAATTGGATGAGCGGGGCTTGGTGAACATGGGGTTTCAACAAGACGTTGCAATCGCAAACAAGGCATAAGCCATAATGGAAATTATGAAGAATACGATTCCTGGTCGCGTAATCTCCCGTTTTGGCGATTTGGCATGGCCAGTAAGGTCGCCCGATTTAACCATCTCAGACTTCTTTCTTTGGGGCTACTTGAAGTCGCGGACTTATGCCAATAAGCCTCAGACAATCGCAGCACTTAAGGAGAATATTTAACAGGATTGCGAACAGCAATCACCGGAAATTTCGCAGAAAGTCATGGAATATGCGATAAAACGGGTATAAATGTGAATTGGCATTGGCGGCAGTCACTTGACTTTCATTTAACAGGAAAAATTGTAAAAGTCCAATTAAAGATTTCCATTACTCAAAATCATTTTTTTTTATTTAGTACAAAAGTAATTCGTAAACAAAACTGGATGATTAATGCTGCATCACCTTATACTCGTACATTGGCCTTATAACAGCATAACAGGGTACAGTTCAGTACACTTTAAGAGTCCAATGCAGTACAACGAAGGAGTTTATAAAACTTCTGTGAGACCACATTGGTCTCACGCGGCCTAAATGTCCCAAACTCATGTGAATCCACGTTGGCCTCATGTGGCACTCAACGTGTTAATGGAATCACATCCGTTCTAGCTTACGTTTACGTTCTGGGAACAGTTCAAGAGATTAAAGATGCTGCTTAAACATGTAGCGGTTCGTCGTATTTTTCCTACCAAACTTCGTCTTCCTCATTTGTTCCCGTATATAGCTCAAATTTTCAATTTTCGTGTACATGTCAATTTCCGATACCAAAGAACAATTGTCCTAAAAACCCTTCCGATTTCAGACGAATCAGTATGCTCTGTTTTCTGGCGAAAGAATTTGACAATACTCGCTACACAAATACAACACATCTTTACGTCAATAATTTGTTGTCGAAATGGCAGTAGGATTTCGACCAAAAAACAGTTGTGAATCTGCGGTCATGAAGGTAACAAGCGATCTTAGATTCTCATTGGATGCCGGTAACATAGGTGTATTGCTTGATTTCTCGAAAGCTTTTGACTATATTGAAAACTCAATAATTTTTATCAAGTTAAAACAGTATTTCAGTACTCCAAACTTACCGTATGACCGTACTCAAACTACAACTGCCGAACTCGGTATGTCAACTCATTTTACCAACTAATTTTAGGGCCCCCAGGGCTCTGTTTTGGGACCACTTCTATTCTCATTATATAATAATGATATCCCACAAGTGATACAGAATTGTAAAGTTCATATGTATGTGGACGATGTCTTAATATACATCTAACGCCCAATCGGATTAAGTGAAGATTGTCTAACGCGAATCAAAGAGAATTTTTGCAGCATTGCATTGTAGTCATCGCAGAACAAATTAAAACTTACTCGTAAATCCCTCTAAGTCTACGAGTCTTATCTGCTCAAGAAGTAAATTTAACACGGCGTCTTGTGGCATTTTGCTAAATCCAAGTAGATGCAAATAAATGAACTGAAATAAATGAAAAGGTTGGCAGTTCTGTAATTCTCTTTTTTTTTTATAGTCCGTATCTTCTTCTTCTTCTTCTTCTTCTTTTCCTTTTTCCGGCGTTGTTATGGTCAGAAGTGTAGGACCATAACCTTCCCACTTAACTGCATTCCTACTGGTCCGCTTGTGAGGTCCGCCGGTTTGACCTCAGAAAGTAGCGGCAGGCTTCCCGATTTGGGATTACTTCATCGCTGAGGCCAATCAAATGCTGGTGTTTTTGCATTTGTTTGCACCAATTGTTTTTCGGCCTGCCTTTTTTTTTTTGTGACACGGGCATGCTCCAGATTTTTTTTTTGTTTGATCTTACTCTTACAACACCGGTGATCTACAGTCGTGTCAACCCACTGAATTGCATGCACACTTGTGGGGCAGTTTAATGGTGGTATATGTGTCCCTAGGCTCACCTTGGTGTTTTCTAAATTGCCTAGATGTGATTTTTGTTTTTTTTTTTTTATAGTCCGTATCAATGAATTTTTTAAGTATCAGACTGGCCATCTCTTAAATTCACTGTGACACCATTGCAATTCTCTGCAGTAAAGGTTTTTTTTTTTTTTTTGTTTTGTTGGAGGCTTCTGCTATCTGTTGGAGCACTCAGACACAAATACTGGTCCATTGTGCTGCCAGACATACACCTTAGATGGCGTTGGAGCTCATGTGGAGCCAGAGCCAAGCTTCTTTTTACTCATTTGTTTTTTCACATAAGTAAACTGAACCTAAAGCTTATTGCCGATTCCGAACGGCGAGAGCCGTGAAGCTTTTTCATGGCAAGTATACAACGGGGGGTTTTGCCAGTACCCCGCCGAGGAGGGACGCCGCGAAATAATCATTCGATGGCGTTGGTGTTATCGGGATCCGAACTCGCTCATCTTGCGTCAGCGGCCGACACACTACCCACTGCGCCACGGCGCTCCCCAGCAGTAAAGGTTAATACACAGGAAATGGATTGATTCTTAACAATCTCTACTTTATTAACTTTCCGCTAACGCTTCTTTTTAGCATTCGAAATCTCGTATAGATTTAGGAAGCTTCATGACTGCTATTGATACTAGTCCAGTAATTTACCAATGACTTAGAAACTCAGAATTTGGACGACCGCATTCCTGCAGGTCATACCATTTATTGCATGATGAATGGATATCAAACTAACTGCCTTGTCGCTGTCGGTTTTTGCTAAAACCACATACAGAGAAAATATTGCTGCAGTAAATAGAAACCTATTAGTTTTGCATGAAATTTCAAATAAATCTACATTGACCCGAACAATTATTTGAAAAGCAAATAAATTTAAACGGCTAGAGACGCACACATGGTGCTAGGAACATTATTCCGTTTGTTAAACGTTCAGTTTTGCCTAATTACACAAATGTGAATGGGCAGCTCTTCGTCGCGCTCCCGGCTATCAAACGTAAATAGGAATTATGCATTATCTAAACTGGAACTATTAACAACAATGCCTGGCAGTCCTTCGAAATATTAAACTGCATTGTGTATTTATGGACTGCAATTGCAGATAACCGTCGAGCTTAGGAGTGAATTCGTAAATAGATTGCTCCGCTGCAATGCACGATGATGTTCGGATAGACCGTGACTTGCACAATGTCCTACCTTTATTAGATTACAGTATGTATTCACTCGAAAATTCTCAACATTTTGATTGAATTGCGGAATACCAGAAACTATTTGGCTCTTGACAGTTACGTGCATAATTTTAATTCAATGAACACAATTAGCAGATTCCGTTTACAAATTGTAACAGGAAATGGCGTTGCCTGAACGATTACTGGAAGTGAAATGGTGTAATTGGTTCAGTTTTTTTATGCACTAGTCGGCTGAATGTTTAGCTACTTTGGACGATATTTGACTTACATACATACATACATATCTATGTAATCACTATGCAAACGTGAGGAGTTCATATTTACATATGCAAACACGTTGTAATGTTCTGTTCTTTGAATTTCGTTTATGTTAGGCGGTACATGTTAGGTAGGTACATGATGAGAAGCATTCATTTCACAGCAGATTTGCCTCTGAAACGATTGGGTAGAGAAGCAAACAGTTTTCTACCAAACTAAAGTAACCCAGCATGCTAGTGATTGCTTTTCAAACTAATTCATGTAAAGAAGATTAGGAACAGAAAACTCCTTTGCTGTCATACTTTTTTCTTTCTGACGTCTTTTTTTTATATGTACATATACTCGTATGTGGACAGCAATAAACAAAACTGAGCTGATATACATATTGCACATACGTTGCCTTAAAATGCTGAGAGAACTACATATGTACATACATATGTAGTTCTGATTATTTTTCTTTTGATGAAATGTAATTAATTTTTGATGAGCTGCTGTTGGGGATATGACAACTCTCAAGATCGTAGAAAAGTCTTATATTCCGACCAAAAAGAAAAATTAACGTAAATTGCACTCAGATAAATATTGTGATGGGGCAAGCTTATAAATTTGTAATTGTATACAAATATACTTTTTTAATATTGTAATTTGAACAATGAAGTCCAGCTACACAGAAAGAGCAAGACCACCTTCGTTTTTTTTTTCCTTTTCCATAATACCTACCTATGCAAATAGTATTCTCATTTTTTTCCACCTTTTCCACTTTTATTGACTAATTAGTACCAAAGATTCACAACATAATTTACATAGGTATATGTATGTATATAAAAAAAGTGTGTGAGCATCAGTCTGTAGTTCATAGAGAACTAGAAGCGAATGGTCCTTCAAAATAACATTAATGTACATAAATATAAAGCACAAAAAACAATTATGAATAAAAATATTGAATCAAACAAAACTTGTTAGAAAAAACAGTGAAGATATAATTACATACATATTACATACTAGCTGGATGTACCCGCTTTGCTGGGTCTTTTAATAGATGCATACATACAATGAAGAGAACAAATGAGTAAATGTTTGTACTTAGTGAACCTATCATTGCATAGAGATGAAAATAATAAAGTAAATTTAAAAATAAGTAGATCTTTAATTCATGTTCACTTCTAAACAAAACGATTTATAATTCAAAATGGAAAACAACAAATTTTAAGAAAAAAACAAATAAAACAAAAACAAATTCATTGTACTCAATTTTGTACCTTAAAGCAACTTTAACCTTTGTGTCTACACCCACATACCCGGGTGTGTTTTTCATTTTCAAATTGATATATTTTGAGCTCTAGGTACCGTATCGACTTGAAATTTTGATAATCTTCCTAAAATATTGTTTTTTATCATATTCGAAAAGAAAATTAAATTTTTCTCTTTGGGTCGAAGTTTACAAGAAGTTTTTGCGATTTACCCCTTCTATCTAAAGCCAACACACCCGGGTGTGCCTATAAAAATGTATGGAAATTGCTACGTACAAATGCAGACAAGCATTTCTGTTTCATCATAATTTCTTATTTTTTTATTTTGTTTGGAAAAAACAAGGAAAATATTAAATCTTATAAAAAAAGTGTTATTTTATTATGGACATCACGTTGGGTTACATCTACTGAATGTTCAGCAAAAACTGGCTTTTTGCATTTTTTGCAGGCTTTTCGTGTTGGTCTTGTTCTGGGACATAGGTAACAATTTCCCTTCTGCTTGATTCTGCCAGAATTTTCACGTTCTTCTTGAGCCCTTACTGGACAATTTTCAACAGTCGGTGTTACTGGGTGGCCCAACATACTTTCAATTCCAATTTGTGATGGAAAATTTCGCATGACTTGTGCATTTTCTGAACGATGCTGGATTTCTGCCATGGCTAATTGTTTACTCAACTGTTGTAGGAACAACCTTCTACGATTTGTAGATGTCTTCAAGTGTGGATTATTTTCCATGTAGATCACGAATGCTGCAAATGCAGCCACATAAACAATGTTATAAAAAATAAGCCAGAGGCCATCTCTTTGTTCTTCTCTTCGTAGTATATTCACCAAGGCATTTGTCCATATTGTCAACACCTCCTTTGCTTCGATATTATAATGGCAAGTGGAAAGAAGCACAACCGATTTGTTATTTATATAGGTTGCTGCTGATACCAAAGATTGATGATTCTACTGCTCTTCCTTTTGGATCAAAAATTCAGCTGGTACAAATTTACGTATTTGTATACAGTGCCCAATATTGTCACACACGATATTTCGACCACTTGCACGAAACAGATTCCAAATAAATCTTTGACCCCACCTTGATTTTTTTCTCTTTCTCCAGAAGATGCCATACCAGTACATATTTGTCCTTTAACTGGATAAGAAGTAATAGCGTCCCTAACCCACCAAACCTTAATTCCATACTTGGCCGGTTTTGCAGGTATAGATTAAGTGAAACCGGTGCCACCACGATAAGGGTAAAATTGTTCATCAACAGTGACTTTGGCTCCTGCTGTATAGTTATCCTGGAGATTTCTATTCAACATAAGGAAAATGTCAGATATGGCTGCGGCTTCAGTTTGTTTACGTTGCTGGCGCTTATTTCCATTATCTAATCTGATAAAACGACTGATAGTCGGAGACCCATTGAACATGATACAACCGATGTGAGTTAGTTTTCCATAGATCGGTTGTATGTACAATACATAATTAGAATGTGTGACACCAGCTAACAAAAGTATGACCAGATAAGCGTCAAATTCAGTTGTAGTAATAGGTTTCCATATACATATGAAGTAGTCTTGCTGGATTTTCTTCATGTTCACGTTCGTAGCACTGGGTTGCTTTTCTGTTGGTTTCGCGTATATCACACATTTCTGCTGACATCAACATTTTGAATGTTTGTATAATGCTAAAATCTTTTGTTCTGCGTGCTGGTCCAGTGTTCGAGCTTCTAAGAATATTATACGACAAAAATTGGCGAGGTTGTGGTGGTTGGTCTGACCAAATTGTACCATCCCTAGCTGTATAATTATTTGTAGAAGATTGGATCAATTGGAGCTACTTCCAATTCTTCGTCCGAATCAGTCTCACTAGCAGGATCATAACTGGAATCCCTCTGCATCTGAATCTTCTATATTCACATTACTGTATTCACCATAGCCCTCTTCGTCTGGCAATGAACGTCCATAAGTATCTTGCCCATCTCCACTATCAGCTTCCAAAAGTTCCTCCAATCTTTGGCTTATGTACTGTTCCCTGTCTTCAAAACTAAGTCCTTGCAATTCCCGGGGAATTAACATTGATCATCAGCCAATCTATAATTTTATTTTATTTTTATTAATATGTAGTTACTTTACTTTAAATTCCGTGCAGGAACGGGTTAAGAATATCCCTGCAGCGATACCTCTCGCTTGTCGTAAAAGGCGACTAAAACAATGGTAAACGAAAATCACATCTAGGCAATTTAGAAAACACCCAGGTGAGCCTAGGGACACATATACCACCATTAAACTGCCCCACAAGTGTACATGCAAATCAGTGGGTTGACACGACTGGAGATCACCGGTGTTGTAAAAGTAAGATCAAACAAAAAAATCAGGAGCATGTCACAAAAAAAAAAAAAAAAAAAAGGCAAGCCGAAAAACAATTGGTGCAAACAAATGCAAAAACACCAGCATTTGATTGGCCTCAGCGATGAAGTAATCCCAAACCGGGAAGCCTGCCGCTACTTTCTGAGGTCAAACCGGCGGACCCCACAAGCGGACCAGTAGGAATGTAGTTAAGTGGGAAGGTTATGGTCCTACACTTCTGACCATAACAACGCCGGAAAAAGGAAAAGAAGAAAGAAGAAGATGTAGTTACTTTAAAAACTTGTAAATAAATAAGGAAATAAATATAAAATTAATACGTAGATATATGTATAAATAACTAATAAATATTTATATACACTGCTCGAAATATTTTTTCTCAAATGAGTTGCGTGGAAAATAAAAGCGTCTTTGTATCCAAATGCCGTTACAAATGTTGTAACAAGGGAAAACATTCAAACAATTCTATGACACAATTGGCAGAAACACAACCAACTCCTTCCGACGTCGTTGTATTAATGAATGATCAGCCTTCCTCGTCTCTGCAAATATATATGTACATATATACCTCTCCCTACTACTGTTTCCAATACATGACAACATTCCTTTCAGAAATTGATTATCGCTAATCCCACTAATTAACTAACCCCTTATTCTCGTGTGAAGAATCTCAATATCTAAAGTAAAGCAATAATGACACAGTCATAAATCTATTAAGTGCATTTATGAATGAGGAAGTATTGCACATTATTTTAAGGATGGCTTACTAGACTTTTATTATATTATCCTTTTATATGTACTTAAAAATGACTCTACGGAATGACTTACAATACAAATAGTAGCTGTTATTTATAGAGGTTTTCCCAGCATCAACTATCGGAAGGAGAAGATCAAGATCATCCTTGGGTCTTATTAGGTCATATTTTTCTGCCTGTACATTGACGACAGGGATTTCGTTGACATTATACTGTATACTGCATAGATAGCCGATTGCAATATAAGAAATAGAAAAAAAGTGAACAAAATGCAAAATTTATTCATACACATACAAAAATGTATGGGACACCTGGGTATGTTGGGTGTGTGTTTATGTATAATTTTTTGGCTGTTGACACAAGTGTTAAGGATTGAACTCATTTTCAGTACTTCGCACATAACCCCTTATTACGCAAAGCATTTTCTATACGTTTTGTCAGAGTTTCCACCAATTTCTCGATAATTTCATTTGGAATACTCTACCATTGCCGCACTCGCTGTCAAAGATTTTCCAGGTTAGTTGGGGTTGATCGGTATTGTTCCAAATATGTTTTCAATATTGACTACAAATTCTCAATCGGATTGAAGTCGGGACTTTGGGCCGGCCACTGCATTAATTTGAAATTTTGTTCGGTAAGCCATTCCACATTATTTTGGACATGTGTTGAAATATGGCTTCCTCTTCACGATAGGCGTTCCTATCTACAATATTGGGAAGATGTGTCTGCAAGATGCGCAAATAATCATCTTTTTCCATTATTTCATTAATTTTTTGAAGTGGTCCAAAGTGCCACCATGTGAATCAACCCAACACCGCGACACTTTCTCACCGTGATTTACTTTTTCATTAACATGGTGCGTAAGGGCGGCGCCAGCAATATTATTTACCGTCGGATTAAATCCGACTAAATTTTGATTTGTCTGACCACACTACACGTTTCCAGTCATCTGCTGTCCAATTTCTATGATCTTTGGCAAACTTCATCCGAACTTTAATATTTTTTTACCAACAATGCAGGTTTCTGTTTCTCTATGTTTATCACGCTGATACCGTTGAGCTGTATACTGTGCTGAAATTCATGTAGTTCTTCACACACAAACTTCACAGAAACCATATATAGACCAATACCAAAGATGTGTGAAATTTTGGTTGATATCGGCAAATGCGTTAAGGCATCTTGTTCAAGCCCACGTTGCTTCAGCCCCTCACGTCACTCGTCCCTTGTCATCGCTGC
Source organism: Merodon equestris (assembly GCA_958301585.1). Taxonomy (NCBI): domain Eukaryota; kingdom Metazoa; phylum Arthropoda; class Insecta; order Diptera; family Syrphidae; genus Merodon; species Merodon equestris. The sequence goes on along the minus strand of OY284413.1, from coordinate 158,734,536 downwards.
GTATTTCTTCGCGCATTTTTTTCGACTCGCCATTGCAAAGCCGATCGCTACTCAAGTGTACCCAAACCGATGAATCCAGAGGAAAAAAACGAAATTCACAAGAACCACACGTGCGATAACCTTCATCATCTTCCCACCCACTATTCTCTGCAGGAAAATAATTCTACAAGCTTAAGTAACTCGCAGTAGTGATTTTGGTGGAGAAAAGGCTAGTGGTGATGGTGTCATGCTTCATTAATTCAACATACCAATACTAAATGCCAAAATAATAAAAACAGAAAGTAATTAATCATCCATCAGAAAATTTATTGACTTTCCTCAAATTGTATTATGAAAAAGCAGTTAAAGAAATTATACACAAAGAATATCGTCTTGGAAATGAGAAAGAATCAGATTACTGACTTTCCCGGTTACTTTTGTAACAGAAGCCTCACAACCTCATGCAAGGGGCTGATTTACGACAGCCACTTTTGGACGTTCGACCACGGCACTCGTAAAACTCTGTTTCGAAAAGTTTCCTCGCTCAATTGCGTTGGAATTCTTTGTATAATATTCAACACTCTTCTCTAAGCCACGCGAAGAACCTATTTAACATATTTTACATGGCCGTGGCTTTCAGATATGTAGAAGGTAACAACCCTCTTTGTACTGCTAAGGGATTCCATAAGCAAAGTTACTCGTAAAAGCGTAAGGAGCTTTTAATAGAAGATTGTTGACCTTAATCTATTGTTGTTAAGATCCTGAAGGTCGTGCCAACTCATTCCTCCCCTCCAAAACTTTTGACCAAATCATGAATAAGAGACACCATCTATGATGCAGTTGTCATTTCTTTTGAAAAAGTGAAATTTATCGCGCATTAATGCCAATTACGATATATTAATTATACCCAGTTACGATCAGGTTTATCGCTCCCTATCGTTTTTCGCATTGTCGTAGCGCAAGAAAAAACATCAATTTTAGCCATTTCGATTTTCGGGTAAGAGAGCTGTATTAATTTTTTTTCCCTAAGCTTCTTATAACTATTAATTCTACCCGCATAACTACCGTCTCTGCAATCAAAACCACTGACTTATATTAAGCGGAATGTATAAATAGTTTTTTAAGCGATTAAAATAAACTCGGAACACATTCGTCATAAATTAAAAAAATATTGTACTTTTATTAAACATAAAACTGTATTCTTCCCAACCCTAAATCCAAACATAAAAGTGCTTTAACTGCTGCTAGGAACATTCAACCCAGACGAATATGAGCTTCCCCAAACTGACCAAGTAAACAAAAACCACACATACCTTGCCAAAACCTAAACACATGATACTGTGTCCACTTTCATGCAATGACACTCTAGTTGCCGTGTGAATCGGTCACTGCGGACAAGACCTTGGCTGGAGAGCGCGTAAAACTGCGGTACATAATCTTCCTCCTTAATGTCGTCGTTATTAAGTTTTCACTTAAAATGCTGACGATGTTACACGGTTCCCGTGTTGTGGTTGCCACGCACGATAGAGCTAATTTTTAATTGCTTTGTTGGTTAGGTAGCGATTTAGTAAAGTGTAACAATAAATATCATGTAACATCCCGTCACAGCGGAAAACATGTTCTAGAACAAATTGGCTTCTGTGCCAGGATGTGTCGCTTCAGGTAGCCTGGCACATTTTATACCCAACTTAGATGTCCGTACTAAGCAAGATCATTTCTGTGCACTTCACCGGTGAGTGCTGGAATGAACAGCTATAGTTTATGTATAACTTTCCAAGCTGGATGGAAACTAGCTATGTTTGAATAAAAATGAAAAAAGAGAATATATTCACTGTCTCAGGATGTTTTATTGGGTTTAACTGCAAAATTGTAAATATTGAATACTGCACTGCAAGGGAAATAACCACCAATCATGCTAATCCACAAATTATAGCTAAAATCTATAAATCACAAAATGTCCGTAGTATCTAATAAAGTAAACCAGTACAATATACATGATTATTACATCTAATTTCTATTTCGACATTTTCCGAGGCGGACGTATTAGCATTTTAAACCAATTAATTAAACCAAATATTTATTTGCGGACTTTTGAATGTCCGATATCAGAAAGAAAAAGCAGGAAACTTCATGTAATTAATATTGATAATAATTCAGAGTATGAATGGCCTGTGTCCAAATATACATTTTAAAGTACTTTACAAATTGAATAGTATTTAATTAAAATTGTTTCATTAAATGCAAACAAATGAATCCTGTTCGCTTAAACTGTTTACGGCTAGAGGCGATTTTAAATAATTAAGTGATGTTGACACCATTTGATCAATTATCTCTTAATACATGAACATCGTGTTTGCCACAAACTATCTGGAACCTTGGGCACTCCTGACGTTCACAAGCGAGTCAAAAAAATTGTTTGAATTTTTTTTTTTTTTTTTTTAACCCCAAATCAACAGTTGTAAGCGACACAAAAACTTCACTTAACTGCAATGTCAGCCTGCCTTTAAGTGGACATTATTTAATTATAGGTTGTTCAAATAAATTAAAAATTAAATTTCAAACAAATACATTCGTAAACAATTCTTAAATTGTGGTGTTAATGATCTATTTATTTAAATGAAAATATATTATTTGCCAGAAGCGTTATTGAAATCAATTAATACAATTAATTTGTGTGCCAATTTCAGTGGAAATTCCATGAAAGTATAAATATAGGAGTCAAAGGGAGACTAATCTCTTTGATGGTGGTTGGGTAAGGCTTATATTTATATCTTTTCCTTTTGAAAGCAGGCTAAATCATTCAAATTGTACCGTATGAAAGCAGTCTTTAGGATACATATCCTGCTTATTGTGACACCGTTTCTCTATTGCAAATAATGATTTTCGCCAATTGCCTCAAGGTTCAAGAAAGATTCGACCTTACAGCTCGTGGTCAATCATAATAAAAAAAAAAAAACCCGAAGTCTTCACTAAAAGTTTTACTTTTATGAAAGTAAATCAAGAATAAAACTACTGATCAAAACCTATTGTAATCAAACGCTTGCAAATTGCGTCATCAACATGAATTTTAACATTAAAACTGCCTGCCAAAGGTGTCCAAGCTAAACTTATGAAGTCCCTGAACCCGATATATAATATATAGTATAATCTAGGTTATGGAATCTCGAAGGGGTTGAGTAAAATCCTCACACTACCATTCAAAGTAGTCCTTTAAAAATGTATGTTAAGGAACTATTTTTACTAATTTAAAACAAAACATTGTATTTATTTAGTATATATCACGGATATTTTTTCTTCTTCGACTGGCCGGGGACCAGGTCGGCTTAAATATTGTTTTTCTCTCTTTCTCTATGTCATTTCTTAGTTAGTTATTTGTTGTTGGGCATCTTGGTTATACGTTGGCGGGATATTCCTTTTTTTTTTAGGAAAGAGGTGGGATTTCTATTCAGCAGAGCTAAATAAACAAAAAGTTGGACTCATTATAGAACTGCTCTAACAAAATACATACAACCCCGAATTGGGGAAATCCAAGAGAAGTTCTTGGAGGAAAAATTGCAAAAGCATACAATAGGACTCTCGCTGCTTCGCAAATAAGAAGGTACTCGTAGTTTCACTGCCAATCGCAAGGAAACCCTGGAGACCTTGATTAAGGTATATTTCTCTGGTTCAATTACCCAGCAAGTACCTCTTGATGCTCCAATGAGCGTCACAAACTACATCGATAGTAGAACAAATAGCCTCTGTGGCATACTTTGCAGCTCCGACAGAGTTAAATGGACAATTGGTTCATTTACACCCTACAAAGCTCCAGGTAAAGACGGTCTTTTTCCTACTATTCTCCAGAAAGGCCTAGGCATCATCAGCACCACTCATACAGGGTGCGACACGGGAACCTATAGTATTTCAAATCTCTATAACTCTTCAACAAATTATCGTACAGAATTTTTTTTTTAATGAAAATATTCGTTATTTCACAAATTTTTATTTGGCATAAAAGGTTATAAGCGTATCACTTTGTCTTAAAAATTACATCGCATAAATGCCCACCCTTACTTTTTATACAATTCCCGATTCTTTTTTTGAAATTTTCGATAACTTTTTTGGTCATAACGGTGGTAATTTTCGCTGATTCTTCCACAATTTTAGCTCGGAGTTGTGCCAGGTCCCTTGGCTTGTTTGCGTATACTTTGGACTTCAAGTACCCCCATAAAAAAAATCGCAACAGGACAAGTCCGGAGAGCGAGATGGCCAGATCAAAACCCGCGAGAGATTATTCGATTTCGAAAATGTTTGCGTAGCAATTGGATAGTTTCAGCTGCGGTGTGGCTGTGATCGGTGGCCAACAGTTGTTGAGTCATTAACATCTTGTAGGGATGGAAGTGTAGGTCTTCGTGTAGGATGCCTCGTACCGTACGTTCGTTTAAATTCAAGCCAGCCGCATGCTTTCGAAGAGATCTTCGCGGGCTTTTTTTAAAGTGATGCGTAAGCGCTCAATACTTTCACGAGTTCGAACGTTTTTTTTGAGACCTGGCGGCTTTATTTTATTCACGACACCTTCCTGGCGAAAATTTTTAACCCACGAACGCACTGTTACTTCGGTTGGTACTGTTTTCTGCGGCTGAATTGAAAAATGTTTTCGAAATGCGCGTATAGTAGTTCCATAGGATTCCTGACTTTTAAAAAACATCTCGACCGCGAATGCGTGGTGTTCTGTCTTCCACTCACTCATCGCGACGAACGAATACTGGAAAACGAAATGTGGCAGACCAGACTATCAGGCGCTCGCGCTCTCTCTCCCCTTACTTTATTTTTGTAGTTGCAGTAGCGATTTGAAATACTATAGGTTCCCGTGTCGCACCCTGTAGTTCTCTCAGCCTGACATCTTTCCTACTAATACTCGTAACAATGGAAAAATTTATAGAGCTCCATAGTAGAGGTATATTTACTAGAGAATCGAATACCACTGCTTCCAAACCAATATTTATACCGCAAAGAACGATCTACTGAGAACGCGCTGCATCACTTAGTAACGCATGTGGAAAATACCTACATTCTGGCTGCAACACAATCACTACTACACTGTCCCGTAGAGGTGTAGACCACCGCCAAATACCGTGGCGTGCTACTCGACAGGAAGCTCAACTAAAAATTGAATGCGGAAGAATGCGTCGAAACAGCAACAACTGCGCTATACACCTGCAAAATGGGTTATCAAACCTCATAATAACCTTCATCCGTCATTCTTGAGTCTTTTTGACCCAGAAGCGGTCTTTCTTTTCAAATATCTTTTAAAGTACGAAACATAAAGTTTTTAAATCAAGTGACTTTTGATTTTTGTGCGTAACTAGCACTTCTGGTAAAAAAAAAATATTTAAATCGATTATTAGGTTCGTCGCAGTAAAAATAATAACACTACAGTTCCTCGGTTCAAAATGAAAGTTAAAGTTATTTTACTGCATGCTCGCTTATGTGTATATAATATGCGTATATGTATGCGTAACATTACCAATGTTTGTAAACATAATGTCTTTACGTGAATACATATTTTCTCGTCGAATTACACTTAGGGATTTATGTGCCCACATATCACTCAACGAACGCGGCTCTCAAGCGAACGCCTCATACAGAAGTGGTACAATATCGAAACACTGTAGGAACTTAGTATACCTAGTCAGATAGATTAATGTATAAAACTATTATAAGTTCATAAGTACAATTTGAAACTATAATTTTTTTTTTTCATTACACCTACATACATACACCTATCTACGTATGTAGATATAACTAATTACCCTTCTTCACTTAGCGGTCCTCCGACGGGGCGACGTCATCTTAAAAATATTAATAGGCTCTTTTAATGAAGTCAAAAGACCGACAGAAAAAAAATTACAATATTTTTTTTTTGTGTCGGGGGTTTTAAACTTTTTAATTTTATTTTTATTTCATTATTTTTAAATTACTCGCCCTAATTCAGATAGGTACGAGTAACTACTTAAATTACATTTTTCCTAAATATACAAACCCAAATATAATTTAGCATATTCAGCATGACTTATTCCCGTTATATTACACATGTGTGTCAAAAATGTAATCTACGACGGAACTGTGTCTATTTTTTTTTATAATAAAGCGATTTTTGTTGTTAATATATGTAGATTCCGGAATAAACTCATTGTTTTTAAAGGAAGTACAGCACGTGAACTAAAAATATGTGCTTTATCTAAGTTTTTTTTTCTTAACAAAACAGGTTAGTTACATCCAAATAAGAAATAATTGTATATGTATTTATTCGTCTTTTTTAGATTTTTTTTATCATGTTTTTGTAATAATTATTGCCTTAATTCCAATTTTTCCAAAAACCCATATATGGATTTTCATGCATTGGCGAATCAGCTAAGTGTTTATCCATAAACATGACTCTTATGTGTATAAGTGTTACAATTCACATAAAGAGCAAACAGGAATATACGGGTCACAAAGAACATCATAAATACCCGTATAAACAAATAGAAATAGGCAAACTGCACATTTAGGGTGTGCTGATCCCTTACATATGCAGGTATAAATGTATAAAAGGATAAGAATTAAATCGGTTTAGAAAATGTTGTATAAAAGCTATAAGGGTAAGGTAAATTAGATTCGAAAGTAAATTTAATTTAATAAAATATTTGTACAAGTTAACGCCAGAAACATTGGATCATGCAAACAACGCATGATACCTTTCCCACGACCAAGAACATCCACAACAGTCGTGATTACATCAGGTCAAATTCCTGCCGGACATTTGAGGCAACGGACGCAACATACCTGCAAGACACCTGAGCTATCGCCGAACATCCGCTGCTGACGAGGCGTCTGACTGCATTAGGCATGCACCTAGTTTAAGTTTATATTAGAAATGTTAGTTTAGTCTTAAGTCAGCCGTGAAGGCACTCAGTTAGAATAAATATATTTTTTTAAGAAAATAAACGTAAAATAGTTTAATTGGCGCCCAACGTGAGGCCCAGAAAAGAACAATTTACTCACAGTGCAGTTAGATATAAAGTGCTGTGTTTTGTTCATCTGGGCTCCGAATCCAAAGCAAAAGTCGATTGACCTTGCAACCAACGAGGGAGAGTGAAGGAAGGTGCCCCAGTAACCTCATCACCAAGGACGAAAAGGAATTTGCCTCTTCACCAGCGTTGGACATGTTAATTTTTTTAATGTAAGATAGTCTTAAGGAATCTTTTCATTTAAATCAAAAATACGTACATAGTAAGAACAAAATACATTAAATCCGAATAAGTTAGTAATAATTATAGTACAATAACATAGTAGAAACAAAATTATATTAGTGATAAAATTAAATAGTAATAATTATTGTGAAAAAATATATGCAGGATATCTTCGGTAATAATAACCTCAGTTAATAGTTAATATCAATAGTGTTAGCGTCAAAATATTTTAGATAACATTGCTACCGCACTCTCTAACCACTTTCTTAACCCCTTACAGCCCTTTTAAGGGGGGAGGATGGACGTACGTCCAAAACAGCCTCAAGTAAAAAAGCCATTCAGTTGACGGACGCAGCAATGGAAGCATTCGACAAGATCAAGAATTCACTGATTTCCGACGACGTTATTCTTACCTTTCCGGACTTTAACAAGGACTTCCACCTGACTACCGACGCATCGGATTACGCGATAGGCGCTGTACCGTCCCAAGACAATAAGCCAATCACGTTTATTTCTCGAACTCTCAGCAAAACAGAGGAGCACTACGCTGCTAATGAGAAAGAGATGTTGGCGATAGTGTGGGCTCTCAACTCATTAAGGAATTATCTGTACGGTCCTACCAAACTAAAAATATTCACTGACCATCAACCCTTAACGTATGCATTGAGCAACAGAAATACGAATAACAAACGTTGGAAGGCAATACTCGAGGAGTATAACTACGAACTAAGTTATAAGCCTGGGAAGTCCAACGTTGTTGCCGACGCATTATCAAGACCACCTAAAAACAGTCAAATAAACTCCCTTACACCAACCCAACATAGCGACGAAAGTTCTGGCCAAGATCTCATACAAATCGTAGACGTACCATTAAATGTGTATAAAAATCAGATTATTCTTCTCGTTGGAGACACCCCTTCACATGACTTTCAGATTATCTTTCCCACTTATCACAGACATACTATTGTAGAACCAGTATATTCCTCAGAGAAATTGATAGAAATTTTTAAACAATATCTAAATCCTTCAGTTACAAATGGACTTAAAACGGAGGAGAGAGTTCTAGGTATAGTAGAGGAAGTATATCGAACACACTTTAGACAGTATAAGGTCCGTTCTGCAAGGAAATTAGTCACCGACCTAACTGACACAAACCGACAAGACGAGGAAATTATAAAAGAACATAACCGAGCTCACCGAAATTCTCGAGAGAACAAGATACAAATTATTCAAAATTTTTATTTCCCCCAAATGAAATCTAAAATAGAAAAAATAACAAAGCAGTGCAAAATTTGTAAGGAACATAAGTATGACAGGCACCCGAACAAACCGGAATTACAACCTACCCCCATTCCCGAATATCCCGGACAAATAATTCACGTTGACATTTATTTCACTGACAAGAAAATAATCCTAACCGCGATAGACAAATTCTCCAAATATGCCTTAGCCAAAGTAATTAAATCAAGAGCCTCAGAGGATATTAAACAACCTCTTAGGGAATTGGTACTAGCTTTTGGAGTACCCCAAACAATAGTTATGGATAATGAAAAATCCTTAGCTTCGAATTCTATATCATTCATGCTGGAGAACATGTTCAATATCCAAGTTTTCAAAGCACCTCCCTATACAAGTTCTGTGAACGGCCAAGTGGAAAGATTTCACTCCACACTTTCGGAACTAATCCGTTGCCTTAAGACAGATAACATCCATAGTACATTCTCAGAATTACTAGACAGATCTCTATACGAATATAACCGATCGATTCACTCCACTACAGGCAAAAAACCCATAGACACATTTTTCGGTAGACAATTACTTAACGAACCAGAACAACTTGAACGAATAAGACAGGAAAACATAAATAAATTACGCGACAAACAGCAGGCAGATCTAAAATACCATAATACAAAGAAAACCCCTCCAAAAACATACTCTGTTGGCCAAATTATATATGTCAGAACTAATAAAAGAATAGGCAACAAATTGAACCCCAGATATAAAAAGGAAATAGTAGCTCAAGATAATAATTCCACAGTTATAACCCAGTCAAATAGAACCATTCACAAAAGCCTTATAAAAAACTAAATTTCCCAATAGGACACTGCTTCCGATGTGCAACGGCGATGCACAAATTCTGGACTATTCGAATTCTAATAAAAATCGGCATCGGCCGTGCAAAGCTACAAAGTGGATCGTTCACCTAATTGACATGGACATTTACGAGACAACGCTAAATGACTTGGAGGCTACGTTAAGATCATCCGTTACTAACAACCACATCCTGAATCCTGTCCTTTCCTATGAGATATCCCGTATAAGAACACATATAGCCAGACTTAAAATTAATAATAGAAATAAGAGATCATTAGATTTTATAGGCTCCGCATGGAAATGGATCGCGGGAAACCCCGACCACCATGATTATGAGATTTTAACAGATAAAATGAATAACGTTTTAAAAAATAGTAATAGTCAAACTATAATTAATAAGATGTCAGTAAATAAGATTAACGAACTCACAAATATTACAAATAAGATTATCAAGGTATTTAAGGAAAACGAAAATAATAATAACGAAATAATTATGAAGATTAAATACAAATTAGATATAATTAAGGAAGAGATAATCAATGTAGCCTACGCCATTCATTGGGCAAAGGTAAATATAGTAAATTCTTTTATTTTATCAAATACGGAAGTAAATATTACTGAAACCATTTTAAAGAACGAAAATATTCCATATATTAATGTAGACGAGGCATTAGAATTTGCCGAAGTAAGAATCCCCTCAAATGACAAAAATCTAGTATACATCTTAAGTATTCCAATGACAACAAAAGAAACATGTAATCAATTTCTATTGAGATCTGTTAAAAGGAATAAAATAATTAATAAAATTAAATATAATTCAATATTAGAATGTAATAGAGACATTTACGGTATTTCAACTAAATGTAAAACATCAAATAGCCTTTCAATATGTAATAATCAAAATATTGTTAACCTAAGAAATTCAACGTGCATCCCAAAGCTCATTAAAAGCCAAAAGGCATCATGTACCGTCATTAACAACGAACACGTACCAGAGGTAGAGGAAGTTTCACCAGGGATCTTGCTGCTGGACCAGTTTAATGGCCCAGTTAACATCAACAACGAGACCGTTATCCTCAATGGCACATTCATCATCAAGCATTTCAACACCACCATTGAAGTCCAAGGAAAAACTGTTATGTCCAGAAAAGCCACAAGTCACCAACCCCTACCGGCAATACTACAACCATCATACAAACCTTATAAGATATGTAGAAGAGGTGTTGTCTCTCGAAATGATCAAGGAACTCTACGTCAATCGCACTGAAGAAATCGAGCTGCTGGAAACCAAACACAACATCAACTTATACGCGAACATCATGTTAATGGTTACCGTCGTGGCTATAGCCATCTTCGCATACAAAATATCAAGAGATAGAAATCGTGGTACGCTTAAGGAGAAATGTCCTAACATCAGTAAGACACCACAGACTATAGGATTCCAAGACATCCCCCATCTCGTGACAGCAACAACATCTCACGAGGACGTGCGATTTTAAGGGCGGAGGAGTTAACGCCAGAAACATTGGATCATGCAAACAACGCATGATACCTTTCCCACGACCAAGAACATCCACAACAGTCGTGATTACATCAGGTCAAATTCCTGCCGGACATTTGAGGCAACGGACGCAACATACCTGCAAGACACCTGAGCTATCGCCGAACATCCGCTGCTGACGAGGCGTCTGGCTGCATTGGGCATGCACCTAGTTTAAGTTTATATTCGAATTGTTAGTTTAGTCTTAAGTCAGCCGTGAAGGCACTCAGTTAGAATAAATATATTTTTTTAAGAAAATAAACGTAAAATAGTTTAATTTACACTAGGTTTTGCGAAAGAATAATGTTTCCTATCATTTTGAGTTGGGCTGTTACTGTCCATAAATTACAAGGAACCACCGTAGATAAGGCTGCTCTTTATTTGGGAAGAAGGACTTTTGCAAACGGCCAAGCTTACCTGGCTTTAAGTCGTGTAAAAAGTTTGCAGGGCGTTGCAATTTGTCAACTTAATCAAAGACAAAGACCTCACGACAAACTTGCTTTAGCTGAACTGCAAATATTACGAAACACATTACCGTAACTGTTAAACTTATTCCAACATACATATGGTCTAGGGATATTTATGTCTAAGCAAAATTATAAAGGTTATCGGATGCGTTTGTTTTCATATTATAATTTCAATTAATTGATTTCAAAAAATATCAAATATTGAACTAATTACACTTTCTATAATAACATTACGTATGGTATGGTATATATTTGATACAATCCTCGTATTCTACAATAAATATTTGTATAAAAATCAATCTGTTATTTTTTTTTTTTTCGTTTTTGTAATGTTACAATAACGTAATTCATAACCAACAATGTACATATATAGACCCATACTCGATGGTCATCGACAGATAATAAAAAGAGAACTGGTTAAGACGAATGTAATGAGTCCATACTTAATAGGTTTACTAATAGGTAATCGTCTCCTACCTTCGAGTTCCATCATCAGTGTACCAGCTCAGTAGTACCAGCATACATGGAAGTTTCAAATGTTAGGTCGCATATATGTTTGAAAGTAATGTAAATAGCCATTGTGTCTAAGATCCCTATCGCAGCTAACAAAAAGTGGTAATAACCTTGGAACGTCTGAACAGATCGTACACAAATTGTAGCTTAGAACCATCTCGATCATGGCAGCTTTCAAACAAAAAAAAATCATTCAAAATCGGTCCATTCGTTCAGGAGCTACGATGCCACAGCCAGACACACAGCCACACATACAAACAGACAAACAGACACGTAAAACTTATAACACCCCTCTTTTTGCGTCGGGGGTTAATAAATAGATACGTAAGATAGAGAATTATTTTGATCTGATTAGTTTTGGTTTCATTATAGTTTTTCACTGTCTCACCTCTTTGTTTGAACAATATGGCGGACTAAGATCGGAAGAAATTGTGAGCTATTTGGCGTTATAATCTAACGAAGACTTTTGTTCAGAGACATCAGATCACGTTGAAATCATTTGTATTAAAACACCTTATGGGTGTAACATTTGTCTGTTTAAGTCTGTGCGTAGCCAACAACAATTCCTATACGGAAAATTTCTGCAACAACATTAGTTGTGAATGAATGTGCTGACGAAGACATTACACTCGCAGTATAAGATCACTTCAAAATTCATACTCTTTGTGTGCATTTCCAATATAACATCTTAGTGACATGGAAACGAAAAAGTTACTTTGAACTACAACCAACGCAAATTCAGTCAAATCTCTCGAATCCTATTTAGGACAAACACCCCCGGAAAATTATATATCTGCGGCACAAACCATCTGCGCCTAATCTAGGTTCTAGATCTAGCATATCTTGAACCTGCGTGAACCGTATAAAAAAAAGGAGAGTTCAAAGGATGGCGTGCATCGCTATAAAAAGGTACTGCGAACAACTCCTATTGCAGCCCTCGATACGATGTTTCACCTACTTCCTTGGGATCTTTTTGGTAAGGAAAAGGCAAAGAAATCGGAATCAGCTCATTGGAAGTTCTCCGAAATAGGGCATGCTAGTATTCTACGCCAAAACAATGATCTAAGTAAAGTCACGGACCCTAGACTTCAAGATTCTCTATAAAACAATAATTCTTAACCGACGACAGTAGGAAGGGAATGAATTTCCAATAAAAGGCACTGCATTGGAAATATACACAGACGGGTTCAGGACAGGCAATGGTGCAAATATGGGTACCGGTGTACATGCACCGACCCTAAAAATCAGCCAATCCTCAGATTACCAAACCACTGTAGCATATTCTAAGCTAAACTAACAGCAATTCGTGAGGTCGCCCACTGACTGGCTGTGAGGTCGATGAACAACAGGGACATCGTCATCTGCACACATAGCCAATCGGCTGTAGCAGTACTCGAATCACTAATAATAAGATTAAAATTGGTCAGGTACTGCCGCACGTCTCTAAATGAGATAGATGCGCTGTAATGTTGTGCATAGTTGAGCATAGTGACATACCAGGTAACCAGGAAGCAGACGAACTCGCCAAAATGGGCACCACAATGGAGAGCACCACACTGGATCCCATTTAAGGTTTCAATTACTAATATTATTATTAGATGTCGTTACAGCTGATGAAGAGCCAGAGCCAAGCTGTTATACGGTATAGCTTGACGATTTTGGCGAAAATATCAAAACACAATGTCTCTATGACTTGTCTCTACTGGCAGTCAGATTTTAACACTATTTTGGTGGATGTAATGCAAAACTAGTCACAAAGAAAATCCGTATCGTTAGTTGGTACCCGAAGCAATGCTGTGGCTTATGACAGTAACGTTGAAATGGCTAAAAACTAGAGAGTATGCTTTACAGAAAATTAAAATAAGTCAATTTATCAGAAGTATCCAATAAGTGCAATTGAAAATCTAAAATGCTTAATCTTAGCGATTATTGGTACTTTAAAACTTTAGAGACTCTTATATAATAAAGAGACAACGAATCCTTTATATGAGCACTTGTATGCATGTCTCCCTTAATTGCAGAAACTATCTATGATGCCACTAGAGTAAGAAGTGTTCTTATTAAAAATTAAGGGTACGTTGAAAAATGATATATCGAGGGGAGCCACATCAATGACTACCGAGCATAGTTGGCAATAAAGAGGTAGGGAGATATTTACATATATACAGTTCAAAAATATCCTACAAAGTAGAGTGTATACTCGAGCGCTTGATTGGTTGTGAAGGAGTCTTAAGTAAAATGTTGCAAGTAAAATCCCATTCGTCGCAAATCACTCGTTACGAATCACCACCGGTGGGTGGAATCTCTAAGCCCTTAGAGGTTGTTGTGTTGAATGTAACACAAAAAAACCGTGGTTTGTATGACATACTTTATATGTATGTTAACAATGCTTTGTGTTTACTTAAATTTGCAGACTTTTCATAAGGCGACATCCAGGACATAAAATATATTGTTCTGATATGATTCTCAGCTACGGAATACATACAGTGGTGTATGGAATTTAAGGACCCAAACGAGGTAATTTTTATTTAAAATGACCGCCCTCATCTGTTCACCTCCATATTTGGCTTACAGTAAGCCTGCAACTCGATCTGATGAAGGATTACCGGCACCATTTTCCGACCCGGTTATCGTAAGGATAAATGGTGTTTTAATATTTATAAACTACATGACGCATTTAACCGGAAATCCTTATTCGGTTCATTCTTCTTCTTCTTCTTCCTCTCCCATGTTAATATTTTTGTAAATTATTTTGAAATACTGTTCATGTTTTTATCTCTCCCCACTTTTATTTTATCGGAAAAACTGGGAGGAATACGGGTAGGGCTGCAGAGATATGGTAAAGCTGATTGTCCTTTGCAACGACTTTTGTTTTTATTTTTGTTTAAACCCGATCCGATCCACGCATTGGCTATGAAACGGATTTGTGGTTGATGGTGGTTTTAAGCTACAAGTAACCTGAGCTCGACCTCGTTCCAATTGCCAGTGTGAGTATTGTACAATTAAACATAAAAAAGCATAATTATCGCAATTGTTTTTGCATTGTGATTTATGTTCGTACAAAGGATGTGTGTACAATTCATTTCCAGGGCAATAATTTATTTAATTAAATATTTAAAAATATATTTGATGGCTCAAGGCTTCTCGGCTTGGCGGGGGCAATGGTAGCGGCGAACAGAAACGCTTAAAATAAATTTGCGTGCAACAATGAAAAAAGGATTTCCGTTTTTGTAACGCTTCATGCGTAAATGAATGGATGTGTGAAACGGCAAGCGTAACCGGTTGTGTTGGCAATCATTACTTTTATTTTTTTTTATTCATTTGATGGGTCCAAATCGAGTTTTAAAGCTGATAGATTGTTGAAAGGAAATTGTTATTTTACAAGCTTTTACACAATTGATTGTAGTGTATTACCTATAAACAATCCGCGAAAATCTCAGAGTTGTTAGTATAAATAATATGTTCGGGGCCTTATAGCAAAAAAAAAAAGTTGACTTGCTAGGGGGCCAATTTAAAAATTATGATGGGATAATTTATTGCAAATTTTCACAAATAAGAAGAGTTTTTCTATTGCAAATATATCCGTGGTTAAATAACAAATCAAACTGGCCACAAATCGGATGTGAGCGACAAAAATTGCATTCCATGCCTGGTTCGAATAGCCTTTGAATTTTACGAGATAAGTATGTACATATATTCGATTTTGGAATGTTCTTTTTGCTATGTTGGTACACGTATTTCCTAACATATGTTAACATTGTTAGCCGTTGAGATACTGGGTTTATATTTAATAGATATAAAGGTTAGGAGGGTGGTCCGATAAGTACTTAGCCTACAAAAGAAAAACAAACATTTTGGAGAAATGGCGATTTATTTTTCAATATACAGGGTGTTCCACGAGCAGTGTGCCAAAAAGCTAGAGCGTCTAGGTCTGGTCAAGACAAGAAAAAAATCGTACGGGAGGGGGGTCTATTCTCCAAGGAGGGGCAATTTTCTAAAAAATTAACTTAATTTGGAAAAAACAATATTAAAAATCAACAGTTACATCCACAATGCCGTGATATACTTTTTTGTAAAGCCAGAAACCTCTTCTTTTATCTTGTTTTTAAACGAAGCTGTTTTAAGGAATAGTTTTTAAGAAATTAATTTTCAAACTCAAAATTTTGAAAAAAAAATTTCGAACTATTTTTTTTCAAAATTGTATGTAACTAATTTATAGTACATCCCTGTGACCGTTTTGCCCTTCTTCAGGTAGTCGATGTGGATCACACCTTGTGAATCCCAGAAAACGGTGGCCATCACTTTTCCGGCCGAAGGGACAGTCTTCGCCGTCTTCGGAGCACGTTCGCCGGGTGAAGTCCACTGTTTCGACTGTTCCTTGGTCTCTGGTGTGTACCAGAGGATCCATGTTTCGTCGACTGTCACGAAACGACGCAGAAACTCATTCGGATTGCGCTTAAACAGCGTCAAACACTGCTCTGAAGTGGTCTCACGGTTGCGATTGTTGTCCGGAGTGAGCAAACGCGGTACCCATCGCGCCGACAGCTTTCTCATACCCAAAATTTCATGCAGGATATGACCTACGCGACCTTTTGAAATGCCTACTGTCTCAGCTATATCACGCACCTTAAATCGGCGGTCTGCCAATACGAGATCGTGGATTTTTGTCACTTTATTCTCCGTAGTAGACGTTTTCGGGGCACCTGGACGTGGCTCATCAAAAACCGACGTGCGACCACGTTGAAACTTGTTAAACCAATTTTTGATGGTCGCCGTCGAAGGAAAAGAGTCACCGCACGCAGCATCCAAACGCTCTTTGATTTCGCCGCGCGATTCCAAAAAACAGAATCGAACAACTGACCGATATTGCTCTTTTTCCATTTTTCTAAAATCCGCGGACACTCCCGCTCTCACACGCGGTCAAAACAAAACTACGAGTTCGATCCGGCTGAAATTTCGACAGTAGCCGTCTACTGGGGTGTACTACACGATAGTAAGTTGCTCTTGCGATACTGGCGCCATCTGACTAAGTATTATCGAACCACTCCCGTATATATGTCTTAAAGTGCTTGGCGATTTTTTGCTATTGAAAAAAATAGATCAAGAGCCTTTATTATATTTTCTGTGTGTTGTATTAAATATTAAGTGCTCCAACGTATTTGAAATGTTGTCTGTGGCATTTGGCGATTCTACCCTGAGCAAAAAAAATGTTTAGAAAGGGTACAAACTCTTCACTGAAGACCGAGAAGATGTTAATTACGATTCTCGCTCTGGACGCACCAACACATCAAAATAAAATGGGTTCATTCGCCGGGAGCCAAGCTACAATTCGAGGTCTTGTTTCTACCTTGAATTTTGCAAACTTTTACCTGGATGTCAGGAACCACAGTAGTTAGGGTTCTAAAACGGGTCGCTATGAGCTCGGAATCATGTGCTCTATACCACAGCCAAGTTTCAGACTCGCAGCTACTTCGCGAGTTTGGTTTGACATATGCGTACGAACAGACGGACGGGCAGGAAAGTCTTTGCTAATTCCTTCCTACCCCAGCTTTGCAAGGTAGATGACTAAAAGGATGAAAACGTTGAAGCAGTAAAAAAGGTTCTGATGAAAAATCGTCGAATTACTATTAGAAAAGTAGCTAAGGGTATTGACATATCAATTGGCTCATACTAGCAATTTCTTTCACATATTTTAGACATGAAACATGTGTCACCGAAGTTTGTTTTGAACATGCTAAATTTTAACCAAACGAACCGTCGCATTACCAACGCGCCGTTGAATAATGTGAATGATGATCTAGGTTTGCTGAAAAGGGTTATCACTGGAGATGAAACATAGGTATATGGTTATGAAATTCAGGCCAGAGCCCAATCATTCCATCGAAAGCGAAGATCCCAAGACCTAAAAAACCCTGGAGAAAAAAATCATGGATACTGGATCACGATAATGCACTTGCTCACTAATACGCACACTGCTGCGAAATTTTTTGGTCAAAAACAGTACCGTAACTATGCCTCAATTACGGGACCCCTGCGATGATTTTCTCTTTCCGAAACTGAAGAGACGAAAGGACGAAGATTAGGCACGATGAGCAGATTAATTTGTTTTCGATGACAAACTCAATGTCGTCAATGGTAAGAATGAAAAGAAGTGGACCTAAGTGGCTGCCTTGGGGAACGCCAGAAGAAGCTAAGAAAGGGTTAGAAATGGCAGACCTAAAACGAACATTGTAGCAACGATTTTTTAAATACGAAGATATCAACTTCAACGCAGTGGGTTCAAAGCAAAGGGTAGACAGTTTGAAGAGTATTCGTTTTTGGGAGATTCTTTTCGATGATGTGGGAGAAATGGTCCAAGGTAAAAAATTGGTAAGTAGTTGAAGTAAGTAGTGTCCGGTTCAAAGGAGTCATCGGGCACTATTGAGATATTCACTGATTAGATTGAAATTTGCTTTGTGGAAGTCATAAAACTTAAGCGCTGTAGGGGAAGTGTTCAGTGGTGGAGTCGTGAAAAAAATGAAAGAAGAAAGGGAGGATGGTACTTGTCGTTGGTTGATAAGGAAAGGGGATAAAGTGAGAGAGAGGAACTAAGGGGGTCTGTTGTGAAAATCAGGTCTAACTCTCTACCCAAATAATTTGAGGAGTCACTAACTAGGTTTGAATCTGTAAGGCAAGAGGTGGCAGTGTAAAATGATTGATCGTCTGATGGAGCCTGTTTAAAAAAAGAAGATTAAAATCATCAAAGAGAAGGATTTCATCATGGGGATCCCCTAAATCATTTATGCTATCAATCGTATTAACTGCGAGTTCATAGGATTCGATAGGTTGAGATGGCAAGATATAAAAACAGATGACATAGAGCGCTTAACGGAAGAAGATATTGCAAAAAGGGATGAGTCGATTGAGTTTAGGATTGCATCGTTGAAAGAACTCAAGACCGCATCGAAAAGCGCATATTAGAAGTGCTTCGAGGATTGAAAGCAGCACTGGCGTAAGTATATTATATCGATGGAGGATAGCTTGGATGGACACAATAGATATTTATGAATAAATAATATTTTTTTTCGGAAAAAATTAAAAAGTCACCTTATCTCTTGAACAGCCTATATTTATGGATGGTCGATTGAAAATCAATCAAATCGTTAAATTATATTTAATTTTTATTAAAATCTTTAAAAGATTTAATGCCTCTAAATGATAATGAACAACAATGCTATAAAAAATGGTCTTCTTCTTCTTCTTTTCCTTTTTCCGGCGTTGTTATGGTCAGAAGTGTAGGACCATAACCTTCCCACTTAACTGCATTCCTACTGGTCCGCTTGTGGGGTCCGCCGGTTTGACCTCAGAAAGTAGCGGCAGGCTTTCCGGTTTGGGATTACTTCATCGCTGAGGCCAATCAAATGCTGGTGTTTTTGCATTTGTTTGCACCAATTGTTTTTCGGCCTGCCTTTTTTTTTTTTTTGTGACACGGGCATGCTCCTAATTTTTTTGTTTGATCTTACTCTTACAACACCGGTGATCTCCAGTCGTGTCAACCCACTGATTTGCATGTACACTTGTGGGGCAGTTTAATGGTGGTATATGTGTCCCTACGCTCACCTTGGTGTTTTCTAAATTGCCTAGATATGATTTTTGTTTACCTTTGTTTTAGTCGCCTTTTACGACAAGCGAGAGGTATCGCTGCAGGGATATTCTTAACCCGTCCCTGCACGGAATGCTATAAAAAAGGGTATAAGCTGCATTTATTACAGAGCTCCAGTGATAGTTTAACCGGGCTGCAAAAACTCATCATATACCATCCCCAACTGGTTTCACTAAATAAGATGCACATCATCAAGAACTTCGATCCATAGCCCTCAACGTTGATGCATGACTGTGGCATTTTGTAGCATTGTAGCCATTCGCCACACGTTTTTTAACTAATAGAAGCTCCGCCGATTTTTTCGATTTGAAAGCAAAAGTTCAAACAAATGGCACGTATGTATTTGGATCGAAAGCCCACATTTTCGCACACCAAAACATATGGGGCCAATGAGAACCAACAAATGTAATGAAGAGTTTTTGGAGTATACTACCAGGATGTTCCGGCTCTGACATTTCTGACCATATGTACAACCGACAAAGACAGCTGATCGCATTGACACATATGAATTTTATGGAATTATGAAATTTATGGACACTATTGCCTGTCCTGGACTCGTCTGTGTATATTTCTAGTGCAGTGCCTTTTCTTGAAAATTCATTTCCCTCCCACTGTCGTTGGTTTGAAGTTGTTGTTTTATAAAGAATCTTTAAGCCTGAGGTCGGGATTAAGTAGTCCCTGACTTCACTTAGGTCATTGCTCAATTTCGAAAAACTTCCAATGAGCTGAATACTTAAGTCGCAAAGCCTATTTCTTTGCCTTTTCGTTGCCAAAAAGGTCCAAGGGGTGTAGATAAAGCATCGTTTCGAGGACTGCAGTGGAAGTTTAAACTCTACGCAGAAGTTTGCAATCTGCACAGTGCCGGCCACTAGGCTAAGCAACCGTACAATAGTATTGGTCTAACATCCGCGGTATACAGCCAGTGTGCAATATGGGGTTTTACACCCCGTCTGGTGCCCAAGGCTTTTTTGTAGGTGTATAGCGCAGTTGTTGCTTTTTTGATGCGTTCTTCGGCATTCCTTGAGCTTCATGTCGAGTGTCACGCCAAGGTATTTGACGTGGTCTGCAAATCTAAGGTAAGTCCAAATGAGTTTTGGTAGAGTGATTTGAGGAATCTGCGGTTTTTTTTTTTGTGAATAAAAGTAGCTTCGTTTTGGAGGGATTTATTCCAAGCCCGCAGTTCTCCGCCCCTGTTTGTCTAAAGCTATTTCCATCAAATCTCTGATTGTTGCAAGATCCTTTCCGCTTATTGCTAATGCAATATCCACCCGTATGTGGATAGGAGTACTTCGCTTACAACTAGCAGAGTTGCGGGGAGAAATAACTGCCCTGAAATAACTCCGTCATTTGCTATTTTAAAGTCCCTAAATCACGTTTGTCAGCGTAATGTAAGGCAAAATAAACAAATAAACATGAAATGCAATGCCAGTCTAATCGAATGTTGTAAGACCTCAGGACACAGTCAGCATTAAAATTGCTTTTGTAATAAAAGGGTAAAAAGGTGAAAAGTTTCCGACCCCAATGTGAAGATAACAGCACTCGTCAATAAAAGCTAGTGAATGTACAAATAGTTGTGGATTTTTTAACAGTTACTCACCAAAATTTCAGCCATTTTGGACGCGTAATTTTTATTTGACAGTAATTTGAGTGAAAGGGAGCGCCGTGGCGCAGTGGGTAGTGTGTCGACCGCTGACGCAAGATGACCGAGTTCGGATCCCGATAACACCAATGCAATCGAATGATTATTTCGCGGCGTCCCTCCTCGGCGGGGTACTGGCAAAACCCCCCGTTGTATACTTGCCATGAAAAAGCTTCTCGGCTCTCGCCGTTCGGAATCGGCATTAAGCTTTAGGTGCCGTTCACTTATGTGAAAAAAACAAATCGCACACAACATAAGTGAGTAAAAAGAAGCTTGGCTCGGGCTCCACATGAGCTCCAACGCCATCTAAGGTGTCTGTCTGGCAGTACAATGGACCAGTATTTGTGTCTGAGTGCTCCAAACAGATAGCAGAAGCCTCCGACAAAAAAAAATTAAAATTTGAGTGAATCGATGTGAATGTTTTTGTGAAAATGGAAAAATTTGAGTATAGAGCTGTCATTAAATTTTTGGTTTTAAAGGCAATAAGTATACGCAAATCAAAGATGAGTTGGGCCCTGTGTATGGGGACTCTTCACCATCATTTACCACATTCGGCGACCGCCGAATTAAAGTGAGAGAGATAGCAGAGGCTATGAAAATGTCCAGTACTTGTCACATATTAAAAATTTAGGCATGAGAAAGCTGTCGGCGCGTTGGGTTCCACGTTTGCTCACGTTAGACAAAAAACTTGTTCGAATGAACATTTCCAACGTTTTGTTGGCGCAGTTTAATTACTGTCGATGAAACTTGGATACATCATTACACGCCCAAAAATAGTCAAAATAGTGGATTGCAAAGGGGGAATCGGCTCCAAAAAAACCAAAAACTGTTTTTCTGGCTTGAAAGTTTTTTGGGATATTTAGTCACGGAGTTATCTTAATCGATTATCTTCAAAAGGAAAAACCATTACCAGAGCTTACTACGCATCATTATTTGACTTACTGAAGGCAGAAATTGCCGAAAAACGGCCACACTAGCAGACAAATAAAAGCCTCTTTCACTGAATTTAATCAATAGATTACTCGGTTTGTTAGTTATTTTCCCTCTGATTAATCTTACATAAGAATGATGAATCGCATCTTGCTGATTCCTCTTGGCACACCAGCGCATTGTTCAATACTCTCCTTTTCATCCAACAGGCTACTACTCGCTACCAAAGCGGCCTTCATTTTTGAAAGGCGCACTCCATTCTCCACTTAAGGTCTTTGCTTCTCACTGTGCACGAATGCACTGCTTGACCGGAGACTAGTTTTATTTAGCACACTATTTATGGTTAGGTCTGCGGATGGTCTAAGATTTTACTTAGACTTTACTTCAGGGCTCCTACTGTTCGGGTGCCAACTAAACACTTTAAAGTTTATTTAATTAAAAAACACGATGTATTTCACTTGGCAGCAATTCTGCCTCCAAAATACTTCTAAATACAATTGAGCTTATCACTACTTGAATACTAATTTAACGCTGACACTTTAGTCTGCTTCGAGGAGCTGCCAAGGCATCGTTTGTCCCACTTACGATGGAGGGTGTAAGTTTCGGATACCGGTTTAAATGTTTTGTGTTGTTGACTTTTATGTCGTTAACTTATATACATAGTCTCACGCAAATACTTTTCATTCAGCAACGTCTTTTAATGCCCTTTTTCAGGGAAAAATGTAGACATATTTGTTTACTGTGCTCGTCTATAAAAGTCAGCTCAACCGACGCCTGTTCAATTATTTTTATTATATCTCTATTATAGCCCCTCCCCTGATGTTTGTATAAAATCATTAAATTCGGGGTTCACATGACAAAGTTATGGGCTCCAGACGGTACATATTGACACTGCTGCATATGACTGTCCGATAACGATATTAACGAAACAAACAAGTCCATTGACGTGCATATGTTACGCTGGCCTTCAAGTAGTCCAGGATTCTTATAGTGGTATACGTATTTGATTCTATTAAATTTTTTTTTTTACTTTTCATCCCTATTCAAAGGGATTATTGTAATCAATCAGAAAATCAAATATATCAATTTGTAGCTGGAAGCTACGACATGACTTTCAAATGAATTCCTTCAGGGCATATGGACGTGGGTTTGCAATATCGTAGAATTTCCAGTAGATTTAATAAACTTACGGAGTCCAGAGCTACTTTATTCTATTTCCGGCGGCCATTCAATTCACCTTTATTGAGTTTATTGAAGAAGTATGCTGCATTTTGCTCAGACGCGCATCCACCGACCAACATCACTACGTATCTAAATTTGTATTTTTTCTGTTTTTTTTTATTTTTTATTTTTGATAAAGGTTACAGGATATCCTCGTGATCCTGAATATATTGATTAACTCTTGCCATGTAGTTCAGTTGACCAACGAAATCTCATAGCTCCGGGGAGATGGCGCAATATTGGACCGAGCTCAATGTCTTTACTGTCGTCCGACAGTTGTATTTGGTTGAATTTACATTGCCCGTGGTCGTCATTGGATACTTTTATGCAAATCACTGTGACTGTTCTTTATATTGGATTTCAGTACGGGACCTGTTTCGTTTAATTTAAACCTTTTTTACTCTTTGTGCTTTCTCTTCCTTGTTTTTGGTCCATCTATAATATGTACATGTACATTGGTTGTATTCAGAGTACGGTTGCTTGCGTGTAAATATTTCTTTAGATTTAAATTCGAACCTAGCTACCATCACCAAAGTGAACGAATTTTATGTGAAATGTACTAGCAGTTTTCAACTCGAAGTTTTTCAATCTGTGAACTAGCCAACTAACCACCTTACCAAAAATATGTTGTGTATTGTAAAATCAATCGACGACCATTATTTCAACAACTAATCAATTTGACATACTCATGCACGTCTCGACAGAGAGTGTATTTTAGAGATCAAATCCCATTTTCACATCATTATGAGAACCCTCATCACTGGAATTCTCAAACTAACTTCGGTTCGATATGATCATAAACGTCTTCATTTTTATTTGATACAGTAGTACAATTTTCTTTAACGTGTTCAATATGAGACTGTCTATCAAAAGCCACCATATGCCGAACGCTGTCGTCGTGGCGCGGTAAGGAAGCATTATAAATTGGAACATACGAGCTTTCCATCATATTGCAAAGGAGAGAAAGGAGGAAGTTTCGTGACCGGAAAACTTTATCATGTTGAACGCTCTTTCAAAATCGAACGGCGCGGCGCGGCGGTTGTTTCTTATTGAACAGAACATATTATACGAACAGTTGTGGCATGGGAAATTTCTCAACATTCAATTCGGATTTGGTTACAATAATTTTCTAGGTAATAAAGACCAACTTTCGATTAGGTCACCCCTGGCAATGATAAGCCGAACACGAATTTAATATTTTTCTTTCTAAATTGGAGGTTATTTAAAAATGATGAAATGAAAATACATGTACGAGGACACCGAACGCCTTTGACGGATATGTCAAGTCACATAAGAGAATAAAAAACCTTTATCGATTTTTATTTCTACTCAAAAAAAAAAAGGAAAAAGTCTTATGTAGGATAACAATGATAGGTAGGGGCTTGGGTTCTTCCAGATTGGATGAGATATCCGAATACAATAGTGTCAGACGCCTTTTCTTTGTCACTTGAAAAGAACATTAAAGGGAGTTAGTTCAGTATTGTGTTCGTACATAGTTGCCACACACCTGTTGTCAGGGACAATGAAAAGCAGCTGTCAGAGGATGATTTGATGGTAGTTGTTCACCTTCATCTTATGATTCTTGAAGACAGCTTTTGAAAACGTGTCAAGGTAATTTATTGTAGCATTTCAAAAGGAAATTGTTAGAATGATGCATGGCAAGTGTTGGTTGATCATTTATTTTTCTTGTTTATCGTTGTAATATTATCGTCTTGTGAAATAACGATTAGGGACTTTTTTCGAATGTTTTATTTACACGATAATGCTCGACGACAAAGACAGTAACTAAGACGGGATTTAATGACGCTTGTAGCAATATTCAACATTTTCAGTAACGCTTTGAAACCTAACTTCTTAAGCCAAATTGTGGTTTGTTAAAATAAAGCCATTATATATCCACATAGCAAGTGTCACGGTGCTCCATCTCCTGCTTCCGTTAATACTTTAATTTGATCATTGAGTTGATTCTTCCGAAAAATTTTCTTAAAAACTGTACAGAATTTATTAAAAAAAAAAAGAAAAAATTATCGACTACCTTCTTCTTCTTAAATGGCACCACAGTCCGGTGTGAACCTGGGCCTCAGCCAACAAGCATCTCCAGCTGGCACGACCTTTTGCCAGTTGTTTCCAGTGCCACACTCGCAGTTGGTTAAGGTCCCCTTCTATCTGTGTGCGTTACCTTAGATTCGGTCGTCCTCTGCTGTGTCGAGTTATATTCGAAGACTCTTCGGGCCGGAGCTGTGTTGTCCATTTGCTCTAGGTGGCCTAGCCATCTTAGATGTTAGATCCGAAGACGTCGTACTAGGCCAATGTCGCTGTACAGCCATCTACAATTCGTCGTTGTATCTTCCCCTCTAGTCTCCGTTTATACTCGTATAAACCGGACCACAGGATAAATGCAGAATTTTCCTCTCGAAGCGACCAAGGGCATCCTCATCCGTTTTCGTTAAGTTCCAGGCCTCTGTGCCGTAAAGGAGGACCGGGATGATCAGTGATTTATATGTATAGTGCTACCTCAGTTTTGCGAGAGGGAGCTCTACTTCTCAATTGCCTCTTGAGAATAAAAAAAACAGCGGTTAACAAGAGTTATTCTGCCTTTGATATCAACGCTGGAGTTGTTGTCGTTGGTCACTAGTGGGCCAAAATAGAAGTCCGTGACCACTTCAAATTCGCAGCCGTTAATTGTGACATTCTGGTCTGAATGTTGTACGTCTTTTCTGGATGACAGCATATGTATATTTGGTTTTACCCTCGTTTACCGAAAGACCCATTTTATCCGCTTTTGCTTTAATGCTTTTGAACACTTAATTGACGTCTCGCTGTGCTCGCCCAATTACATCAATGTACGCAAGCAATTGCCGAGACTTGAACTAGGTCGAACCCATTGTGTTGGCCAGTGAATCTCGAATGATATTTTCAAGCATGATGTTGAAGAAGTTACATGACAGTGTAGTTTGCCTCAACATCGAAGGTCTCGGTTAATTCGCTACTGCCTTAAAAGGAGCAGCGAGAATTCTCCATTTACATCCTGCATAATCTGACGAGTTTGGAAGGGATGTTAAAACTAGACATGGCTCAGTATAGCTCGTCCCTACGTGTATGCGCACTGTCATATGAGGCTTTAAAATCGACAAAAAGATGGTGTGTGTCGGCTTAGAATTCTTGGGTATTTTCCAAGATCTGCCGCAGTGTGAATATTTGGCCTATTGTGGATTTACTTGGCCTGAAACCACACTGATAAGAACCTATCAGATTATCCACAAAGGCTTTCAGGCGTTTCAGGAAGCTACAGGTTTTGTTAACAAATAATAAAGTGGACCCCGTAGATGCTTTGGCCGGATTGGAACACGAACGAGGACTTGCTATCAGTGGCGAAGGGGATCTTAATGTGGTGTGGGTGGTGATCTAGTGGGTGGTAGTGGTGCAATGGTAATCATCAGCGACTGTTAAGCGGAAAGTCTGTAGTTTAAGTCGTACTATACGAGCACAACGCTTTGAGCGCTGTTTGACGGTAAAAGAGGATATTGATGGTTATACCTCTTATGCCAGTCTCTATGTTTAGGTTGACGCACGTTAGGATGGCGTATATTTAGGCTTAGACTAAATATACTATACTAGGACTACTTCCCTCCGATACCTTCCGATTTATCAGCATAAAGACACAGAGAAATTTGGATGCGGACTGATGATGAAAATACGGAACAATATTGGCCTAAGATCTGATCCTTGTGAAATTCTTTGAGCTAAAGCCTTTTAAAGTATTTGGGTAAAAGAATTTGCCGTTAGTGTTGATTCTCTGAAACCTTCCTGATAGCCAACAAGTTTGACTGAAACCAAAACAGTTTTTGAGCTTTCACATTAGAATACTACGATCTACTCTATCGTAAACTTTTGGTAAAAATAAGTAAACAATACATAGCCCTTGTCGGAGTCCTGCCTTATTTCGTTAAATTGGTCAGATAGATCATAGCCGTAGAGCAACTGTGACTTATTCTAAAGCCTAATTGTTTTGAGTGGAGCAAGTCGTTAGAAGTTACCTTAGCTTACCTTGCTTTTCTAAGACTTGGCGTTTAATTTTAATTTTTTACTATTGTAAGAAATTTGCATTTTTGCAAGACTGAGGAAAAGTTGGTGTGGTAGTGCAAAAGTTAATAATATGAATGAAATTGTACACAATCTGAACTAAAATAAGTTTAATATACCATATTGATAGACTATCCTCTCGGAAAGTTCAGACTTAATGGCCATTTTACATTTATAACTTTTGTCCTCACTTACGACCTCAAAATGTACAAAGCATTTTCAGAATATATCTGTCGAAGCCCTCGCCGAAAGTATGGGTTTTTTTTCAGTGTGGAAAGGGAAAACAGTCGCAGTAAGCCAAGTGTGGTGAATATAGTAACTGAGGCATGATTACGGTATTAATTTTTGATAAAAAATGCGATGCTGATGCCGTAGTTCGTTTTTCAAAATATGCTAGGAGACCTTTCTACCAACATGACAAAAATTATAAAACTTGGAAATCGAATGTTGTTAGCTAGCGAAGTTCAAAAAAAAAATTAAAATAAAAATCGTATACATATTTCTGAATTGTTCTCAACAACTGCCGAATGAGATTCTTTCATATCATCTGTGTGACTTTCTTTTCCAAAGCAAAGCTTTCCCTAAAAAAGCACCAAAAAAAAAAACGACACAAATAGCTTTTTAATAAAATATATTACCAAAAAATACTGAGACTTCCAATTTTTTCAAGCCCTAGGTCCATAAACTCTTTTTTGTTGTTTGGAAAAAAATATTGCTTTCCAACATCCCCTCAAGCTCATCATCGATTCTCACATTTTCGGTACGTCAAGAGCGAAACGATTTTTATTCGAATTCTATGAAATCTATAGTCCGCAGCTTGCTTAGTCCTATTATCGGAAATAACGTGTTTTAGATTACGTGTTTTTCTCCTCGACAGGATAATCAGTTCTCTACTACGTGAGACACATACTTACATTCATATGTGGATATAACGTTTACTCTTTTCTTTTATTATTGATATCATTTGGAACTCGGAAGTTCAGAGCCTCATTGACAATCCTCGCCAAACTTCCCTGTCATGAGTGTGTGCCTTCTACGTTTCGCTGTTATGCTCCATATTTCCTAGGTACATCACTATGTTGTCATCTCGTCTATGGCGCGGCCATCTTGGCGATATTTTTTCTTTGGATTTTCTATTCATAATTTTTTTGACTGTCCTATTATACGTTCCCTTTACGTGTACTGCCCATACTAGTTATCGCGATTTTATTACTCGGACAATGCTGGGGGCTGATCAGAGTTCCTCGGGTTCTTGATGGTTTAGCTTTCTCAATTCATCTGTTTTTTCCTCTTATTTTCCACCATAAATTCATACAGTTATTTTCTAAAACCCGAAATCTATTTTCCTCCTTCTTACCAAGGTTCTCATTAGACATTGCGGGACAAAAAAGATGTTTTGGATAGTTCCTTCATCGCGATTATATTTATTTCAATCTTTATGTCATGTTTAGCAATCAATACGGTTGCCAGATATTTTGAGATCGTCCGTTAACTCAAAGCGTTTTTCGCACCAGTCAGATGCGAAGTTTGTATCGATCCAAATTAGTCGGCGACAATATATTTACATACATGGTGGGGCAAAATTAATCCGAGAGATGTTATAATTTTTGCAAATGGAATCGTATGTCAATCATATTTAACATTTGTGAGCAAGGCAGCTGCAGTATACAAATAGATAAGCAGTGAAGTGGTATACTCCGCAAGAGCGTGGATTTCGACGTCGTTTTCCTAATCGGGCAAAGATTCCGGCACTTATCTACTCGACTCAAACAGACTGGAACCACATGCAGGGCTCGGTTGCCACCAGACTGGTCGTTTGGCCGAGAATATCGCAGATGTGGCTGCTGATGTCGCTGAAAACGAAGAAACATTAACCAGAACACGGGCCACGCAATAGGGCATCATCAGTAAAAGATTATCACATGTTCCCGTACAAAGTGCAAGTAGTGCATCAGTTAATGCCTGCTGACCGACAATCGCGTGTGAATGACTGTCAAACCATCCTTAATCACAACAACGAAGAGGTCAGCTTTCCGTCGAAATTCATCACGAGCGACGAGGTGCATTTCCACTTCAACGGTTACGTCAATAAGCAAAATCTTCGTTTCTGGGGCACTGAAAATCCGCGTGTGATGCACGAAGGGCGGGACTTGGTAAATATGTACATACATATGTGGTTTCAACAAGACCGCACACACAGCACGAGCCTCAATGCATATTGTGAAAGAAGATTTTCCTGATCGCGTAATCTTTTGACGATTTGGCACGGCCAGCAAAATCACCCAGACTTATTTTTTCGAGCTACTTAAAGTCGTAGGTTTATGCCAACAAGCCACAGACAATCGCCGTCCTTAAGGAGAATATTCGAGAGGAATGCGAACAGTTGTCACCGGAAATCTTACGGAAAGTCATGGGAAATGCGATAAAACGAGTACAAATGTGTATCAATACTGGCGGCAGCCACTTGAAGGATATCGTCTTTCCACTTAACAAAAAAAAAAAAGTAGAAAGTAATTCAAAAACAAAATTGGATGATTAATTTTGCGCCACCTTATATTTACTTCTAAGCCCACCATCTTTCCTGCCGCAGATCCAGATTGTCATGTTTCATGATGACTGTTTTGTGCTTGAACGTATGTAATTAAAGTAAAGGTAATTCCCACCACATTTTTGGTGGACTATTTCGGAGAGTTTCCATTTCTGTCATACAGTGAAAATCTGGGTACTCACCACGCAGTTCATCCTGAAGCCACACTGGTCTTGCCTTAGGGTTTGATGTCAGTCTCTTGTTGGATATACTCTCATGCTCAATCCAAACTATCGGAAAAACTTGCAACTCAAGTCCGTGGAATACACTTGAGCACTAGTAACAAAAATCTGCAGAGTTGAATTTGCCTGAAGACTATTAGAGGCAATAAAATAATGATCCAAAATCTGCTTCTGAAGACCTTATCAAGTAGTAAAAAAAAAATAAAATTGAAGTCACTTGTTGCTGCCCACACCACCCAATAAATATATTAACCCATTTCTAACTTAAACTGTAGCAAGTCAATTTGTTCTTTCCTTCCATATTTGTTTTGTTTGCAGTCGTATTTGTATTATAAAAAATCGATTGACAATGGCTAACTCGAACAAGTGAAGAATAGTTTTTGCAGTCCATTCTGTTTTGTCAACTCACAAGCTGGTCATCAGTATCAACTCCACCCATATCCGCATTATAAGATGAAACACAAGCACGGAATGTCAATTCGGGTTTTTGCCATTTTGTCCCAGCGCAGCGTTTCACAAACAGACTGACTGCCAGTACAACTTGAAGCCATTTATTATTATGTTATTTTCATTTCACTATACATAGAGAATTATCATTTAGGCAAAGTTCTTCAAACTCGCCCCTTTTCATCTTGGTATCTTTGATAAAAGTATAGCTATTCCGACGATTGTTCATTAGATTTCCTGTGGTATAGATACAACATTGTTGTGGTTAGATACAATGCAAAACTTTAGTCACTAATAAATAATAATTAATTTTATAAAAATAGATCTGATACATTTTGACTCAGTTTTGCACCAAGGTGAAGGTATGAAGCTTCTTAATATTTAGTTCAGAACCCTTTGGCCTTTTTTATTTGTGTAATTCGCTTTGGTAGGCTTTCTGAAAGACGACGGCAATAATCCTTAAGGATTTTTGCC
Source organism: Merodon equestris (assembly GCA_958301585.1). Taxonomy (NCBI): domain Eukaryota; kingdom Metazoa; phylum Arthropoda; class Insecta; order Diptera; family Syrphidae; genus Merodon; species Merodon equestris. The sequence goes on along the minus strand of OY284413.1, from coordinate 158,703,524 downwards.
CATAGTTCTTGTGCTCTCTGCCAAAGGATAGCTAAGGATGATGGTGAAGAGTCATATTTTTTGGCAAGAGCAGTTTTCAGGTAGATTTTCTCTTGGGTTCAAATCCGGGCTTTGCGCTGGCCAGTCTAGCACATTAAATAGCTACCTTTGAAGCCAACTCTGTACTTTTTTGGCCATATGCTTCGGATCTCTGTCATACTGAAAGATAGTTTCACTCGGAAGACAGGGCATGTCACGTATTGATGCGGCGAAGTTCGATTTTAAAATATTTAATATAGCGTTGCACCTAACAGTATGGTTTTCTTTTAGCTTTGAAGAAGCGGAAAAGTACGAGTTCTTTGGCAATGTTTCCGTTAGCCGTAGAACAACGCGGACTTCAGTCTTTAAGAGGCGTTATTGCACCTTGATAGATTTCGAAGTCAAATACTAAAAAGAATGACGAAGCCTAAAAATTCTCAAGTTCGTCAGGACGAGATTAATTTTTAACATATTGACGAACAACACATCGACCTAAATATGGTATCATTTGCTCGTCAGTTGAAAAGATATTGATCTATCAGGCCTTTTTACCCATTGAAATGTTCTTTTGCGTGAACTTATTGTTGCTGTAGAGTAGAAGTAGAAGTAGAAGCTTCTTGGGGTGAAAGTTCAAGACGCTGAGCTAATGGAATCTCATCTTCCGAGTCAAAACTGTCAGATTCCAAACCATCTACTACTTCACTAACAATAGCTTCTATATGCAAAACATCTTCACTGTTCCATTCTATCCAAATAAGCGGATAAAAATTAAAGATTAATTAGAACTAATACCTGATATTTAGAGATGAATAATTAGCAAAATAAATTTAGGAAACTATTTAACGAAGTATTACGAGTATATTAATAATGTTTGATGACGGGACGGAACAGTCGCGAATTGCACTATTGACAGGTCGAACGTCACCCATGAATGAATCGCAATCGGCTACAATATACCCGGAAGCAAATATTTGGTGAATTCACATTTGTGTGGTGCAGTACTGAACCAAGTAAATCAATTTTAGCTCATTTGGCAGACAAAATTCTGAAACTCACAATTGTGAGTCCATGGAGGGAAAGGGCTAGGACACTCGATCAAACGATAAAACAACACCCCCACCAAAGGAATAAAATAAAATAGAAATCTTTTCTTCTCTTGAAAAAAAACGATTTATTTAAATTTTTAAATTGGTTTATATTCCAAGTTGAACCATTCGTTTTGATCAGCGGGAAGTTTATAATTGTGTTCTGTGTTCTTGACTTCAGGAAACCTCGGCATCAAAAGGTTTAGCCATAAATGATCATATGCTAAGTTTTTTAATAAAAAAAAATATTTTTCTTAGCTTAAGTTAGTTATAATAATGTTAATAGTAAATTCATGTAGACGTCGAAAGACATAAGTATGTTTCAATTGTTCTGTTTGTTTTAGAGTGTCCGCCTAGGGCCAGTAAGATAGTTACATTTGTTAAGATAGTTAAGCTAGTTTTAAGCATTTTTGACTAGGGTAAGATAGATATAAGTTAATATGAAATAAAAATGAATTGAAAAAAAAAACAAGGTTTAGCCATCTACATCTTTCGATGGGTCCGATGCGATCATGTTTGCCGTCGGCATTTGTAGTTGGCATTTGTTTTTGCGACGGAAAATGTGTCGTGGGTATGGGATCGTTGAACTAATCGATGATCCATGTTACGTGTCAACACTTGATAAGGTGACATCCTTCCAGAGCAATCAGCTCTACGCTACGATTTGACCGAGATTCGTACAGATCAAGGAATAAGATGAATTTCACTAAAATGTAAGAAGCTACGAGTAATACCCAACTAATCGAGGGCTGACGATATACGAGAAAATTGCAGATGTTATCAAATCCAGATGAATATTATTATATGGTTGATATTATGATACATTTAAGAGAATATGGTTTTTTTATAGATAAGGTGAACTAAATGTCTTCATTAGCTGCAGCCTATAAAAATTGTTGCACACATATCTAAACTATTTAGTTTCCCTTGAATCATGACGGTAGTTAAAATAACTCTAGCAAAACTACACAAACAACATTCTATGGTGGATAGAAAGGTGGTTTCGTTGAAAATGATTTCCAATTCCATATTTATCTATCCCAGTAAATAACCTTACAACCTGCTAGATCCATCTGTATCTGCAACTAAATACCGTCATGATTTAATTCAAATTTCTCGATTGCCAGCTAATAAGGGGTTATAACATTTTCCGGTCACGAAATTTGTTCCTCCATCACTCCTTCAACTGTCTATCCAAACCGGAAGTATGGCGCCTATTGTACAAAGAACCTCACTGTTATTTTCATGGAAAATTACCTACATTTCTCATTTCCGGAGTCTCGTCGACTCAGCTCACTGTTGCAAGTATAAGCCCTCAAGCCGCACGGAAGCATTCCAATCCTATTAGCTTTTCCGGGAGTTGAACTCAACTTGAGGCAAAATTGCTTGAAATGCAAGACGGACAATGTCCTTGCTCCACCGAGTTGGCTATCTTCAAAAAGCTTTCTCGATTAAAATTCTCCAAATTCTTCAATGGTGTGGAAATATATATATTTGACTCCCTCTCAGGTGTACAGCTCTTCGGATTTCCAATCCAACTGCAAATAGTTCGGATAACATTGTTTTAATTGTTCTAAATATTGTACGTGTGGGGTAATTACGAGCATTTTTGATTTAAATTAAGTTACCTCGACATACAAGGCATCCAAACCAAGCCCGAACAAGGTGCTAATGAAAATAACTTTTTGAATCACCTTTATGAATAATCAAAATTTTACTTAACATACGAGCATGTTAACGTATCTAGGCGCATTGATACAGGCGTTCGTAGTCATAGGCACAGACACCTGTAAATGGACGAGGAAAAAACCCATGTTCTGCAGTGAATTGTCGGAATATTGATATCGAAAGGCTACGAACATATGCTCGATGCAATTCAATTCCATGCGCTTCATCAGTAAATACCTATGCCTCGAGAATATTTACCTTAATGAATGCAATCCTTCTCAATACCGCATGTCTCTTTGCGTTACAAAACCAATACGATGCCGCAAGTCTCAAGCGAAAGCAATGTACTAAGGTTACCACATACAACAGACACGAGTGATTGGGAGTAAGGCCACCGCCATAACCGCATACGAGCAGCAGAGGTGGATGCGGGTGCTGTGAAGGCTTGTATAATTTAAACAGTATACTTTGTATTAATATCCTGTAAGTATCTGTGGATACGAGTAAGTTCATCCATTCGCTTTAGGATTTTCGTTTTTGTTTCAACTTTCTGTTCGTGGAAAACTGCTCGGGTTCGTGTTCGAATTACATAAGTGACGGAGGGTAAGGCCGATGCATCCGATAGAGGTTAAATTTAATATAAGCTCAGTCGGCACTACGTCGCGTGGGAGATCTGAAAGTTCATGGAAATTATTATTCATTGGTAATTAAAAGACGACTACACTGAAATCGAAATAAGAGAAGCATACGCGCTTGGTAATTAATTTAATGAAGTATAAGCTCGGCCATGAGTAACACAGGTTGACAGACAAGCTTTCGTCAATCAGGCCAATATCAAGGGACTTCTTTCCTAGGGTCGAAATGTTTCGCACAAGGACTGCGATGTCCTGGTAATGTAATGTAAAGTGCAGATGCTAAAGGAAACATACTTATATAAAGTACTACAATATAGTTTGTAGCAGCGGCATCTAGATTGGATGTGAAAGTGCTTAAATACACCAAATTTTGGTTGAGAGAAGTGGTTCATCAAACAACAGTCAATATTTGGAAACCCTCTATCCCCCATGTTCTAAATAGAAAGATCGTAACAAAGTAAGATTCTAAATTAACAAATTAGAACGAAATAAATACCAGATTTGTTCAAAAAACAAGGAGACTTTAATGTCGCGAGCTAAGTACATTCGATTTTTTTTTTTATTATGTTGATACACATGGCACACCTAACATATGTTGACATCGTCAGCCATTATGGATATTTGGTTTGTTTTCCACAGATATAAAGGCTAGAGAGAACCACAGCCCAATAATCCTATTGGAAGCGACCAAAAGAGCCAAGACCGAAACGAAGACTCTAAGTTCAATAAAATGTGTAAGTTTTGCTCTTTGACTTCTTTGATTACAATGGCGTTCTTCATCATACTTCCCCGAAGGGTGTACGATCAATAAGGAATACCACCTTGATGTTACGCGCAATACAAAGAAAATTTCCGAACTTGTGGGAAAAAATTCATTCAAAATTGAAAAAAAAAATATCATTGCTTGTGCGTAATTGCTGGACTCGGCCTCGTGCAACTCTTTTTTCTTTCGAAAACTGAGAAGATTCAGGAGATGAAAATCGCATCGCTAGAAGAGCCCAAGATTATACCTAAAAGGGCATATTAGAAATGTTTCGAGGATTGGAAAAAGTGTTGCCGTACTTGGAGGGGACTATTTAAATTTAATTTTTAACGAACCTCGTATATATTCGATGAGTTGGCTTTGTTCAAAACCGGGATTATGGGCATCAGTCACCAACAAACTAACTATAGCGACACGCGCCAAGCCATTGTAAGGATAATGCAATGTTGAAAATTTAAAATTATTACCCGCCGAATTATTTGAAGTTCATTCAGACTATTACCAACCCGTATTGCTCGCAACTACATACGTGGAAGTGGTAAAGTTCCAGAGTGCTGGTTAAAGTACAATCAGCGCTGCTGATAAAAATTGGGCGGATGAAAAAAAAAACGATTTAAATATTTTTCATGTATTTGACTAATTGTGTTATGGAGGTTACCACGAAAAAGCAGAGCATTGGCAGAAGGAATGTTTACGGGGATTGTGTGTCATTATAACTGCGGCGTTGATAGCTGTGGAGGATTCCTATTCGTACTAATATTGCAAAGCATTCGACCAGCTTCTTTATTAGTCGGAACCTCTGACAAGATATTGCCTAAACTAGGATCAGTCTTTATAGGATAATTAAATTTATAGGATAATTAATACTGCCTTACTGAAACTAGCATACTGATAGTTTCTGGCTTTGTAGTTCTAAAACTTTAGTGTTAGTTTCTGATACAATACTTGAAAAGACATCCTTCTCTCCAACCGCATTGATCTAAGTCTTTTATTCCTGAGAAGAGTCTGCTCTGTTCGTATAATTCAAAAATAAATTTCGTTCCATTGTGCAGAACAACCTTGTACATTTTTTGCATCAGAAGCCGCGCTTTAGCATGTCCAGGAAATCTGTCACACAATATAATCATTATTTCACCAGCTAGGTGCGTGCGTCTTGCGCAAACGTTGTGTATGTCCAGCACTAATTTCGGGAAAAAATAAAATTAGTCAACACGGTCCGGTAACTTAATCTGAGCGTCCGCATAATTTTTAAAACAAGTATGCCCGAATGACACCGCCAGCCCAAAATTTACCAAACTGACACGGTGTTGGTAATGAGTTTATTTAACTATTGCTCCCATGTTTTCAGTTACACTCTCCCTCTGTCATACGGGCGATTTTTTCAGCTGAACTTACGGGACGAAGACAAGTTGGAGCTTTCACTTTTTTTCCGGTCCTAAATGACCATACGCACAAAATGACATCTAATGTTTTCGATATTTTCATTATTTCTTATACATTTCAATATTTCAATATTTGAATCTTAACTGTCCGGAAAATGTGCGACATCTTTTTTCCTAACTTGTTAGAAAACTTTTTACCTGTGCTAAGACACGTATGAGAAACGGACAGTGGACGAGAAGTCAAACGAATAATGAGCGGAAATAGTGGCCGCACCATAGATGGGAAGATAATATGAGTATGGATCTAGAAGAGATGAGAGAGAACAGCGAAAGATGTGCGAAACATACTCACGACCGAGTCCCAAACGGACGGTAACAATAATAGTAAGTCATGTGCATAAAAATAGCCATAAATTATTTTCGAATACATATGTAACAAAAAAATGTAAATTCGGATTTTAATTTCATTATATTAAAGTTTAATCACATAATAAATAACAACAAAATTTGAACTATGCAAACCAAAGAAAATAAACTTACAAAATGAAAACAAAAGGTGAAACTCGCAGATAAATTCATTAAAAGCAAAATATATTTTTTTTTGTCACATTTAAATTATGTATACATACGAGAATAATTTTTCATACAAACTCTTCTCGTGTTCAAATTTATAGTTTGTCGAGCATAATAACGATTTTTTCTTAATTCATTTTTTATATACATTTTCTTAAAGATTTATTTAATACATTAAAAAACAAATACGTTTATGAACATAATATTAAGTGAGTAATAAAAACATTAAGCCTCTGGATGCAAAGAACGATCTATTGAAAACGCGCTGCATTATTTAGTAGAGCATGTGGAAAATAGCTTCATACGCAAGAAGGTCGGAATTTGGGTTTTCCTCGATATTGAGGGAGCTTTTGATAATACTGGCTACAACTCAATCACCACTGCACTGTCCCGCAGAGGTGTAGACCGCCGTACTAACCACTGGGTTAGAGCCATGCTATACGAGCTACATCCGAAGAGGTCTCTCGGCAGTTAATGGGTATTCACAAGGTGGAGTCTTTTTACTCCTTCTCTGGTCGATAGTCAGTCAGGATTTTCAGAAGATGTCAGGTATATAGGTATTGATACCCAGGCTCATCTGGACACACAAATAAGAAAAATCGTTCTTTGCGGTATGCATATTGATTTGAATGCAGAGGTATTTTATATTAGAATTCCTCATAACTAGTTGGTCTGACATCAAAACCACCCTTACTAACAACTTTGGCGACAGACTAAGCATCGAAGAACTCTTTGACGAACTTAGATCGATTAAATTTAAAACACATGGCGTAGACTTCTATAATGAAATTAAAACTATCCTACGCCGCCTCAACTTAAAGACAAAACAAATAGCAGAAAATAATAAAATAGCAACGAGCAATATAAAAAATAACAAAGTTTCAGACTTAGTTCTTTTCAAAAATAAAATACCAGAATCGATGAGATCTCTTCTACACTCTAGGAACCCTTCGAGCTTGGACGAAGCAATAAATATTCTTCACGAATCAGGCTATGCATATTTTAATAATAGGAATAACCATACTAGACCCCGACAAAATAACAATTATATTAGACCATCATTTAATCAGACTGAAACAAGACCCAACTATCACAATAACGCTCAACCATATCGGCACAACCCACTCTTGAACGCTAACCCCTATTACCAACCACCGCAAGAACCCATGGAAATTTCCGAACTTGTGGGAAAAAATTCATTCAAAATTGAAAAAAAAAATATCATTGTTTGTGCGTAATTGTTGGACTCGGCCTCGTGCAACTCTTTTTTCTTTCGAAAACTGAGAAGATTCAGGAGATGAAAATCGCATCGCTAGAAGAGCCCAAGATTATACCTAAAAGGGCATATTAGAAATGTTTCGAGGATTGGAAAAAGTGTTGCCGTACTTGGAGGGGACTATTTAAATTTAATTTTTAACAAACCTCGTATATATTCGATGAGTTGGCTTTGTTCAAAACCGGGATTATGGGCATCAGTCACCAACAAACTAACTATAGCGACACGCGCCAAGCCATTGTAAGGATAATGCAATGTTGAAAATTTAAAATTATTACCCGCCGAATTATTTGAAGTTCATTCAGACTATTACCAACCCGTATTGCTCGCAACTACATACGTGGAAGTGGTAAAGTTCCAGAGTGCTGGTTAAAGTACAATCAGCGCTGCTGATAAAAATTGGGCGGATGAAAAAAAAAACGATTTAAATATTTTTCATGTATTTGACTAATTGTGTTATGGAGGTTACCACGAAAAAGCAGAGCATTGGCAGAAGGAATGTTTACTGGGATTGTGTGTCATTATAACTGCGGCGTTGATTGCTGTGGTGGATTCCTATTCGTACTAATATTGCAAAGCATTCGACCAGCTTCTTTATTAGTCGGAACTTCTGACAAGATATTGCCTAAACTAGGATCAGTCTTTATAGGATAATTAAATTTATAGGATAATTAATACTGCCTTACTGAAACTAGCATACTGATAGTTTCTGGCTTTGTAGTTCTAAAACTTTAGTGTTAGTTTCTGATACAATACTTGAAAAGACATCCTTCTCTCCAACCGCATTGATCTAAGTCTTTTTTTCCTGAGAAGAGTCTGCTCTGTTCGTATAATTCAAAAATAAATTTCGTTCCATTGTGCAGAACAACCTTGTACATTTTTTGCATCAGAAGCCGCGCTTTAGCATGTCCAGGAAATCTGTCACACAATATAATCATTATTTCACCAGCTAGGTGCGTGCGTCTTGCGCAAACGTTGTGTATGTCCAGCACTAATTTCGGGAAAAAATAAAATTAGTCAACACGGTCCGGTAACTTAATCTGAGCGTCCGCATAATTTTTAAACCAAGTATGCCCGAATGACACCGCCAGCCCAAAATTTACCAAACTGACACGGTGCTGGTAATGAGTTTATTTAACTATTGCTCCCATGTTTTCAGTTACACTCTCCCTCTGTCATACGGGCGATTTTTTCAGCTGAACTTACGGGACGAAGACAAGTTGGAGCTTTCACTTTTTTTCCGGTCCTAAATGACCATACGCACAAAATGACATCTAATGTTTTCGATATTTTCATTATTTCTTATACATTTCAATATTTCAATATTTGAATCTTAACTGTCCGGAAAATGTGCGACATCTTTTTTCCTAACTTGTTAGAAAACTTTTTACCTGTGCTAAGACACGTATGAGAAACGGACAGTGGACGAGAACTCAAACGAATAATGAGCGGAAATAGTGGCCGCACCATAGATGGGAAGATAATATGAGTATGGATCTAGAAGAGATGAGAGAGAACAGCGAAAGATGTGCGAAACATACTCACGACCGAGTCCCAAACGGACGGTAACAATAATAGTAAGTCATGTGCATAAAAATAGCCATAAATTATTTTCGAATACATATGTAACAAAAAAATGTAAATTCGGATTTTAATTTCATTATATTAAAGTTTAATCACATAATAAAAAACAACAACATTTGAACTATGCAAACCAAAGAAAATAAACTTATAAAATGAAAACAAAAGGTGAAACTCGCAGATAAATTCATTAAAAGCAAAATATTTTTTTTTTTTCACATTTAAATTATGTACATATACATACGAGAATAATTTTTCATACAAACTCTTCTCGTGTTCAAATTTATAGTTTGTCGAGCATAATAACGATTTTTTCTTAATTCATTTTTTATATACATTTTCTTAAAGATTTATTTAATACATCAAAAAACAAATACGTTTATGAACATAATATTAAGTGAGTAATAAAAACATTAAGCCTCTGCATCCAAATCAATATGCATACCGCAAAGAACGATCTATTGAAAACGCGCTGCATTATTTAGTAGAGCATGTGGAAAATAGCTTCATACGCAAGAAGGTTGGAATTTGGGTTTTCCTCGATATTGAGGGAGCTTTTGATAATACTGGCTACAACTCAATCACCACTGCACTGTCCCGCAGAGGTGTAGACCGCCGTACTAACCACTGGGTTAGAGCCATGCTATACGAGCTACATCCGAAGAGGTCTCTCGGCAGTTAATGGGTGTTCACAAGGTGGAGTCTTTTTACTCCTTCTCTGGTCGATAGTCAGTCAGGATTTTCAGAAGATGTCAGGTATATAGGTATTGATACCCAGGCTCATCTGGACACACAAATAAGAAAAATCGTTCTTTGCGGTATGCATATTGATTTGAATGCAGAGGTATTTTATATTAGAATTCCTCATAACTAGTTGGTCTGACATCAAAACCACCCTTACTAACAACTTTGGCGACAGACTAAGCATCGAAGAACTCTTTGTCGAACTTAGATCGATTAAATTTAAAACACATGGCGTAGACTTCTATAATGAAATTAAAACTATCCTACGCCGCCTCAACTTAAAGACAAAACAAATAGCAGAAAATAATAAATTAGCAACGAGCAATATAAAAAATAACAAAGTTTCAGACTTAGTTCTTTTCAAAAATAAAATACCAGAATCGATGAGATCTCTTCTACACTCTAGGAACCCTTCGAGCTTGGAAGAAGCAATAAATATTCTTCACGAATCAGGCTATGCATATTTTAATAATAGGAATAACCATACTAGACCCCGACAAAATAACAATTATATTAGACCATCATTTAATCAGACTGAAACAAGACCCAACTATCACAATAACGCTCAACCATATCGGCACAGCCCACCCTTGAACGCTAACGCCTATTACCAACCACCGCAAGAACCCATGGAAATCGGCTTAATGGAAAGAAACCGAAATAATCGGAATAACCAAGTTGCGAACAATTCACATTCACAGCCCAAACATCATCAACAAAGACAAACCGAGCAATACTCTCGAAACAGACAACAATACCAAAATTACCAAAGTACAAACGAAAGATACCAGCCCTCGAGAAACCGAACTAACCAAAACCTAAGAACAACCCAACCTAACAGTAATGCAACTAACAAATATTTTCTTTTAGAGGCCTCACCTCTGAATTACCATATATAATAGTACAGGCAAAAATAAGACCACTTACGTTTTTAATAGACACTGGCGCTACACACTCCATTATTAACCCAGGTCTCTGTTCCCCACACAAAATAAAACCCATCCAAAACCCAATAAAAATTAAAACACTTAGCAAGGACGTGGAAATTAGAGAAAAAGCAATAATACCATTATTCAAAGAATTGGGAGATCCACAAACCCAATTCGAGGTATATATATATCCTTTTCATAACCATTTCGACGGTCTTATAGGAAACAACATCCTTATACCGTTGAAATCTAAAATCGACTTAGGAAACAATATCCTAACACTAAATAATAACAAATTAGAATTCATTTCAACCATAATAAACAAAGAAAAGTAATACCTCCTAACGAAATTATTCTATCTATTCCCCAACACGAATGTCTCGCCTATTTGCCAGAGCAGAAGTCGACAGACGGTATCGCAACTATCAAAGAAGATATACCTTCAGTAATAGACCACGAGGTATCAGCTGAATTAGATTCCAATAAAAACGACACTGGAAATCAAACCCCAAAATTCAACAGGTTCACAACCCCTCCTATCGATTATCAAAATTTTAATATTATCGAAATCCCTAAAACTCCACTATTGTTAGAACAACTGAGACTTGACTTGTAGGTAAATTCAAGCATGTGTTATATCAAGAAAACACAGATCTAACTTTCACAAACGCTATTAAACATGAAATAAGAACGACCAATGACATTCCTATACATTCAAAAAATGACCGATGTCCCTATGTATATACCATACATAAGAAAGAAGTCGAAAATCAGATTCAAGAAATGTTAAGAAACAAAATTATAAGACACAGTAATTCTCCTTATTCAGCACCAATTTGGATCGTGCCAAAGAAGGCCGATGCGAGCGGTAAAACCAAATGGAGACTCGTAGTGAATTACCGTAAACTAAACGAGGTAACCACTGACGACAGATACATCATTCCGTGTATAGACGAAATCCTCGATAAGTTGGGAAGGTGTCAATATTTCACCACCCTAGACTTGGCTAAAGGATTTCATCAGATTTAACGTAGAAAACGGACACTACGAATTCATTCGCATGCCGTTTGGACTGAAGACAGCCTTATGAATAATGTACTGCAGGAGTATTAACGTCGTCTGCCTTGTTTACATGGACGACATTATTGTGTTCTCCACTTCGTTGCAAGAGCATATAGATTCACTCAAAAAAATCTTTAAGAGGCTTGATGAAGTGAATTTGAAAGTACAATTGGACAAATCCCAATTTCTTAAGAAAGAAACGGAATTTCTTTGCCATATTGTTACACCGAAAGGCATAAAACCAAACCTGAGGAAAATAGAATGTATAAAAAATTACCAAATACCAAAAACAGCTAAACAAATCAACCAATTTTTAGGTATCACGGGATATTACCGCAAATTTATCCAAGATTATTCCAAAATTGCAAAACTTATGACAAGATTCCTTAAAAAGGATACCAAAATTAATACACAAGATTCCGAATATGAACGATCCTTCAATACTCTAAAAACCCTTCTAATGAATGATCCTATACTAACCTATCCGAATTTCAACAAAACTTTTGTTTTGACTACGGATGCCAGCCAATACCCTCTAGGAGCAGTCCTGTCTCAAGACGACCACCCGCTGTGCCACGCAAGTCGTACATTACATACACATGAAATAAACTATAGCACAATTGAAAAAGAATTATTGGCTAATGGCTATAGTATGGGCAACGAAATATTACCGTCCATACCTTTTCGGACAAAAATTTATTATACAAACCGACCATAAACCATGGCTTTTCTCTATTAAAGAACCGAATTCGAGATTAGTTCGTTGGAGACTCAAACTAACAGAGTTTGATTACGAAAAAAAATAAAATTAAAAATTTTAAGTAACCCCCGACACAAAAAAAAAAAACTCCAAAAAGTAAAAAAATAATTTTTTTTCTCTCGGCCTTTTGAGTTCATTAAAAGAACCTATTAATATTTTTAAGATGATGTCGCCGCATCGGGGGACCGCTAAGTGAAGAAGGGTAATTAGTTATATCTACATAGGTGTAATGAAAAAACAAAAAAAAACTTATAGCTTCAAATTGTACGTATGAACTTATAATAGTTTTGTACTTCAATCTATCTGACTAGGTCTACTAAGTTCCTACAATGTTTCGATATTGTACCACTTTTGTATGAGGCGTTCGCTCGAGAGCGGCGTGCGTTGAGTGATATGTGGGCACGGGGGCGGAGCAGACACATAAGGGCAGACGTCGTTGTCGGTTGTGTCTACTTCACGAATTTTTCAGATTAAATTATTAATACTGAACACTAATTAAAAAATTGGATATGGTTATTTCGGTACTTATTTACGTTGTTTACATAGGGTAAGTCTTTGTATAATCCATACTTTATCGTTCTCAATGTTCTTTTTATTTGTATTCTGGTTTTATTTTATTTGCTTAGCGGATTCCCCGACGCGACGACATCATCTTAAAAATATTAATAGATTCTTTTAATGAACTCAAAAGGCCGAGAGAAAAAAAATTATTTTTTTACTTTTTGGAGTTTTTTTTTGTGTCGGGGGTTACTTAAAATATTTAATTTTATTTTTATTACGTTCTTTTTAAATTACTCGCCATAATTCCGATAGGTACGAGTGACTAATTAAATTACATTTTTCGAAAGGCTCTACCGCATACAAACCCATATATAACTTACCATATTCAGCATGACTTATTCCCGTTATATTACACATGTGTATCAAGAATGTAATCTACGACGGAACTGTGCCTATTTTTTTATAATAAAGCTATTTTTGTTATTAACATCGCGATTCCGGAATAAACTGATTGTTTTTAAAGCAAGTACAGCACCTTAACTACACTATAAACAGAATTAGTTAAGACGAATGTAATGAGCCCATTCTTAATAGGTTTACTAATAGGCAATCGTCTCCTACTTTCGAGTTCCATCAGCAGAGTACCAGCTCAGCAGTACCAAAATTCATGGGTGTTTCAAATGTTAGGTCGCAGATATGTTTGAAAGCAATGAAAGTACCCATTGTGTCTAAGATTTAGAGTTGCGCAAAATAGTTCCAACCCCGGAAAGAACATGGAACGTTTCCTTTTCCAGTCGGAACTAGTATGGTAAGAGAGATCCATATCTGATCCTTCATATCTAATTCGTTCACGAACACGGAACGAATTGCCTGTACGAGTATGATTGCGGACATTATTGTTTGATCACCCTTCTGATTCCAGTTCCAGTGTGTAAGTGTGCATAAACTGTTCGAGCTTATCGCTACATCAATGTATACGATATTTATTCACATTTTGTTTTTGGTTGTCTACTACGTAGTATAAGACATGTTCGATTGCATTTATCTTTCTTTTCGTTTTGTATGTGATTACAACATAGTCGTACGACCGCGTCGTTCGGACGTTCGGCTGGGTTGTATAATATGAACGCCGCTATTGATGAATTTCTAGGTTGAATGGAACTATGGACATGTTATCATTCAGTTTGAGGAACGATCGGAAATGTTTCCAACTGAGGACATAGTTTCATACATGTCCAGAACTAACCAACTCTACTAAGATCCCTACCACAGCTAACAAAAAGTGGTAATAACCTTGAAACGCCTGAACAGATCTTCATGAATTGTAGCTAAGAACCATTTCGATCATGGTAGCTGTCAAACAAAAAAAAAATTCATCAAAATCGGTCCATTCGTTCAGGAGCTACGATGCCACAGACAGACACACAGACAAACACACAAAATGACACGTCAAACACATAACACCCCTCTTTTTGCGTCGGGGGTTAAAGACAAACACACAAACGGACACGTCAAACACATAACACCCCTCTTTTTGCGTCGGGGGTTAATAAAATACAAAAAGGGTACAAAAAATATGAATGCAGACGCCCTTTCTCGCATACCAAACCCCGAAATAAACCTAGCCGAGAATGAAAATATTCCAGTCAGTAAATCATGTAAGTTAACACACCAGCATAACGAAGCAAAACACAACGCAGCGAATATCGACGCCAACGAACTCCCGTGACAACGAACTTTGATGACCCAATTCTGCTTCAACCCAAATTCAACATAACGCATCAAGTTTCACCTGCGCAATTAGCCGTGCAATGACTTTGCTGCTGACATTGCAATAAACGCCAACGATGCAAGTATCGCAATTAGGTATAAATTGATTTAAGTTAATTTTAAGCAATCAATTGTAACTCAACCGGGAAAGAATAAAGTTGTTTTTTTTAAAAGGAAACTATACCAAATAGTTTAACTGGCGCCCGAGCAGGGACCACAGATAGCAAAGTAAAAACCGGTATATAGTCCGCGTCCTTAAGTAGTACCAGTGCTAAATCGGTCCGCGAAATAGTCAAAAGTGTCCTCAAGTAGTTCGACGGCTAATTTCTCGAAAGCTATCTGTGGCCAGTAATTGTGACAATTAGAGAGAAAAAAGTGATTGTGACAATTAGAAAGAGAAAAAAAAGTGATTGTGACAATTAAAAAAGAAAGCGGTCGTGACAATTAGCAAAAAACTAGTGATTGTGAAAATCGCGAGCATAAAACAAAAAAAACCTTAGAGAAACGAGGCCCCTTAGTAACGCCGGCAGCTAAACACTCGACGGACGACGAAAAGGAGGTAACCACGCAGATTACCAGCCGCTCTAAGGAGATCATGGAATCCTTGATCATTGTAGCGTAAGAATTGTTTTAATTATAAATTATTAACTAAATTTTATAATAAGTATCGAAGAAAGAAATTGTCCGAAAAGAATAAATAATCTGAAAAAAAGTAAATTGGATATTCTAGAAATAATCAATAAAAAACACAAACAACCTTTTCTTAAAATTATATTAATAGACATATACACATATACATATATACATATAATCATGCCGAATGAAAATATACTCAGACCACCCGTACTAAATCCCAACCCCAGTTCTTCTCGTCCTAATACCTCCACTCAAGATACTCCTGTAGTCTCAGCAGAATTAACTTCAATGATATCAACCATTGTGCTTAACGTATTGAATAAGGAAGGCAGGCATGTAATAGAAAACATTCTCAATCCAAATGCAGGGATTGGAGCTGGCGAAGACCAGTATATCAACCCTGAACTTGGAGCGAACTTAACAGATCTCGATAAGATCCCTGATGTTGTTCGATCCCTCCGCGAATTCTCTGGACAACCTGGAGAGTTCAGTTCTTGGAGGAAGAGTGTAGATAGAATCATTCGTTTGTATGAACCTATCAAGGGAACCCCAAAGTATTTTGGAGTGCTTAGTGTCATTAGGAACAAAATTGTAGGGAATGCGGATATCGCACTCGAATCCTACAATACTCCACTCGATTGGGAAGCAATTTCACGATGCCTCACTCTGCATTATGCAGATAAAAGGGATCTGGGAACATTAGAATACCAATTGACGTCCCTAATTCAAGGTAACGACACCATCCAAGGATTTTACCAATCCGTATATTCGCACCTTTCGTTGATACTGAATAAAATCTCTTGCATGGACGTTGGTCCAGAGGCACTCTCTCTGCTAACCAAAACATATCGTGATACCTTTATAAGAGGATTAAAAGGAGACCTGCCAAGACTCCTCGGAATCCGCGAACCTATTGATCTTCCGCAAGCCTTATACCTGTGTCTGAAATTAGAAAATCAAAATTTTAGATCAACATACGCTAACAGCAGCCAGGGAATAGGTAGGCGAATGCAGTCATCTGCTCCACCACAAATGCCTCCGCGTAAACAAAACATTCTCCCACATCCTCACACCTCATCAGTTCCTTTTTCTCCACAACTTGCACACCCTCCAAGGCCTATTCCGAATTATTACTCTAATCCTAGAGCACCAATTAACAACATTCCACGACCTCCTCCTATCTCTCCTCGAAATCACCAACCTCATAACCAAGGAAATTTTGCACGTCCATTTCAACCGAGACCTCAATCCAAACCAGAACCTATGGAGACGGAGACGATAAAAACTCAAGCAGTTAACTATGCTAATAGGCCACAAAAAAATTGGCCTCCTGCTTTCAAAAGACCTAGTACAATGTCCCAACAAAATGTGCACCCAAATAAACTCCAACGTAATTATCACCTAGAGTGCTCTTATGACGACTATAACGCCGCTTTACAACGCGAAGACGAGAACTACGATCAAACACTAATAGACTACGTAGGTACGGATACGACAGAACGACCAGACACAACTGACGAAATTGAGACTGATATTATGACCGAACTAAGCGACATCCATTTTTTAGATTAGCGAGCTCTTCGCTCCCATACTTCGAATGCAGGACGAAGAGCGGTGACATTCTGAAAATACTAATCGACACAGGCTCAAATAAGAATTACCTCCAAAGTTCACTTGTAAGAAACCCCATAAAAAATGAAAAATCATTTTATGCCAATTCTATTGGTGGTAATATAAAAATTACCCACCACACGTTTGTTAACCTCTTTGGACTAGAAAACAATAAGATCAAATTTTTCCTTATGCCACATTTGAAATCTTTCCATGGTATTTTAGGGAATGATAGCCTCAAAGACCTATCTGCAATAATATACACCAAAGAAAACTACATGACTGTCAAAGGAAATCACAAGATTCGAATTAAGCAGTATATTGCCCAATCAGTTAACGCCATCAACATTAGAACAGACCACATGACGCCAGAACAGAAATCCTCCATAATAAAACTAACGAAAGAATTTCCCAAACTCTTTGATGAGGTAGACGAAAAATTAACTTATACGACGGTAGTCAAAGGAGAAATACGCACAACCTCGGACACCCCCATATATTCCAAATTTTACCCCTATCCTATGTCCCTAAAGCAAGAGGTTGAAAAACAAATCCAAGATATGCTAGCGAACGGCATTATTCGACCTTCCCGCTCACCGTACAATTCACCGGTGTGGATTGTCCCAAAGAAGGCTGATGCCTCTGGAGAAAAAAAGTTCCGACTAGTGATCGACTACCGAAAACTCAATTCAGTAACTATCGCAGACAAGTATCCAATACCCGAAATCAACGAGGTTCTCTCACAATTAGGGCAAAGCAGCTGGTTCACTGTGCTCGACCTCAAGAGTGGGTTTCACCAGATTCCTTTAAAGGAATCAGATATAGAAAAAACAGCGTTCTCGGTGAACAACGGGAAATACGAATTCACCAGGCTACCTTTCGGTTTGAAAAATGCTCCATATCGTGTGAGCATATCGGCAAAATATGCTACGTCTATATAGACGATATTATCATATTTAGTCAGGATGTAAAAACCCACTTGGAAAACATCAGAAAAGTATTCAAAACACTTACATCTGCAAATATGAAGGTCCAGTTGGACAAATGTGAGTTCTACAAACGTGAAGTAGAATTTCTAGGATTCAATGTGTCTGCAGAAGGGATTAAAACAAACCCAGAAAAAGTGCGCGCAATTTCCAATTTCCCGATTCCAAAAACCCTTAAAGACTTGCGATCGTTCCTCGGCCTTTCGGGCTATTATCGGCGTTTTATCAAGGACTACGCCAAGCTTGCTAAACCCCTCACAGCCCTCTTAAGGGGGGAAGATGGACGCGTGTCCAAATCCATTTCCGCAAAAAAACTCATCATTCTCGATGAAAAAGCAATGAAAGCCTTCGAAAAAATAAAAAATTCCCTTACCTCAGAAGAAACATTGTTGGCCTATCCAGACTTTAAAAAGGAATTCATTCTTACAACAGATGCGTCCAATTACGCAATTGGAGCTGTGTTGTCACAAGATGACAAACCGATAATGTTTATCTCCAGAACACTAAGCAAAGCTGAAGAGAATTACGCAGTTAATGAGAAGGAGATGCTCGCCATAATTTGGGCCCTAAATACATTCAGGAACTACCTATATGGAAGAGCAAAAGTCAAAATATTTACTGACCATCAACCACTGACGTATGCGCTCAGCAACAAGAATACAAACTCAAAGATGAAACGCTGGAAAGCCATCCTGGAGGAGTACAATTATGAGCTCCAGTATAAACCAGGAAGGGCTAACGTTGTAGCTGACGCTCTCTCCAGACCACCTCAAGATTCTTTCATTAACTCTATGACTGCCTCTATCCACAGCGACGAAAGTTCGTCGCATAACCTTATTCCCTCTGTTGAAATTCCGATAAATGTTTACAAAAACCAAATCCTCTTACTCAAAGGAAATGAAACCCCTAACCAGCTCGAACATCCTTTCCCTTCCTTTCGCAGAATTATCATAACACAACCCCATTACACTAGGGAAAATCTTCTTTCTATTTTCAAAAGATTTCTTATACCATCAGTAATAAACGGACTATTGGCTGACGAAGAAACAATGGGTGAAATACAAAACATATACGCTTCATACTTTACCGCTTACAAAATACGTCATACACAGACTAGGGTACAAGACTTAACAGACGAAACAAAACAAGAAGAACAAATATTGAGAACTCATCAAAGAGCACATCGAAGCCCTAAAGAAAATAAAGCTCAATTGCTCCTAAAATACTACTTTCCTCAAATGAACGCCAAGATTAATAGAATTGTCAAACAATGTCGTGTTTGCAAGGAAAACAAGTACGAAAGACATCCGAATAAACCACAACTTAAAGCAACACCCATCCCCAATTACCCCGGACACATTGTCCATTTCGACATATACTCAACTGAAAAACAACTTGTGTTAACCGCTCTTGACAAATTTTCCAAGTATGCCCAGGTAAAAGTTCTTAAATCACGTTCCATAGAAGATATAAAAGACCCTCTTAAAGAATTACTATTTTCATTTGGAGTCCCAGAGATGATAGTAATAGATAACGAAAAATCTTTGAATTCCGCCTCAATTACTTTCATGATAGAAGACCAGTTAGGAAGTAAAATCTTCAAGACACCACCTTACACTAGCACAGTTAATGGTCAGGTGGAACGCTTCCACTCAACTTTGACTGAGATAATGAGATGTCTAAAAACCAATAGCTCCCATAATTCCTTCGAAGACCTTCTCCTAAGATCCGTGTATGAATATAATTGTTCAGTGCATTCCACTACAGGACAAAGACCAATAGACACATTCTTTGGAAGAAATATTAACGTCATTCCAGAACAATTCGAAAAAGCCAGACAAGAAAACATTATTAAACTTAGGAAGAAACAAGAAATAGACCTTAGAAACCACAATAAAAATAGGCAACCGATCAAAGTCTATCAGCCAGGAGACACTATATATGTAAAGATCAATAAGAGAATAGGTTCTAAACTTTCCCCTAGGTTCAAAACAGAAGTAGTAAAGGAAGATAAAGCAACCACAGTCGTAACCGAGACTGGAAAGGTCGTCCACAAGAGCAATATTCGTAATTGATTATCTCTTTTACAGATTCTTGGTCGTCATCGCTAATGCAGACGTTAAAATACTCGAATTTACTGACTCCCAAATAGTAGCCCTAGCAGATGGTGAAGCAAAAATCCAAAATGGAAACCTGAAACTTATTCATGTCATCGAAACCGACCAATACCAACATTTCGCTTCTGAGACATCCTCCCTAATCCAATCCAGTATCCCAAAAATAAATCCACTCCATGAACTACTTAATTACGAGGTAACACAAATACAAACAATGATTAATAACATAAAAATAAAGCATGAATCTAAAAGATCACTCAATTTCATTGGTTCAGCATGGAAATGGCTCGCTGGCAGCCCTGACCATGATGACCTCATACTTATAGAAAATAAAATGAACGGCATGATAGAAAATAACAATAATCAATATATAATTAATAAAGAATATATGAAACAAATTAATGAAATAACAAACACAACAAATGTATTAATGAATTATATAAAGAAAGATAAAATGTTCGAGAAAGAACTTTCCTTGTGTTTACAATATAAGTTAAAACTAATAAAAGAAGAGCTAACAAATGTTATCCAATCTTTAGAACTAGCTAGAAATAATATAATAAATTCAAATATCCTATCAAAAGCAGAAATTATCTTAGCTTTAAATCAGTTAAATGTTAACCATTTCCCATACGTAAATATAGAACAAGCCTTGCAATTCTCTGATGTAAAAATAGCATACAATTCACTAAGGTTGCTCTATATTGTATCTGTACCTAGAACAACTGATATTATTTATGAAAAACTTATCGTTAAGTCAGTAAGAAAGAAAAACAATCTAATAAATAAAATTATATACGAAAATATACTAAGAAAAAATAAACAATATTTTGGAATCTTAAGAAATTGTAAAAAAAATGATAAATTAACACTTTGTAAGCAAACCGATGTAATAGATATAACTAATGATAAGTGCATAACTAAATTGTTAGAAAGTAAGAATGCGTCTTGCACCGTAACCAATGACCACCACATACCACGACTGGAGGAACTCGCACCTGGTGTCATCTTTTTGAACAATTTCAATGGCTGCATAAACTTTAATAATACTAGACACGAGGTTAATGGAACATTCCTTGTTAAATTTGAGAACTCTTCAATAACCATTGATAACCAAAAATTCATATCCCGTGAAACAGTTAACCAACATGTTTTACCTCCCTTTCTTCGCATACCCACTAAAGACGAAGGAATAGAAGAAGTCTTGTCACTCGAATGGATGAAAGAACTTCACATTAACAATACCAGACAAATAAATTTCATTCAAATGGAAAAACGAATTCATCAGTCTATAAATTATATCTTATTCGGAGCAGTTTTTCTCATCTTTATAACGTTCAAAATCCTCGACCATGTAAAGAGACGAAAGGCACACAGCATCGCCACAAAGCCCACGCTCATCAGCATAGAAGCAGAAAGTATTCCGATGTCCAATAAGATACCTGTACAAACACCAACACCATTCGGTTCCCAAAACATTTACAACATTCCATATTTCTGACAATAACTTATGTGAGGACACATCAATTTAAAGGGGGAAGAGTTAACACACCAGCATAACGAAGCAAAACACAACGCAGCGAATATCGACGCCAACGAACTCCCGTGACAACGAACTTTGATGACCCAATTCTGCTTCAACCCAAATTCAACATAACGCATCAAGTTTCACCTGCGCAATTAGCCGTGCAATGACTTTGCTGCTGACATTGCAATAAACGCCAACGATGCAAGTATCGCAATTAGGTATAAATTGATTTAAGTTAATTTTAAGCAATCAATTGTAACTCAACCGGGAAAGAATAAAGTTGTTTTTTTTCAAAAGGAAACTATACCAAATAGTTTAACTTGTATAAATATCTTTAAAACGCAAATTGTTATTCGAAGATCCCACTTAGGCTCAGGTCAGAATAAAAAAGACAAAAATCTTTAACAGAAATCGTACCACAATATGTGCAATGAACTAATGCGCTGAACTCAATTCTAGTGGAAGTCCAAGAATTCTTTAAAACAATCAAAGACGTCTCCACCAAATACTTTATGCACAACGGCAAATTCAAAATCAGATGTCTTAAGCTGTTAAAAGACATATCAGATGAAGAAGAATTGGCCTCGTTGATAGAAAAGGAACATTTCAAAAATAACCATAGAGGAATATACGCAGTATTCAAGGAAATAACACTAAATTACTTTAGCCCAAACCTATAGGATCGCATTACTAAATTCATTAATAATTGCCATATATGCAACTCTGAAAAATACGTTAGGAACCCCCCAAAACCACTCTTCAAATTAACTGAAACGCCTTTGAAACTCCGAGAAATTGTCCATATTGATGTTTTTTATAGCTTGGAAAAATCTTTATTACTTACCTTCATAGACAAATTTTCGAAACACGCATGCGCGATCAAAATTTCAAACAGAAATTGGTTAGAATTCAAGAGAGCACTTCTTACTATATAAGCCAGTTCGGCACTATAAATAGAATAGTAGTAGACAATGAATTAGGATTTAAAGCAATACCTCTCAAACAATTCCTAATAGATTCGAACATCCAAATACATTATACCTCCAATAGTAATCATACTTCTAACTCCGACGTAGAAAGACTCCACAATACTATAAACGAACATATTAGATTACTTAAACATGACGAAATAAATAAACAAGGAAATATAGAAGATAAAATCCTACGAATAATAACATATTATAATAACACAATACATTCCACAACAAATAAAAAACCATTCGATTTCATCAATGGTAAGATCCATGAGAGCGAATATAAAGAAATCCACAATGTAATACTGAAGAAAAAAAAGAATACACTCAACAAACTCATTCAAAATAGGAAAGATGAACCCTTAGAAGTAGGTCCAAATTATATAAAAGAAGTCAGGGGAGGCAAAAACCACTCAAATACAGGCAAATCCTAGCCGAAAAAATCGATGAAAATGATTTAAAAGACACCAAGAACCAAAACATCTATTATAGGACACACGTCAAAACTAGAAAGAAACACCAAATTAATAAATCAACGTAAAATACATATTCTATTTTCAGATGACACTGTTTTTAAGAATGCTTCTGCTCACAATCGCTGTATCACCAACCAGAGCAAACGAACTAAGTGTACAAGATATTACCAACAACCACGCTTACGTCCTTATAAAACTAGGAACGACGAAACTAATTAAACGCAATACGAAGATTATCCATTTAATTAATACAACAGAATACGAACAATCTATAGAAATCATTAGGGATAATATAAATATCTTGCATACTTCAAATACTAACTCAAATACACTTCTAAATTCTATAAACAATAATTTCCTTTCACTGAAAACAAAACTAGAAAGCTTAATCCCAAAACACAAACAAATATTTTTTTTCAGGAAAGTTAGGAATTATCCCGAGCGATATCCTATCATCCACAGAGCTAGAATTAATTCATGACTTAGACACTTACTCACACATAAAGGTGGCTGTCACACTTCAAGACCAAAACATTTTCATTATCCTATTAATCCCTCAATACTCGAATCAAACCCTATCCAGATCCAGAGTGCTTATTGAACCAGTCCCAAACAAAGAAAATAATTACCTATACACTAACATTTAAGAAATATTGCATGACGAAAATAATAACATATACGGCACTTCTGTAAAAGATAATTTAGAGAAAAACCTCAAAAGATTGTACAACAATTGTTTACAAAGCATATTTCTATCTGAAGAAGCTAATTGTGATGTCAAACCGTTTTCTGGTAAAGAAATAAAAGAAATCATACAAGGTCTAATAATATGTAAGAACGAAACAATAAAGCATAACTGTAACAGGCTCAAAATTAGGAACGAAGGAACATTCATTGTAAAATTCCAAAATTGTAATATAGAAATAGACAGTAAAAAATACGTAAACCCTTATAAAGAAATCCACGACTAGGTGTGAATAAATTCACTAAACAAAGCGAATCTGCTAGAAGTCTCGTTCAAATGTTTAATGTAAAATAACATACAAATGCAAATAAAAAAACTATTTTTTCATCATATTCAAAATATCACCGACCACATCTGTTGAAACTTTTTTTTCAACAGGTACCACCAACCGCTCGAGTACAACAGATCAATTTTTCAACGCATACATCAATGGTTTTGGAAACATTTTCTCCTCCTTGAGTTCTTGAATTTTCTGTTTCAAATCCGCAGCTGCTTTCTTTTCTTGTTTTTTAGTCAATCTGGCTGTAGTGACTTTTTTCATCTTTGGCAGTTTATGCAAAACGCGGTGAGTTTTGAAGGAAGGTTTTTGATGTTCTTCGGCAGAACTCTGCGATTCCTTTATTCATCTTGTTTGTTTTCTTTGCATTTTTAAGTATTTTAGGGTCTGTTTTATTTAGTTTCGGACGGGGTTTGTCAAGGCAAATTAATCTTTCAGTTTGATGAGACACTGGATAAAATGTACACCATGAAGTCGAAAGCATTTTGTGACCGAAAATTGTTTGTGACTGTAGTGAAAAAAGAATTATCTGCATTTGGCGCGAAAAGGTTTGGCGCCTTTTCTATTTCAGTTGTCAAATGCTCGACCATTGTTGGCTGTTATCTATTAATATTACACCATCTAAACTCGTCATTTATCGAAAAAATCTTTATTCATGTTAAACGTAAAATAAGGAAATTTATAAATAAAACAGATGAAATATGACTTGAAATGAATTACAATTTCGTTAGACGATCCAATTCTTTTCGTTTCAACTTAAAAGCTTCCTTTGAATTGATTCCCAAAATGCGTTCTGCTGGAAAATCTGGTTCAAAAATCAATCCTTCAGCAGTTTTCACCCGAGAACAGGCAATATATGCAAGTCCTGCGCTGAATTCTTTGGTACCAAGATTCAAGACTGCTTTCGACAAAGTGATCCCTTACGAACGGTGAATGCTGATAGCGTATGCCAGAGAGAGATAGAGAGGAAATTGCTTCCGAGTATTCGGACGTTATTCTTATTTATTTTAATTCTTGGATAACGAAAATCCAAATTTCGGCTTCGTAAGAACCTGAAGAATTATCACTTCCAGCTGTAGTAAAATTTCGTTGATTTAAGTTGAACCGTTCAGGCGGCAGAGACACGCTAACATTGTGCATTGGAAGTCTAGACAAAGAAAGCTCATCTTCGATTCGCTTTGATAAACT
This sequence comes from Merodon equestris, assembly GCA_958301585.1. Lineage (NCBI taxonomy): Eukaryota > Metazoa > Arthropoda > Insecta > Diptera > Syrphidae > Merodon > Merodon equestris. The sequence goes on along the minus strand of OY284413.1, from coordinate 158,678,239 downwards.
TATAATACCAAACTATATGACTAATTTTAAAAACAATAAATCATTTGAGGATATAAAACTAGAAACATTGTTGTTAAAACAAATCGAACTCGAAGACAATGTAAACGAATTCTTTCACAAAAACAAAAATACAAACATATTCAGCCTTACCACTGACATTATAATTGTTGTCATTATTGTTATATTCATGATAGTTTTTGTCAACCGCAAATTAAAAACTAAAACACTACTGATTTCGTCTGAGCCTCAAACTGGCAATGGGGGTGTTACAGTTGTAACCACAACAACCCTATCCAAATCGATAATATAAACATAAATGCATGACCAACGATCATTGACCGACGATTATCCGGTAACATAATAAACCCATACGATCGCCTGTGCAAGCATATTAATGTCAAATAGGTTAGATATATGTACATATAAACAATTTCGTAATGCGCGAACGATTGATCGAATTCCAAAGGGTCATAATAAACCGAATCGACCGCTTGTGCAAGCATATTTTTTGGAACGACAATTAAGACGAATACATAGGAACACTTGTAATGCGCGACCGATAGATCGAGTTTCAAAAGGTCTCCGATCGATCGCGCAAGCAAAGCACTAAAAACGTTTTAAACGTTGAATGGTCATTTTCCGAAACCAATTAAGCAACAAAGGAAAAGAAAAGCAATTAAGCAAGGAAAGTGACCACGGGCGTTTAAATAGAAGAACTCAATTAGTTTTAGTTTAGTTCTAAGAAGATACTCAATAAAGACGGTCGGCCTCAGACCAAGAAATATTTACGTTTTTAACTCGTTTTTAAAGATAAGAACGAAAACTATCGTTCTAATCGTTCTTTAATTAAAGAACGAAAACTTCTAGACTGGGTGAGAATAATATCAAAAGCTAGTGATCGAGAATGCCGAAAGCACGTTGCAGATTTGTATGGAAAGAAGCTATCTACTGCCCACTGGACTTTCCTTTTGCATTCAGTGTTTTAAACAAAACCTCTAGTGCCACTTCGCTAGTCACTGTTACGGTGGATTGTTAATTAGGGCGAGAATAGTGGGAGCCTTGGGCAATTTCTTCCGTATTCTACTGGCCTTATTATTCTCTTCTATTTTTTTCTTATCTCACCTTTATATAGTTTGGGACTGTTCTGGTCTTGTCTTGGTTTTTTGCTTTGTTGAATAGCCGTCTGCTTTCCTTTCTAAGCAGACCACCATGGGTGTTTGGTTCCCTTTGTTGGTCTACTACTTGATCCGAAGTAGTCGAAGTCCTTGACCACTTCAAATTTGTAGTCGTCAATTGTGGCGTTCTGGCCAAGACGCCGGTGTTGTGCGTCTTTTTTGGATGACAGCCGGTTCTGCTTCAATTCTTTGAACACTTCATTGACGTCTCGCTGTGCTCACCCAATTACGTCAATATAAATTAATGAAAAAGATCGTACCCCTTATGTTGGCCAGTGTGTCTCGTATGATCTTTTCAAGCCCGATGTTGAAGAAGTTACATGACAGTGCGTTACCTTGCCTAAATTAATTTTTAACATCGAAAGTCTCGATTAATTCGCTACCGACCTTAATGGAGCAGCGAGAATTCTCCATTGTCATCCTGTACAATCGGACGAGACATGGAGCGTCAATCTTGTGGTAGCGTCTCTCCATTTCCTCGATCTCACGCTTTGCGTGCTCTCTGTTTTTCTTCCTTAGAAGCGAGTGTTCCTCTCTCCTTTTCTGCTCTTAGAGCTTAAAGTTTAGCCTCATATTTGTCCCAGTTTATCTGGTTTGGTTTCCTAAAGGATTTCTTAAGTGCGGTCTCAAAGTTTAGTTGGAAGCGAAAGTAGGAAGTAGGAAGGTGATCAGCGAAGGAATTCTTTTCCGATACCGACCAGTTTGCAACCTAGATATTGGAAGTATTGGATACCAAAGTTAAATCAAAAACTTCCTGCCTATTTCTTGTTACGAAGGTTGGGGTATTGCCCCTATTACAAAAAACAAGGTCTGTTTAATAATGGAAGTAAGTAATACGTCGCCTCTTTTGTTGATGTCGCTGCTGCCCCAAATAGTATGGTGACCATTCGCATCGCACCCTATAAGGACCGGTGTTTTTGTCCGTTCTGCCTCACTGCCCATCCTTCTGATTGTTGTGGATGGTAAAGGCCCGATATCGTCGTAGGACAGGTATGCTATGGAGATTTGTAAGACTTCCTCACGGGAGACCTCTACTCTGGCAGTAGTTAGGTCACAGTTGCTGTAATTACTTAAAATAAATATATTAATATCAGTTTTTGCTAAAATGCAGGTTATAAGTACCTTCCCAGTTAGCGTGTAGCAAATTGCATTGCTTTGTCCTTAATCCTTCAATACGATTAATGCTAATTCATGGCTGGATAGAGACTATGTCGCCTTCACTCTTTGCGAGGTGGAAAGTAAGGTTGGCCGAAGCAACCTTTCTGTGGTAGAGGTTTGTCTGGGTTACACGTAGGATTGGAGTTACGTTTAATCCAGATGCCTCTAAAATGTGGCGTCCAGATCCTCTGAATATCGGATTCCTGTCGAGTTATGAAGGAGGCTGAGGGAATAATAGCCATTGCCTGCCTCTCGTCCTGTCCATATATCTTCAACCTGATGGTTTTAACTCCATATCGAACTTTACCTTCCTTCGCTTTTACTGGCAACAGGGTTACTGTTCTGTCCCAGTCTTTTTCAACCTCCGTCTTAATGACCTTCCAGTTAGTAGTCGGAAGATCGAAGATCTGCTACAGAAACTAAATATCGTTTGGTTCCACGGGCATACAGGCGCGGGCCCTTTTTCTGAGCGGTATCTCGTCTGTGCTCACAAACTCCGGCTTGGCACCTTTCCACAAACTGTCCACCGCCAGCCCCTACCTACCGGTGAAACAAGGAAGTTTATTTTCCGCGCTATTTTTGCACATGGAGAGAAGGCTGAGGTTAATCTTACCTTCGAGGACTTTCCAGTGCTCATGGGTGATGTGGCCCCCCTCATGGCTCCGGTCTATGATCACTACAGTTAGATGAGCCCTCTTCTACTATCGGTAGGTGACACTCGTTACGACAGAAAGTCTGCAGTGTGTGGGGGCTCTAAGTAATTTTTGTTGTAGCGACACATTAAGTTAGAGTTCTGAAAATTGAATTATTTGCATTCGAATTTATATTTTTCCTCTTTACAATTCCGCTTCCTGATTGTCATTTCAGAAAAATCCAAATTCCCTCAAAACCATTTCCGGGTAAGAAACATGTTTAAGGAAATGAGAACAACCCACCAAAAATGGAAACATTCTCCTTCTCCCAAGGGAGAACTCCGCAGAAATCTATGACCGCTAGAACATGCCGAACAAATTATTGTAACCTCATCCGGATCCAATATTGTGAGTTTCCGAACCAATGCGCGCCATATCCGTACCTCATGACCTTTTTCAATTTCCCAACAAGAATGCCCCGTAACCCTGATATAAGTTTTTCCGGTCACGAAATTCACTCCCAAACCACGGACTTAAATCTGTCTGTCTGCACAGCCACTTTGCTCTTTTCCGCTGACGTTAACATTGCTAACATTGCTACCAACCATCGATACCCGCCAGGTCCTCATACTCGGTCGCTGAATTATGATAGAATGTGCTCCAATTTATAATTTCTCTGCTCACCCACAATACCACCGTCAGCATGTCATGGCACTAACACACATGCTTGGTATCTAATTCTCGGCATGATGTTTCAGCCCTCCCTGGGGCAAGGAATGTTTCCGAATGAGTGGAGGTGTTGATTGTTGGCCATGATGGCGGTGGTATGTACTCGTAGACTGAATCACTTCCAATGAATTACAAGTATAGAAAGCCATCCGTGTACTCATTCCTATAATATATAAGAGTACCATTGGTGTTTATAACGGTCTAGCTCCTGGCATGTGTGTACGCAACATACATACATACCTATGTGTATAATGTTAACGCATTATCCTTAATCATTATTATTATTGCAAGTCTTGGGGATTTTCAAATATTTTTTTTGGGGGAAATGTTGTATCTTTCCGTTTGTTTTTGTCGTCGGAGCCTGGCTCCTATCTGCATTTTTATACTCGTCTTGGTTGTTTTTACCAAGTTGTGTTTATGAGTCCTTGTTATCGGTAGATTCGTATCTGGTGGTGGTCGAGATACATACATACACATGTCCTTATGATGAAAATGCTTTCGGATCTTGAAAAAGAAAAAAATCGTTGATTGATGTCGTTAGGGAATATTTCGTCGTTAGTTAAGCGAGGAAAATTGTTCCCTTGGGGTGGAATGTATTGTAGTTATGGCATCGTGACGGAGTTGTGTGGGAGGATGTCCATTTCAGTTATTTGTAAAAGATACATGAGATAGTTATGGAATTTGTAGAATGGTACAAATTGATGGTGCTGTTAAGGTTAACTGGGTAACATTTGTAGACTTTTTCTGCTTTTTTTCTTTTTTCTGTCATATTGATTAAAAGCTGCAGCTGTCGTGTTCGAGCGCCAATCATATGAGCGAATAAACTTGCGGAGTCCATTTGCTGTCTATTTACTTTTCTAAATCTCTTCTCTTCTTGGCAGTTTTTATATACCTTTTATATTTACAATTTTATACTAGAAGTGTAACTTAATATCTTAATTTATTTACAAAACATGCGAGACGAAACAAATTCAAGAATATTCGGGTGTTTCTTTTACAAATATGTTGCTAGGTGTGAACTAAATGCGTTCCTAAAATTCCTATTTTTAGTCGAAGTTTTCAAATCCGGACGAGAGGATGTGACGTCCTTGTGGGAATATAAACAACTTCTCTAGATGGCATTTCCTTGTTATGGTTGTGTTACTTGTCATTTTGAATCTTCCTCGGGCAAGGTTTGGGCAGGTGGTCAATATGTATGTATGTATGTATTCAATGGTTTCCTTGGCCTGTCCACATCGCCTGCAGAATACAGTGCTACTAAGAAACATTTTATAGAGTTGGTAGTTGCATACCCCGTGTCCTATTAATGCCTCACATAGCACTCTTAGGGAGGCTTTATTTATTTCTAGAGTTGTTTTGGCATCTTTGGAATTGTGATTCTGTTCCATTAACGTTCTTGAGTGTTTAACAAAAGTGTAATACAAGTGCGCAAGTGTAGGTTTATGTCTGAATTGTGAAAACCGTAAAGAGGGGATGGCCTCGTAAAAGGTATCTGAGCACCTTTCCTGGATTGTTTTTCAGCCTTTTCATTAGGCCTAGTTCCGACGCTTTGCTGTTTTTTTATGTATTAACCATTATATAAATATGTCCTTAAATCTATTCGTGTATAGGCTAACAAGGAGACCGTGGCCTAGAAGTTGGCTTGAATCCTGAATCAATCGAATCATCGAAATCATATTTCGCCATGTTCCTCCTCAGCCTTCTGTACCTAATATTTCTCTTTATTTGGGAATAAAAAAATATGTCACATTGTACAGAGATGTGATATAAAGCAATTACTTCTTGCAGTTGAGACATATAGCTTTCCATGTAAAGTAATGGAATCTCTAAGGCTTCTGTAGAGGACGACCAAACGTCCTCAAAATCAGCACAATTATAAAAGTCTTGCAAGCCAACCTCCAGCATGCCAAATCATCATCAGCTGAAATATGCAAAAAGCATGCTGGTGATTCGTTTTATCTGATTCAAGAACCTTGGATCAACAAATACAAAATATCAGGACTAAACATTAAACACTGCAAGTTGACAATAATATTAAATTCCTTACAATTTCAGATTTCACAGATTGGAAGACATTCTCAATTATCGTCAGCACGACAGACACAGAGGTAGTTATCACCTCAGCTTACTTCCCGGGAAACAACAATGAAACACCACCAAAGTAAGTAAAGAAGCTGGGGAAATTCTGTCAAGGGAAACGTAAGTAAGTAGGCTGCGATAACAACACAAGAAGTGAGTCCCTATTAGAATTTCTTGTACACATTAACCTAGAGATAGCGAATAATGGTAAAGAACCAACCTTACAAATCCATAAGAAGGGAAGTTCTAGACCTTACACTAGTTACTAATACAGCATCTCACATGATCAAAGAATGGTAGGTCCCTAAAGAAGCATCCCTTTCAGACAACAGCCATATTAAATTCAAATTAAGAATGTCACTTAAAGCTACAAACTGGGGTACGTACAAATCCCTACTTAACAATAAATGATTAGGAGTACACATAAACACAAATACTACTGAGGAGTTTGACAACTCTGTTGAATTCCTAACGGATACGATCATATCTTCCTACCATGATAGCTGCCCATTGAAAGAAAAGAACATCATAAAGTCTGTACCCTGGTGGAACTCGAGAGATTAAGGAGATCAGCAAGACGAGAAATAACCCGGCCAAAAAGACGGGTAACTGGCACCATACAAGGAAGCACTAATCATTTGCGATCTGCGAGAACCTAAAGGGCTCAGCGGAAACGGCAAGAGTTTACAAAGCGCTCCCCAAGGGCAACCACGACTCACTTGGTCTACTTAAAGACCTGGATAGTAATTTGACGCATAATTTTACTGACACACTAGCTACTTCTTAAGACTCACTTTCCCATGTGTATTGTTAAAACTAATACCACAAGCTACTGTGAAGCAAATGTGATATTCAATAAATGTAGAAATCCCAACGTAAGCAAATACCTAACGTATGAAAAAGTTGACTGGGCTATTAACAGCTTCAAACCATTCAAAGCAAAGAAGGCGACCTGGTTTAGTAGGACCAAAATGTAGCCTACACATTCCCCTCTGCCATGAGTCAACTATATTTTAGACTAAGCTATTTGCAATCAACGAAGCAGCACAAAGCATCAGCGACAGGAGACTGACACGAGGATAACTATATTCTCAGACATACAAGCGGTTCTTAAAGAGCTAAAGAGGTACACCTTTAACCCTCTAAGTTTCAAAACCGCAATTTTGACGCAAGAGTGGGGAATTTGCTAAATTATGGGCTAAGAAATCGTAATTTGAAATCAGAATTCGAGAATATTGTTTTGATGGACTTCCAGGCACAAAATAGGTGAGGCTGCCTCAGGGCAGCTATGACCGTTTGAGTCAAGCCTTTTTGTTTAAATAGGTTTTGTAATAATGTTTGTTTCGCCTCTTTTTTTAAATATAAATGCAGATTTAAGTAAAATATTGAATCTATCGAGCTTTTTTATTGTTTTTATTGAAACAGGAAGATAATAAATAGTAGGAAATTTAGGAGAGGATTAATTTCGATAATGGTAATCATAAAAACAGTTTTTGGCGTAAAAGCAGCATAGATGGAGGTCACATTTCTTGCAAATACACAGTGTATTTGCATTTCTTTTTGCCACCGTTTTTACTCAGCCATACTGAAATGTGGTCACAGCCATCAAAACGTACATCTTGTACAGGATGTTTCGCTTTTTTACCAATCCCAGTAGTACTCGGGTGTGACAGGTTCTTTTCTTTGGGCACTGACAATGGTCGTCCAACTTTACGTTTTTCGCTGCACATATCAAGACTTGCAGCTATTTCTTCTCTGAATTTTGGTAATTTCAACAATTTCTTATCTTCAGAAGAAACATTGTTTGAATCACTACATTTATCGACATGTATGCGGCGATATAAGATGTATGCATTCTCCCACGCCATGTCTATAAAATGATAAAACAAACGCATCATTGGATTCCGAGTCTTCGTTCGAATATGGTAGCGACCCATAATATCATCCATATGATTCACACCGCCCATATGACTGTTATATTCGCGAATGATCTGTGGGCAATCAACTTCAAAGAATTGCTTCTGTTTCTGATCATAACGAGCTGCCCTTGCTGCTTGTTCGTTTGGATTGCTTTAGCAAATGGTCCGACGCCAACATATGTAAGTTGATGCCAATCGCAAGCTCTTGCTATTTTTCCATAAAACCGTGCTAATGTCGACGCCATACACAGGAGCAACATCTTCGGTTGAATAGCCTCTTGGTTTATCCTGTATATGCTTGTCCAGCGGAAGTTTGCAATACCAATTTGCCGTGACTCTTTTACCGTGCTCAATTTTATTCAGCTAGAAGTAATCTTAAGAAAGAGTGGAAAGTTGTAAGCACAATTCTCCACAAAAAATCATCCACCCAAAAAACAATTGTTCTACGGACTAATAATAAGGAAATAACAAATAAACAAGAAATCACTGACGCTTTTAATAGACATTTTTCAAGTATCGGACTTAAATTACATAATGGACTAACTCAGAATCTGTGTTCTCAAGGTTCTGTTATTGATGATGCAAATTCTGTGCCCTGTAGAAGTTTTGTTTTTGGCCCTATAACTCCTTTAGAGATTTTAAGTACGATTGGTAGTTTGAGTATCTCTAATTCATGTGGTGTCGATTGTATTTCTAATGTTGTGCTTAAAAATATTGCATGTTTTATTGTGGATGTATTAGCTGATGTATTCAATCGTAGTGCTTTTTCTGGTATTTTTCCTGACGGTCTAAAGTGTGCAGAAGTTGTTCCTTTGTTTAAAAAAGGCTCTCCAACTGAAATAGGAAATTATAGACCAATTTCTCTTCTGCCAAGCATAAGCAAAGTTTTTGAAAAACGTGTGAAAAATAGGTTAGTCATTTTTTTTTGACAAGGCAAGGTTCTTTCAACCTACTCAATTTGGATTCCAAAAGGGCAAATCAACCGAGGGCGCACTTTTAGAGTTTTGCTTTCAAATAATGTGCAACCTGGATAAAAAAAAATGTACAGCAGCGCTATTCATAGATATAACTAAAGCCTTTGATATGGTTGACCAAACAATTTTGTTAACAAAACTGGAAAATGCAGGTGTGCGTGGTTTCATGTTCGACTGGTTTAGTTCATATCTGATCTGATTCTGATCACAAAGATCAATGTTGGATGAGACGAGTAGTGATGTGCAATTAATCAGGCTCGGGGTACCTCAGTACTGGGTCCCATTCTTTTTTTAAATATAAATTAACAAATTATCTTATTTATTTGTTTAAAAAAAAATTTATTTACTATTTTTTTGGGCATAGGTTACCCATGAAATACAAACTTAATCTCCACTACATCAATTCTTACTCTAGCTTAAATACTATTTCGTAGCAACCTGCTGCGACGTCGGCGTGTGGGATCAGGTGTCGGCAACTGTGAAATTCGCCAGACGACAGGAATGCGCGGCTCAGTTGTCGAACGTAAGTCCACGCTCGGACGAGATGATCTGGGCTTAGGTGTGCAGCTTAGATGGCAGCGTGTGCAACCTTGGATGGATGGCTGGTGCACAAAGTGTTGACTGGGCAGATTCCGTCACATAGCATGTTGTTTGTTGCATATCGTTGGACAAAATCTGTTTCGCGTTAACTCCTCCTCCTTTAAGTACAAGACGTCCACGATTTGCCTTTGTATCTTTCTTAGAATATGGGAATCTGGCTGATGGTAGAGATTCTTGGGGATGTTGTCGGGGCCGCATGTTTCTCTGCTTCGGCAGGAACTCCCGGTGTGGCGAAGCTCTTAACGTGGTTGATGGTGACCTCGGGTGAGTGGGATCTGTTCTTTAGCCAAAACTTGACGATGAGTATGACCAGTACTATGATGATGATCGATGACACACATGTTTCATATTATTTTCCGACTCCAGCAGCTGGATGAAACTTGTTGTATTTGTATGGAGATTTTTTATCATTTTCAATGACAGGAACTCTTCAAATTCGGATTGGTTAGAGGAGGGCTGCAGTAACGCTGGTAAAGGTTTGATGATCGAGAAGTTATACTCCTATACGGCCCGCTCGAGGAGTTTCGTGAAAGAACGGTGAAGATTCTCCGTCTTCAAACATCTCATTATTTCAATGAGGGTCGAATGAAAGCGTTCGACCTGGCCGTTAACCGAGCTAGAGTAGGGAGGTGTAGTAAACATTTTTATTTTTAGTTCTTCTTCTATCATGAAACTGATTGATACTGAATTAAATGATTTCTCGTTATCTATTATTACTGTTTCAGGGAGGCCAAATGAGAATAGTATCTCTCTTAGAGGTTGACGCACATCCTCCACTGACTTGGATTTTAGTACCCTTACCACTGCGAACTTAGAGAATTTGTCCACTGAGGTAAGGACCAATTTGTCCGGGGTATTGTGGGATAGGAGTTTCCTGGATTTCAGGTTTGTTGGGGTGACGGTCGTATTTGTTTTCCTTGCATACCGTACACTGCCCGACGATTCTCTTTATTTTCTTGCTCATGGCCGGGAAGTAAAATTTCTCCAGTATTTGAGACTTGTTTTCATGTTCATTCCTATGAGCTCTCTTATGAACCTGAATTATAATATCCTCCTGGGCAGATTCGCTTTTAACGTCTTCGACCTGTAACTCAGTGAATCTGATCTTGTAACCACTGAAGACATGGGGGTGCAATTCCTGGATTATTTTCCTTATACCTTCCTCTGTCTTTATGCCATTAATGACCGAAGGATTAAGTATATTTTTTAATATTTCAATCAGGCTTTCTGGTGTGTAGTCCGGTTGCTTGACTACGTGCCTATGGTAGGTTGGGAAGACGATTTCGAACTGTTGGCTAGGATCTTTATCTATTGCTATGAGGATTTGATTTTTAAATACGTTTATAGGCGTTTCGACGGATATTATTGGGTTGTGCGTAGGTTTTGCATTCCTATCTTGGGATATGGTTAAGGTATTGGTTTCTGAGAGGATCGGAGCTCTGGCGTCAGCTACAATATTAGATTTGCCAGGCTTATATTTAAGCTGATAATTGTATTCTTCTAGTGTAGCCTTCCACCTCTTCATCTTACTGTTCTGGTTTTTGTGACTTAGAGCGTGGGTTAACGGCTGGTGATCGGTGTAAATGACAACTTGAGCGGAGCCATATAGATAACTTCTTAGCGAACCGAGAGCCCATATTATGGCCAGCATCTCCTTCTCGTTTGCTGCATAATTTTCCTCGGTTCTACTAAGCGTTCGGGAGATGAAGGTAATCGGTCTCCCATTTTGCTCCAAGACTGCGCCGATGGCGTAGTTTGACGCGTCCGTTGTCAGTTCGAACGGTTGGTTAAAGTTAGGGTAGGAAAGCATTAGGTCATTGGAGATTATTTTATTAAATGAGTCTATACAGGCCTGGTTGAAGATAATAGGGGTTTTTGAAACTCGGCCCTCTTCTCCTCTTAGGAGAGATGTCAGTGGTTTTGCTAGAGTTGCGTAGTTTCGTACGAAACGGCGGTAGTAGCCGGACAGTCCGAGAAATTACCGGAGTTCTTTCAGGTTCGTTGGTTGAGGGAAGTTTTTGATAGCCTCGACTTTTGTTTGACTCGTCTTGATGCCGTCGGATGAAATCACGAATCCTAGGAATTCCACCTCTTGTTTAAAGAAGTAGCACTTGTCGAGTTAGATCTTCATATTTGCCTTCAAAAGTGTTTCAAATATTTCTCGGATGTGCCTTACGAGTTCGGCCTTGCTAAAAATACCTATGTCATCGATATAGACATAGCAAGACTTTCCAATATGTCCGTGTAGGATATCGTCGAGCGCTCTTTGAAAGATGGAAGGAGCGTTCTTGAGGCCGAATGGGAGTCGAGTGAACTCAAACTTCCCGTTGTTTATTGAGAAAGCAGTTTTCTCCACGTCAGATTCCTTGAGAGGAATTTGGTGGAAACCACTTTTCAGGTCAAGAACCGTAAAGAACTTGTTTCTTCCCAATTGCGCCAACACTTCATTGATGTCCGGTATAGGGTACCGATCGGCTATAGTTACTGAGTTCAGCTTCCTATAGTGGATGACCATCCTATACTGTTTGGAACCTGTACTATCCGGCTTTTTTGGCACAATCCAGACGGGAGAGTTATAAGGTGACCGTGAAGGTCTGATTATCCCGTCGTCTAATAGTTTACGTACCTGTTGTTCCACTTCATCCTTGAGGGCCATTGGGAAAGGGTAATGCTTGCTGTACACAGGGGATTCAGTTGATGTGCGAATTTCTCCCACGACCGAAGTGGTATATGTCAGCTTTTCATTAGGTTCGGAGAACAAGTGTGAATAATCTCTAGCTATGTTTGCCAAATGTGCTTTCTGAGAGGCAGTTAAATGGGTCTGTTCAGTATGGATTGAATTTACAGAGTCAAATTCCAGATGCTTAAGTTTTATTTTAATTGAGTTGAGGATTGACATATAACCTTCCTTGACATGGATAACCGCAGATAGTTCTCTGAGCTATCGTTCCCCAAGATGCCATGGAAAGTCTTTAGTTCGGGTGAAAGGAAGAATGTTAGGTTGATGTCTTTGAGGCCGAAGAGGTTAAGTAGGGTATGGTGTGAAATTTTGACGTCCCCCGCTATTGACTTAGCAAGGAAACAGTTTTGGTTGGGTATTGGCTTGGGAACTATTGCTGGTTGGATATAGTTCCTGCTAGATCCAGTATCTATCAGAAATTTAAGTCTTTCGCCACTCCTCGCTTTGCACTCGAAGTACGGCAGCGAAGAGTACATTAATCTAAAAAATGTAGATCACTGTAATCGATAATGGTTTCCCCATTCCTGGGTGTGCTCTCATCCGATAAGTTCAGAGGTCTAAGATATTCCGCTAAATCCTCGTCGCGGCCGACGTCTGTGGACATCATACCTTGTTCATGCTCACACTGGTTTGGGTCCTCAGTGTGGATATGGAAGTTCTGCCGAGGACGCCCTTGACCGGGTCCCTTGAAGGACTGTTGTGCCCTGGGAAATTGCTGGGGGTAAGCTACTTGCGTGCTCCTTCCCTGAGGTTCCACCTTAAAATTGTTCTTGGGGATGAAGTCTGGTTTCCTTGGTGGAAACTGAGGCCGATTTTCGTTACTCTGATATTGTGTTCTAGGGGGTGTGTACTGATGGAAATCCTGATACTGCTGCTCGTTTGAGAAAGTATAGGTAGGTCTATTATTTTGGAAATATTGTGGTCTACGGGAATCGAAAGAGGAGCGCGGCTGTACAGAGAATTGGTGGGTCGGACCGGGTTTCTTGAATGAATGAGCCTGCGGAAGTTGATGATCCCTGAGGCTTTGTTGTGACCTGTACCGTTGGTTTTCCAACTCCAGGCACAAATGCAAGGCGTGTGGCAGGTCCACCGGCCGAGAAGGCGAGGTAGGTCCCCCTTATCCCTGTACGTTTGAGTCAATAGACGAGAAGCTTCCGGGCCGACTTCCGAGCAGGATATTTTGCTCAATATTAATGAGAGGTGCGCATAGATTCTCTGGTAAATTCTTGGATTGTGCTACCACCCTGTGTTAATGAAGACATTTGATATTCAAGAGTGGTTACGTCCCTCTTGTCCGCATAGTGCATCGTTAGGCACTGGCGGATACTTTCCCAATTTAGGGGAGTGTTGAACGACTCCAGGGCTACATCTGCAGATCCTGTAATTTTATTGCGGATAACGTTTAATATTCCGAAATATTTCGGAGTACCCTGAAGATGCTTATAAATGTCGAGCACCCTGTCAACGCTCTTCTTCCATGAAGAGAACTCGCCAGGGTCACCCGAAAAATCCCTTATGCAGCGCACTATATCAGGGATCTTGTCGAGATCACCGACCTGATTTCGGTGCTCAGGGGAGATAACCTCGTCCGTTCCGTGCAGGATACTTGACTGAGGGTCCAACGCATTCCGTATAAGGGACTTGTGCTGCTGCTGGAACACCTGTCGGGCTATATTGGAAACCAAAGCTTCGAAATCGGGGGTTGTTCCTACTTCTCTAACATCTGAGGTGGACTGAAATGAGACATCATGGTATTTGCACCAATGGAGGCTTCCGGGATTGGACCAGAGGAATTGGGATCTGGGACGGGTCCTCGCGAGCGTGTTGTTGGCATTGTTAATTAATATGTTTGTATTAAATGTTCTTAAATCTATGTATGTTCATTTTTATATTTCCTTTTTCTTGCTTGTTCTACACAATACTACACTTTGAATCTTAATTAGCTGTTAATTCTTCGTATAAGGATTATTCCTCTTAATATTTAATTTTCAAACTATGCTTGCTCTTTATATTCACTGTAAATCTTAGCTATGAATACTCTATATTGTTTCTATTTCCATTATTGTTTAATACTTATCAGTTAAATTTCAATTTAATGTATTTTAAAGCAAATTAACTTAGATCTTTCTTACATAAATAGAAGCAGCAACATCTCTCGTTGAGGTTCCGGGTGATGTTACAGGTGACTTCCTTGCTGTTTTCACGGGTTCTGGGGACAAATCACTACTGTCAGGATTCTTTTCACTAGGGTTTTTTTCTGACTATCACTTTCTTTTTGATTACCACTTTGCAGAGTTCTTACTTCTGCCTTTCACTGGTTTACACTTGCAGAGTTTTTAGTTCCGCTGTTCACAACACGGTTAGTGGTTTGCAGAGTTCTTACTTCTGCCTTTCACTGGTTTGCACTAGCAGAGTTTTTAGTTCTGCTGTTCACAACACACACGGCAAAGTTCTTAATTTTGCACTTGTGTTTAAGGCGACCACAGGCTTTTCTGAAGCGGATTGGAGGCGTGCTACTTGAGGACGTACTTACACTTTACCTCGTTCGCGGCCTGTGGTCCCAGCTCGGGCGCCAATTAACAAATTATCTTATTTATTTGTTTAAAAAAAATTTATTTACTATCTTTTTGGGCATAGGTTACCCATGAAATACAAACATCAATTCTTACTCTAGCTTAAATACTATTTCGTCGTAACCTGCTGCGACGTCGGCGTGTGGGATCAGGTGTCGGCAACGGTGAAATTCGCCAGACGACAGGAATGCGCGGCTCAGGTGTCGAACGTAAGTCCACGCTCGGACGAGATGTTCTGGGCTTAGGTGTGCAGCTCAGATGGCAGCGTGTGCAACCTTGGATGGATGGCTGGTGCACAAAGTTTTGACCGGGCAGATTCCGTCACGTTGCATGTTGTTTGTTGCATATCGTGGGACGAAATCTGTTTCGCGTTAACTTATATCAACTCACTGTTTCACCTCAATCTAAAAGGCTTATCTACTGCATTCGCAGACGATGTTGGGTTATCGTATGGCACCAACAGCCCCTTAGATCTTATCGCTGACATAAATTGTGATGTTCATACTCTAAGACAATGGTTTGGTGAACACAAACTTCTAATAAGCCCTAAGACTAAATTAATATTCTTTGATTTATCTTCGTTCGTTAGCAAAACCGGATGTATATTTTCATGGACCGAATTGCAAAAAATTTAAATTATATCAATGTAAATGTGCAACCACTGTGTTCGGTAAATTATTTTGTACTGGTGAAAAGTGTAGTAATGATTGTTTTTTGATAGAGAATGTAGACGAATTTATGTACCTGGTACTTTTACTTGACTCTAATATGAAATTTTTATCTCACGCTACGCCATTGAAGAAATACTTTATCTCCACACTTAGGCATTTCTACTACTTTCATAATATATGTTCAACTAAGCTCCTAACCACAATTTATTATGGACTTTTTAATTCTGGTAACCGAAATTTTCGAATAATCTCAAACCATAACCTGCGTAATAACTCGTTTAACCAGATTTCTCTTGTTTTACTTTGTAATTCTTAACTTTACAATTTTTTATATGGATTTGTATTTTTATATTATATTTGTAAGTATATTAAGAGAAATAAATAGAATAGAATAGAAAAATACAAATAGAAAAAATAGAAGCCGTGGGATTCACACAACAATTAATTTAATTTAATTTTTTTTCGGTATATATTGCCGCAGATGGTGCTTTATTATTGTGCTGCACATCTGTTCGTCAACGCCCAGTCGAGATGTTTTGGGAATAGATTCAAATTGAACGTTTAATTCACTCTCTAGTCTCTGAATCTGAAACAACCAGTCACATCTGTGATTAATATTTTTTTATTGTTTTAAATTTTCCGATCGGCATAGTGTTTTGAATCGGCAGGAATGCCTTTTTGCCCCATTAGCTCCCTAAATTCGGACAACGATACACAGCCATGAACATCAATACACCGATGTAGTGATGAATTTCGAACGAACCGGTGCTGAAAATTGTGTTTATGCTTTCCTGAAAGCCTATTCTATTTGTTTCTTGAACAATCATATCGATCATTTTGTCCGTGAGGAAATACTTAAAAAGTTTCAGCGGTCTCCTTCGCCATATCATTTTCGAAAATCCCGTTGTGTCTTTTCTGATTTCATGCATGGCTAAAAAATGGAGAGAAATAGTCCAATTTTCAATTAAATTTTTAATATTTTATTCGAATTGTCAATAATACGTGAACCAGTGAAACCACCAGCAGTAGGCTCAACATTAGGACCACTATACTCAACTGAAGGAAGAGGAGGCTGGGCTCTTTTTTGTGGTTTGAAACAAGATGAAGTCGACGCTAATATTTCCATTGATTCTGTAATTTCCAATGTTTCTATAGCTTGTGATGTACATAACATATATGCAACTGCATTTATAGTTTCAACTATTTCTACTGCTTCCACTGTTTCAACGAGCGTTGATTAAGCCGTAATCATCAGTTGAGCTAACATTGACCGACAGGTTGATGGCTTGAACGAAACCGTGACTCGTTTCTTTTGCATTCATTTCTTTATTGGCCTGCGAAATGCATAGCTCATTTCCAGCCGATATTTCATCAGAAATATAGTCTGGATCGTTGAATTCAACTTCACTGCTGAGATAACCGTCTTCGTCTTCGTCCGTGTCGAGAGACTCCATTAACTCTCTCAGTTTTTCGTCGTCTATATCGGATAGTTTGAAACGTTTACTTGTAACACTCTTTATTCTCCATTTTTACCTAACCATAGGCGAAACGATGCAAACAATGATAAATGGCGGGAAAGAAAATGTTAGCGTAAACGATGGCTGCCTTGAGGCCGCCTTCGTATTTCGTTTCTTAAGCACGACAATTTCATTTTTCTTTATTATTTGTTTCTTATTATGAAAGTATTTACTTACTCTAAAATTCCGGACTCTTTCGAATTATTAGAAATATTTTATTTCTTTATGAGAATTGTTTTTTTTACCAGCACTAATTTTTGTTGTCCACACACTAATTTTTCACATACAAGTGACTACTACAACGAGACAAAACTTCGCAGTGAGACATGCGAAACCGTTATAAAAATAAGAAAAAAATCGCACATGGAATAAATGATCAATAGGCGATAGCTGCCCTGAGGCAGCCTTAAATGATAGAGGAATACACTAAGGGAATACACTAAATAAACTGGCTGTGAAGACTAAAGCTGATCAGGGTGCCATGTCGTGAAGACCAGGAAAGCAATGAAAAGGCAGACTAACAAGCCAAGATAACTAACTAACAAGTCAAGATATTGCAAGCGATGTGGGCACTCCAAGGAAACCATTAAACACATAGACACATAGCGACCACCTGCGCAAACCTTGCCCGAGTAAGACTCAAAATGACAAGTGACACAACGATAACCTGGAATGACTTCGAGGAAATCCCATCTAGAGAAGTTGTCAAATTTGTGAAGGCAGCACTCAAATCCTAGGTTAAATAAGGGGGTACAATAGATCTTTGTGGTCGTTGTACAAGTGTCTTCATGTGACGCACCCCGTGTTCTTCAATTCAATTCAAAACAATGCAGTCTGGAAAAAGCCTCTCGAAATTTGCCATTGGTAGTCAGACCTTTTCACTTATGAGTTATTACCATAAGCGATTGGGATAAGCTTTTGCTTTTGTCCTCCATGGGCTCTAACGTAATTAAAAATAAACATATTGGACATTAGCATATTTATTTTATAATCTATTTTATATCTATAAAAATGCACGGAATAAAATATTGAGCATTTCACAAAAAAATCGACAACAAATTAGAAATTAAAATTTTCCCACGCTGTCAGACAAACAATGAAATGTCACGCTAAAACCGCGTCTCCACGAGGCACAAATATGTTAGACTAAATTTCAGATATTTAATCTGACATTTTATCTTTTGCGACTACATGGGCATTCATTCATTCTGTGAGTTTACATAGGATAAATAGGTGCTGTAGGTTCGCTGTTCATACTAATTTAGTTGTGCTTACAGAATATGGACCTAAGAATAAGCAGTAAAAAAATATTTCTTATAAAAAAGTCAATTCTTCTTAGAGAATTTGAAAAATTAGAAATGGAAGAAGAGACTGTGAAAAGAAAATATCGTTTTTGGGTGAATCCTTTTTTGGAATTGAGGGAGGTTCACGAATTAGAACAGCATTTGCTAAAGGATATATTGTGGGATGGTGAAAATGAATATAAGAAGTTTTGTAGAATGTCAATTGACAAATTTACGGTTATTCTAAATTTGGTAAGCACTGCTTTTATGCACTTTCTTTCCAGCTTTCATTTTAATTTTCACTTCACAGATTGAACGTGCCATAGTAAAGAAACAAACGGTAATGAGGTAAGCTATAGCACCAAAAGTAAGACTTGCAATAACGCTGAGGTATATTGCCACTGGGGACTCTTACATGTCATTATTAAGAATATTCCTGATATTCTTTGTGCAATTTACCATGCTGCATATATGAAAGTATAAACGCCAACAACATTCATAAGATGCCCAATAATTATTTATTTTCATTTTCTAGTTTGGTATAGCAGCTGATTTTGTTACGCTTTGGGACTTTCCACATACGGGTCAATCGATGGACAACCTATTGAAATAACAGGTCCACCACATTCTGGATCAATTTTTTTAAATTATAAAGGCTATTTTAGCATTGTTCTGCTAGCCGTTGTGCACATAATTTATATCGATGTTAGAGGAAATGGAAGAGTATCCGATGTAGTGATATTTAAAAAATTCTACTTTGTATAAAAAACTGAATGCAAGTCGGCTTAACATCTCCCCTCCCGAGCCACTAAAGGGGCAAGAGGTACTTACTCCATATTTTTTTGTTGGCGACGATATATTCGGTCTCGACAAACACCTCATGAAACGCTTTGGCAGAAGTGGAAAGCTATCCACCCGGTAAGAAATTTTTAATTATAGACTGAGTCGTACCCGACTGACGGTTGAAATTGCATTTGGTCGATTGGCGTCACGATTTAGGATTTTTCATCGTCCAATCGAACTTGCCTTTGGAACTTACTACACCTTAGTGAAGGTTTGATGTGTTCTTCACAATTATCCTTCACCAGAAATGCAAAGAATTGAGGACAAGCGGTCGGTTAATACTCAAGCTCTTCCCGAAACGATGTCGAGTAATTTGACACAGGAACATTCTGGCTACAAATTTGCCAACAGGATCCGTGATAATTTGGTCAGATACGGCCTGACGGATGGCGACGTGCCATATCAATGGATACAAATAAAGAAAGCAAAATGGATTTGAAACATAACAAATATGTCTTTTTTATTCAAATGTTTATCAAAAAATAAAAAAACAAATGTTATCCTCGAATATGTTTGCACCTAAGATTGCAGAATATAAAATGTCTCGGCTTTCCGCAGATGTTGAAGTAAAGCTGGTGTTGACACTAGCGAATCCGATTCCCTTTTTTGAATAGAGCGGATAACATGCCGAAACATCTTTGGCTGTAGATCAACTATTGCAGCTTCCAACTCCGTCCACTTTCTTAGTTGAATCGCAATGCTTCGGCCAAAATGGGTGTACTCATCTTGCTCCCATTCGGTTGGATATGTTGCCGACAACTTTAATAGGGCACTAATCGCGTCGTCATATTTTGTTTTTTTGTAGAATCTTGTTTCCTCAAAGACCCTACCGAGGTCGAAGAGTCTTTATCGGGCTCGTCTTCCCTAGCTTCGGAAGCATACTCCAAGGTATCGTCCTGCAAAAATGATATATATACGAGTATAACATATATATACGTATAACGTTAATTTATTTATTTTGTGTAAGGTACTTTAATATACTCACCAATCCAAAATTTCATTTGGTATTTCTCAAAATCATTGCTGAGTCGAGGAAGTCATTGAAATAAAAGAGATGCGAGTGGTACATTTCATCGCACCACAACCCGATTTCTTAGAAGCATCGACTTTTTTTTTCTCGCTCAAATACACGGAACGTAAGCTCTTAATTTTTCTTTTTACTTCGTCGTCACTTCTTTCAAAATAATTTCCTATTTCTGCCCAAGCTTTTCTTTTTAAATCCACTCTCTTGTATAAACTACTTTGGTAGTTCCAAAGGCATTCAAATTGCTTAAGCAAATTAATCAAATTCACTACTTCACTTTGCGATATGCGCCACTCGGTAATTTCTCTTTTACTGTTTTACGCACGCTGACAAACGCTGTCAAAAAAAATCAAACTTGATGTCCGAAAAAGATGTTTGATGAATGATGTCATGATTAACGTCATAACATCGCTGATGTCTCGTGAAGACGCAGGCTAACGCTTGCATAGTGAGCTTATTTTTCACCAGTTCCACGTCGTACATTTTTTTTTTGTTATTTTGTGCAACGAGCCAAAAAAGTATTGTTTACCGGAAGTTTCGTTCGTCGCATTCCGTTTAGGAAAAAAAAACTAACAATAAGTTTCTATAAGTGTGTCAAAAATGGTTTCAACGCTACATCTCACGATCTCGTGATCTCGACGTGGATGCCAAGGAGCTTCCCGGACCGGGATGCATAACGGCAGGCAATAATGGATCAAAATTCGTTTCAAACGAATCAAGGCTTTCCAGTTTTATTATTATTATTGGGCCAGCGCAAACGAGAGTAATTCTACAAGTAGAAAACCTGGTGCAATGGTTCCACTCATTTGGTAAACTATTCCTTAATAACAACCAGTGTAACCACCTGTCCGAACTCCACAGACTGGATCCAAACACCCGAAAAATTTCTTCCCAGGTCAACGCTTGATGGAATCGTAAAACGGCACTCTAAAGTTAATTGTACATAATTTTTAGCACAGATCAGGCAGCTTAATTTACTTACCTAGGATACCTACCTGCTTGACGGTGGACTTGGAGGCCTTTTAAAGGAAAATCATTGACATTAAAAAAAAATCTTAAGCATATTTTCCACTAAATGGTAAGTTATAATTATTTAAAAACGTGTAAAATGATTCAGAGGATAACCAGTAAAGCTTCAAGAATTTTTATCACCTTAAAAAAATGATTATAACTTTCAGAATAGAATAACAATATCTACAAAGACCTTAAAAACTCAAAAACTACATATTCCAAAAGAACAAAGTAGCTACATAGTCAAAAAATTTGTTAAAAAATGCACAGAACGACAGAAACTTCAATATTCCCTATTAAAATGGCCGACTGCCCAGATGCAGGCATTTTGTTCGTCTAAGGAAATTCAGCTAAAGCTACGACGGTTGTGTGCCTTGCAAAAAATCCTTTATATCAATTTCGTGGCAAATTCCGAAGCACCTGCCTCTATTTTCCCACTACACATGTAGTATTTGGCAATAATTCCACTTCAATAAATAGCTTACAGAAGCTTGCGTTGCAAAAGGGAAAGAAGACGACTTGATGCACGGTTGACTAAGTCCTTGCAAACACGAAAAAAACATCTCAGACAAGTTCATGGATACCTGTTCAGGTGCATGGTATAAAAATTAAACGTATTAATGGTTAGTTACGGCAATTTAAGGATCGAGGTTTCGTAGGCCATGTGTATAGAAAAAAAAAACTCTGCTCATAAACATACTCGTACGCTGGAAAGGATAAAGGAATCCAAATTTGTGTTAAAGTTTTCCCGGAATCGATACCGCTTAATCGATGTCAAAGTAACAAAAGGGCATAGGAATCCTACATATGTGTATCGGCCGAGTCCCTTTTCAAAATTGTTCGTTACAGGTTTTTGCCATTTAGTCGAAATTCAGTATTGAGAAAATAGCCATTGAATCAGTGATCCGTATCAATTCCAGGTAATACACATATTCTCCGCTTGGTTTAAAGGCAAATGACATTTGATTTCCGACTCACACGAAACGTGTAGAGGAATCATGTGCTAGGCGGCCTGCAACCTAATCGTATTCATAACTAAAAATAGACTCGATATAGTAGATTGTTGTTCAGGAGCATTTAAAAAAAAGTTGTATCCTTTCCCGAATATCGTAAACTTTTTCACGGGAATTCAAAATAGGGAAAATCTAAAAACAGCACTTATACATATGTATATACATACAATATTCTAAAGAATTCAACGCAATATATCGCGTTGAACTCACGTACTTAGCGTTACGGAGTACCACGCGAAGCATAATCTTCCATAAATAACTTCGTTCCCAATAGACACCCAAGGACAAGAAAAAATTGTGGAACTCTCGTTAACGGGTTCTTTAACTCAAAAAAATAAGCGTGGCAAAAAAATGCTACTCGTGAAGAAGTGAGCAACGAATCGATCCGTGGAAGAAAGACCTACATAGGTAAACTGGGCTGAAAAGGGACTAGGATTTTCTGAATAAAGTTTCTTGAATGTTCACACTTATGGTATAACATCCAAGTAAAGCAGATAATCAGACAAGTGGGTCGTCACACAGAAATCATATGCTCTTGCTTTCAATTGGAACCATCTGCCATGTACATATGTATGTACATATATAAAAATGAATAAAAGCCATAACTTGAACACGGCTGGATCGATTTGACTATTTTTTATTCAACAGTATAATGAAGGCTTTTACCTAAAGAAACATTTAAATGTTGCCCGAGTGCTGCTAAAACTTACATCGCGCGCGAGTTACGTTGGTAACCCTCAAGCATACATAAATATATGTACATCACCCAGCAACCATCACCTATCCAAATGTAATCCCCACTCTGTGTTCTTATCAGCTATCGGCATTGGCTTGATAGCTTCTTGTTCAATTGCCAGATCCTCTATTTGTTTACGCTATGTGATGTGCAGCGTCTTTTTCCTAATTGTTATCTCTCCTATTTGTTTACGCTATGTGATGTGTGGCGTCCTTTTCCTAATTGTTAGCTCCTCTATTTGTTTACGCTATGTGATGTGCAGCGTCTTTTTCCTAATTGTTATCCCTCCTATTTGTTTACGCTATGTGATGTGTGGCGTCTTTTTCCTAATTGTTAGCTCCTCTATTTGTTTACGCTAAGTGATGTGTGGCGTCTTTTCATTTGTTAAACCCCTTGTTTGTTTATGCGTTTGGGCGAGTAGAAAAGCGAGTGATGCTTTTGGTTGGTGGGTGATCAGCCAGTCAGTTGGAGATCACAATCCAAAGTGGAAAGTGATCCTAATAATAATAATAAGAAATTTAGAATATAGAATATTACCGAAAGTTTAAATAAAATTAGTGAAAGTTTAAATAAAGTTCCGTGCAGGGACGGGTTAAGAATATCCCTGCAGCGATACCTCTCGCTTGTCGTAAAAGGCGACTAAAACAAAGGTAAACAAAAATCACATCTAGGCAATTTAGAAAACACCAAGGTGAGCCTAGGGACACATATACCACCATTAAACTGCCCCACAAGTATACATGCAAATCAGTGGGCTGACACGACTGGAGATCACGGGTGTTGTAAGAGTAAGATCAAACAAAAAAAAATCTGGAGCATGCCCGTGTCACAAAAAAAAAAAAACAAAAACGGCAGGCCGAAAAACAAGTGATGCAAAAACACCAGCATTTGATTGGCCTCAGCGATGAAGTAATCCCAAACCGGGAAGCCTGCCGCTACTTTCTGAGGTCAAACCGGCGGACCCCACAAGCGGACCAGTAGGAATGCAGTTAAGTGGGAAGGTTATGGTCCTACACTTCTGACCATAACAACGCCGGAAAAAGGAAAAGAAGAAGAAGAAGAAGAAGTGAAAGTTTAAATAAAATCGAGGTGTTTAAATTATAGAATATAGAAATTATAACTGGCGCAGTCGGTGTTAGGATAGCCCTGAATCAAATCTTAAGTGAATATCAGTAGCTTCTGAAATCTAGTGATTCGTATAGCACACAGTTTCGAAGGCAAATCGAAACTGGTAATTTTTAAGTTTTTGGTGCTGAGAACCTCTCCTACAGTGCAAAGTCCTAATAAAAAAAAAAAAAAAAAAAAATTTAAACAACAAACAAGCAAAATAATTTAAGTTGGTGCTGAAAACCTCTTCTACAGTGCAAAGTGCAAAAAGCAAAAAAAAAAAAAAAATAGAAACTACAAAAAATATCGAAATTGATAAATTGTGCGATAACAGTTGGTGCTATAATTTCTCCTGCTACGTGGGACAACAACAAACGTCAACAAGAACAAACATAAAAACAAGAAACATTCATAACTTAGTTGTTAATACATACATATGTATATGTACGTACGTATAAGCGTGTAAAAAAAAAAAAAAAAAAAAAAAAAAAAAAAAAATTTATATATATATAAAAAATAATAAACATATTCGTATTAAAAATTATATCTTAATACATAAATACATAAATACGTAAATACATAAATATATATACATACATTTATATTAGTGCGAGGTAAGTCATATTGTTAAATATATCTAAAAATACCCATGCCTCCAGTTAGGAAAACTCTAATAAAGAGAGTAAAACCCACCAGTATCAAAAAATATAATAAACATATAGTAACTGATTTTGAAGAACAATATTTCAAAACCACAGCCATGAATCCTGCATATTCTGCAAATTTAAATAACGGCTCGAACAATCTGAATGCAGTCAATAATACACTGGATGCTTTTAATTCACTAAGAATTCCAGACGCTGTTAAGGACATACCGACCTTTGATGGCAATCCGAGATTGCTTTTCGATTTTTTACATAACGTCGAAGAAATTTTGTTGCATTTACAAGC
Source organism: Merodon equestris (assembly GCA_958301585.1). Classification (NCBI taxonomy): domain Eukaryota; kingdom Metazoa; phylum Arthropoda; class Insecta; order Diptera; family Syrphidae; genus Merodon; species Merodon equestris. Next base: position 158,653,504 of record OY284413.1, on the reverse strand, counting down.
TTTACAAGGTACTAGCTATTGCAAAGTTATTTTAAGGGCTATTCGCAATAAAATTGTAGGCGAGGCTAATGAGGTGCTAAATATGTATGGCACTCCCATAGAATGGGAGGAAATAAAAAACAATTTAGTACTTCATTATGCAGATAAGAGAAACGAAACAAGCCTCATTCGAGATCTTTACCAGTTAAGACAAGGTCAGGATAGGGTTGAAGCTTTTTACTCGAAAGTAGTCGAAATATTTTCCACTTTAATGAATCATGTCAGGGTACACGAAAGAAACGCGAACGTCATTCAAGCTAAAGAGAAACTTTTTAAAGAAATGTGTCTCAATACATTCTTATCGGGATTGAGGGAACCATTAGGCTCTACTATAAGGGCAATGAGACCCTCTAAGTTACCTGAAGCTCTAAGCTTTTGCTTAGAAGAACAAAACCGTTTCTATTTTCAAAATCCCCAACAGTATCAGAACAGAAGACAAGCAAAGTTTACACCTCATGACAGCCGTGGTGAACCAAATATAAAATTTATCCAACCTCCTCCTAGATCAAATATATACACGCATAGAAGCAGTTACCCTTTAACCACATACAGGAATAATGATTCCTCACATACAAACCAGTACAATAACCCTCGAAACATATCCAATTACTCTAGCCAATCAAAATTTAACAATCCTCCTAGATATGTTCCACCTCCTACCCATCAAACCCCAATAGAACCAATGGATGTTGCTAGTGGTAGTACAAGAAACATAACTAATTATACACAACCATTTAGGCAACAGAATTTTCATAATATTGAATCTAACCATTACGAAAATAGTAGGTCAGATAATTTCGAAACAGAAGCAAACTCTTTTCCCCAGAACTATTATCAGCATTTGGAATTTCCAAATTATCCCACTGAAACAGAAGTTGGCGACCAAAATTTTCCTTTACCAGCCTCCAAAAACCAATCGGATTCTTAGACGTAAAGAACTCTAATTCAAATGTGGATACCTTTTCACGTATCGAATTGTATGCTAACGAAACATCTGCATTAGATAGAAACACTCGAGATAATGATTCTATGATAAATAATATCGACTTGTCAGGCAATGTATTAACAATACATTCCATGACAAAACTATCTCCTTACGAATTACTTACAGGACACATAAATAAAAGACAACCTTTTCCTTCTAACGATGGGTTTAGAACGGAACAAGAATATCTTAGAAACCACATCAAAAACTACGAAAATTTAGGAAAATTAGGTCACAAGCAAAGTTTGAGTGAGAAACAACAATACATAGGTAAACTAAATGAATCTCGTATAGATCCCCCTAAATATAGACCAGAAGAAATAATTTTTGAATTAGACGATAGACGAAACAAAATAGCACCCAGATTTAATGAGCATATAGTAAACAAAAATAATAAAATAATAATAGATACTTCCAAGCGTAAAGTGCATAAAGAAAAAATTAGAAGAAAGAAAAGGAAGAAAAAATAATAACATTGCAATACCTGGTCACCAATTTTACAGTGTTTTCGGGTAATTATTTATTAAAAGTAAATGAAATCAGTAATGCAGAATTCATAAGCTAGTGTAATTTTATTATTTCGATGTACCAGTATATACCATAGATCTGATTTTATCATACATTTTGGTCAAACCCTTTAAATTGCAGACTCACAAATATGAAAAAATAAAAATAAAACTATGTTATTAAATATATACCATATATAACGAATAATGTATTAATTTCCAATTATTGTAAATATTTATAAGTTAATAATTAAGTTAATATGAATTCTTATGTAATTATGTTTTCCGATTTCACACTAAATCCGTGTAAAATCGATTTTTCGGTGGGAGGAGTTACGTTGGTAACCCTCAAGCATACATAAATATATGTACATCACCCAGCAACCATCACCTATCCAAATGTAATCCCCACTCTGTGTTCTTATCAGCTATCGGCATTGGCTTGATAGCTTCTTGTTCAATTGCCAGATCCTCTATTTGTTTACGCTATGTGATGTGCAGCGTCTTTTTCCTAATTGTTATCTCTCCTATTTGTTTACGCTATGTGATGTGTGGCGTCCTTTTCCTAATTGTTAGCTCCTCTATTTGTTTACGCTATGTGATGTGCAGCGTCTTTTTCCTAATTGTTATCCCTCCTATTTGTTTACGCTATGTGATGTGTGGCGTCTTTTTCCTAATTGTTAGCTCCTCTATTTGTTTACGCTAAGTGATGTGTGGCGTCTTTTCATTTGTTAAACCCCTTGTTTGTTTATGCGTTTGGGCGAGTAGAAAAGCGAGTGATGCTTTTGGTTGGTGGGTGATCAGCCAGTCAGTTGGAGATCACAATCCAAAGTGGAAAGTGATCCTAATAATAATAATAAGAAATTTAGAATATAGAATATTACCGAAAGTTTAAATAAAATTAGTGAAAGTTTAAATAAAATCGAGGTGTTTAAATTATAGAATATAGAAATTATAACTCGCGCACAATGAAGCATTGATTTTAATTGATGACATGTGCTTAATGCTTACAAACAGGGTTTTAACTCAATTAGGAATGACAGCACCTAATCACCCAATGTACGACGCATTTAATCAGGAGCTGAAGCGCGAAACAGAATACATTTGGAGATATTCGGAGAAACAGTTTAAAGATACGTTCCTCTGTTGAATCAGCAACAAATATGCATACGATACACTCATAAAAGTGATGAACGGTGGAACTCAAGAAATTATCTTCTTGGATGTTTCTGGAGGAACTGGAAAAACATTTTTAATATCATTGATTTTGACAACGATTCGATCGCAAAATGGAATAGTGCAAGTGCAGCTAAATTCTCGGAAATCGGTCGAATAGCTCATTCGGCACTTAAGTGGCTCCACTCCAACTTGCAACATTTCAAAGAACTCTGCAATAGCTGAAATATTACAGCAATGCAAATTGGTTGTTTGGGATGAATGTACAATGGTTCACAAAAAAAAAAAAATTGGAGGGATTAGATCTCACGATGTAGATTTACGAAACAATCAAAACAGGTTTTTTTTTTTTTTTTTTTTTTTAGTTTTTAATTCATTTTTATTCATAACTTCTTAGATCTATCTTACCCTAGACAAAAATGCTTAAAAACTAGCTTAACTATCTTAACACAATCAAAACAGGTTTGGTGTTGCGATGATTCTGTTAGCAGGTGATTTCCGTCTAACATTACCTATGATTCCACGACCAACGCCAACCGATGAACTTAATGCAAGTTTAAAGTGCCCCGTTTTATGGAAATATGTCAAAACACTCAAATTTACTATGAATGTGCGTGTTGAGTTGCAGAACGACCAAGTTTTTTCTAAAACAATTTCTGGACATTGGCAATGGCGAAATTCCTGTTGCCACTTCGTGTGGATGCATTATATTCCCTGTCAATTTTTGTCACTCCACCAAATCAAAAAACTTAACTCATCGAGAAGGTATTTCCAAAAAATGCTCAAAATTACGAAAAGCATGTTTGGTTTAGTGAACGTGCTATATTGGCTGCAAAAAAACATTGATGTCAACAAAATGAACTTCCAAATTCATAAGAAATTCCTGACGAACTGATCACATATGAATCAGTTGATTCCTTTACCAGCAAATATTAGGTCAATCACTATCCAACAAAACGAAATCATATCGAACACGCTATCGGCAACCAAACTTGGTCAATTCTGTGGACAAGATCTGGTGGCTGCGAGAGTTAGCTACAAACGGCACGGAGAAATTGAACACTTCGTCGTGGCGTCTGCTTACCTCCCCTTCGACTTGGTACTGCCACCGACGCCGAAGGCGGTTTCTGAACTCGTAGAGTACTGAGAAGTCAGAAGGATTGGATTCATCATTTGTTGCGATGCTAATGCTCAAAACATTGTCAAAACACTGCTGCTGCAACCGGAGAGGAAACTATCTTTTAAACTTCACTCTTTCGTCTGACCTTATCATCAACAATGTTGGCTGTCAACCAACCTTTGTGACGGCGAGACGACAGGAAGTGATTGACCTAACCCTGTTTAATAGGCATATGAAGGCCATCATTAACTGGAGAGTCTTGACAGATGTTACGCTGTCAGACCATAGATATATCGAATTCCACTTGAAATATTGTATCTCCCCCTCGCAGCCCAAGCGGAATCTGAGAAAGGCGGACTGGGTATGATTCAGAGAGGAGCTTGAGAAATCAACACAAGCCCTGCCTAAACTCAGAACAAAGCAATTGGTGGAGATGGCCGTTCATAACCTGAGCAGTGCCATCACCAACTGTTTCCAACTCGCATGTCCTGTCAAAAAACCTCCCAGCAGGAAATCGGTTCCCTGGTGGAACGCTGAGTTCCAATATCTTCGCGGGAAAGCCAGAAGTCTCTTGAATAGATCGCTTCCTAACTAGAACTCGGAAGAAGACTGGAATAAATATCGATCGAAGCAAAAGGAATATAAGAAGCTTATTCGTAAATCGAAGAATGATTCCTATAAGTCCTTCTGCGAAGAGATCAAATCCCTGAGCGCGACTAGCAAGTTGGTTAATGTTGTCAAGCAAGGAAAATCGACAAGCTCAGACTTAGAAAGTCTGATGGTACCTTCACCGAGTCTAAAGCGGAAACTCTTTGTTTACTGCTTCAGGCCCATTTCCGGGGAAATCAGACTGTTATCGGCTCGTTGAACACTCCTTCATTGGAAACTGCGACTGAAACGATGAAAACAACTCGGCATAGCCGGTTTATTGCGTTACACCTACTGAGGCCATTGAATTTGCCGTGGCATCTTTCGATGGCTTCAAGTCGCCGGGCACTGATGGCATATTCCCTGTTATGCTGCAAAAAGGTATAAGAAGGTTGCTTCCGACTCTGAAAAGAATTTTCACTCCTTCCCTGGCACATACCGATTCCTTGGCATGCGGTGAATGTGGTCTTTATTCCCAAAATAGGCAAAGAAGATTACTTACTCGCCACGAGTTTTAGACCAACATCCTTTTTTTCTAAAAAGCATGAAAAGACTAATAAAGTGGCTCGTGCGCAAAGTCTCTCGGGCATGCAACATGTTTATCAGCGTGGAAAATCCTGCGAAACAGCGCTTCAAAACCTAGTTGGGAGAATTGAATGCGCTCTCGAAAGAAAAGAATACGTACTTGAGATTTTCGTCGACAGCATGAGTAATGCTTCTAGACGGCATAGCGTAGATGAAGCACTGGTTTTGTAGATCAAAGCAATGCTTGTGTACAGGACATTGATCGCTGATGCGACAATATGTCAAGTCTGGAGTAAACAGGGGCTGCCCGCAAGGTGGCGTCTTGTCTCCGTTGTTATGGTGCATGGTGATCAACTCTCTGCTCGATGGTCTCAATCCCTCTGGAATCTATGCCCAGGCCTATGCGGGTGATGTTGCTGTTCTCTCTGTCGGCTCATGTTTAGATGTGATCGAGGACTGGTGCATGAGTAATGGGCTGTCGGATAATCCTCTTAAGACCGATGTCGTTCTCTTCACGAGGAGGAGGAAAAATGCTGGCATTACTCAGCTGGTACTAAAAGGCATTCCCATCTCGATATCCAAGGAAGCTAAGTACCTGGGAGTAATTTTAGATAGCCAGCTTCTTTGGTCAAAGAATGTTGAGTCCAAAACCACCAAAGCGCTGTCAGCTTTTTGGCAATGCAAAGGTGCCTTTGGCAAAACATGGGGCTTATTGCCCAAAAAGGTCCGCTAGATCTACACGGCAATGATAAGACCGATAATCTCATATGCATCGGTTGTTTGGTGGAACAGGCTAACGCGCAAACACGTTGTGGCTTCTTTCACCAAACTCCTAAGAGCGGTCTGTCTCAGATGCACAGGGGCTTTCCCCAGCACACCGGGCGCTGCTCTAGGTGCTATGATGAATCTTCCACTCCTTGACATATATATATATATATCAGAAGGTGCGCGCCCTCTATCCAGTTCCAAATGAGGGCATGAACTCAAGATCTTTTTGAATAAAGTCGGAAGACTAAATTTACTAAGGTTTGTATGAGTCCCAGGTCACTCTGGGATCTCAGGAAATGAGTTCTCCGATGAACTCGCTAAAACGGGCTCAGATAGAGGAGGGTTTCTCAAGATCTGAACCCGCCTTATTAGACATAAGGTAGACCCTGCTTCCATAGTCAAATTCGACATCAACGATTGGGTCTTTAGTGTATGAAGTCGTAGATGGAGGGAATATCCAGGATGCAGGATGACTAAGCGCGTACGCCCAAGAAATCCGCAACATTCTTCTTATCCTTAAGGAGAAATTACCGCTCGCGGTAGCGCACCCTTGAGTAAATGAAAACAACTTTTTTTCGCAACGTCTTTATTACAACTAACTTTATACTCTTAACCTAAGCTTAAAGTAACTTAAAAATAACGGCACACGGATCATGCATGGCGTGCCCTCATGAGTATCGTATGACGTTCCCGTTACCGCCAGGTCGCTAGGGCACCCGATGATTAATAATATACAGAATGTGACTTTGGTGCCGACCTGGTGTGTGTCGAATGTCTTAGCTCTTAAAGCCCCTCCTCACTTTTCTCCGGACAACGGGGAAAATACAATAAAGACAAGATGTCTGTCTGGTAGTACAATGGACCAGTGTGTGTCTGAGTTCTCCAACAGATAGTAGAAGCCTCCAAAAAAAAATCCAACGAAATTTTTAAACTCATTGGAATTGCGCGGACTACCACCTCATAATCTGAAATTGGAAATTGAATCGGTAGTCATTATGTTACCAAAATCAACAATCACGTCGCGGTGAAGAAACTAATGAACAACGTCATCGAAGCAACAATTCTTAAAGGGCAATACAAAGCAGAAGATCCACGCATTTCGGTGATTCCAATCGACATGCGACATGCTTTCAAACGGTTGCAATTTCCAGTGCGGCTTGCATTCGCAATGTCGATAAACAAATCACTAGGCCAGTCGTTGAGTGCTTGCGGCATTAATCTGGAAAATTCATGCTTTCACATGGTCAATTAGAGGAGCCTGTTCCGGAAAATTAACACAATTATTTGACAACAAAACAAAAAATATTGCCTACCAAAAAGCATTCCAATAGGCAATATGGTAACTTTACAGTCGCTAATAAAAAGAATATGAAAAAAATATTTGTTCATAGTTAGGTTATTGTAACTTCAGATTTAAATTATTGACCAAGAAATTATTGATTCATTTTTATATATTCCAGATAGAAAGATTTGTTTAATATTATAGGTAATACATTTTCACCTAATTTTTAAAATGTACTTTTTTTCTACTTCTTTCTACCTCATCGAATTGAACATTCATACAGGACAACGTCTGTCGGGTCAGCTAGTACTTTATATTTCTTACATTCTTACATTTTTTTTATGAATAACATTGTTGAAAACCCTCCGCCAAGCCTCCCTGTCATGAGTGTATTCCTTCCATGTTCCGCTGTCCATTCTTATATTGTCCACCAGGTTTTCCACCTTTCTATGAATATTTTCTTAAATTTCGCTGACACACGTTTCATGCCTAAAATGTTTGAAAAAACATCATTTCATGAGCTGACCGATACGCCAATATCCTCAACAACTTCTCCAAATAGTCGATATTTCAAATACGTTGCAGCACTTAATACACAATTAAATACAGATTCCTGGATCCATGTTTTTCAATAGCAAAAAAGCGCCGAGCCCACCAAAACAGTAACCTTTATATCTGTAAGAAACAAGCTTAATATTCAAAGTGACTGACAATGTCAACTTAGATTAGGAGACATGTACACCAACATAAGGGAAAAAAGTTAAAAGGAAAAGTATGTACCTAGCTTGCGAAACTCAAAACGTCACCTTATTTTTTAAGCAAACCTCGTATACAGATAAATGTGATTATCACATATTACCTTAGCTGATACCAGCCCTGATTATGTACATAAATTCGGAGATTTCTTACCTTCGCAAAGTTAAAAAGTCTTTCGTCATTTCAAGGAAATATGTTATATAAATCGTGTGTCTGCTGTAATGAGAATGATAGACAAGTCAATATTCGTCATATAAAGGGTCCGCCAAACAATTTTTTTTTTTTTTGAAAATGCTATAAAAAAAACTACTGAATATTTTCTGAAATTTCTTTTTTTTATTTGAAAGTACAATCCTTCCGGTTAATAATGGAAAATAATTTCATTCAAATGGCTGCCTCGGCTGGTCATGCAGTAGCCTACACGATCGGTCCAATTTTTAAGCACATTATCGATTATGTGCAGCTGTATTTCACCAATGGCTTCACGAATATTGTCCTTTAAAGCGTCAATTGTCTCTGGCTTGTCGGCACCCCACAAATAATAGTCCAACGGTGTCAAATCGCAGCTCCGAGGTGGCCAAACGACATCAGCTCTGCGGCTGATAATGCGATCTTCAAAAACAGGGCGCAAAACATCGAGTGTAGCTTCGGCTGTGTGGCACGTAGCCCCGTCCTGTTGAAACCAAATGTTGCCAATATCCTTCTCTTCAATTTTTGTGAACAAAAATTCGTTCAACATGGCCCGATAACGATCGCCATTGACTGTAACGGCCACTCCTTGCTCATTTTCGAAGAAAAATGGCCCAATTATGCCTCTGGACCAAAATCCGCACCAAACAGTGGCTCGTTTTGGGTGCACCGGCTTTTCAATGTATGCGTGCGGGTTTTCTGTGCCCCAAATGCGACAATTTTGCTTGTTTACATACCCGCCAAGATCAAAATGAGCTTCATCTGAAAAGATGATTTTTTTGGCAAAATCGGCATCTTCTGTAAGTCGATCGCAGGCCCACTTAGCGAAGCGAAAACGCATTGGATGGTCAGTTGGCTTCAACTCCTGAACCAATTGGACTTTGTATGGCGTCATACCAAGGTCTTTATGCAAAATTCGTCTCAATGATGTCTCCGAAATGTTCAATTGTTGAGAACGACGGTGAATTGATGTTGATGGCGCTTCACTCACACTTTCTGCCGCAGCAGCAATATTCTCGGGTGTACGCACTGTTTTTGGCTTTTCACGCTTTGGTTTATCGATGAGGATGCCAGTTTCTTTCACTTTTTTCACAAGATAACGAACATACGGAGCTGACGGTGCTTCTTCCAAAATCCGTACGCAATTTTCGCACACATTCTGCAACATTACCATGATTTTCAAAGTAATGTCGCAATATTTCCCAGCGTTGTTCAAGCGTATACACAACCATATTCGTTCAGCAGAAGGATAAAACTAATTATCTGTCAAATCAGACATGAGCTAAGTGTTACCATTCACGAAATAAGCACTACTTGAAAAAAAAAACGTTAGATGGCGGACCCTTTATTTAACGTTCTCGGCTTTAATTTTTGAACATTTTTAATTTGCCATTGAATATCTGAAGTTCAACAACGCGTAAAACGGCAAAAGTAATGTTCGTTCATTCCCTAAAATGAAATTAAATTATCCTAAAACATTCGTCAGTAGCGAATATAATAAGCCATCAAAAACATAACTTGTAAAAAAAACCAAGTCTCGCAACTCAGTTCTTCTACCGTAAAAAGTTGTGAGATCTATGTAATACCAAGTCGGTTAATTTATTCAGCCCCTACTTAAGGGATCTTCTGTCTTAAGTTATTACGTAATTAGCTAACCTAACAACATCTTATAGTGACCATATTAATATTAAAAATCTTTTATGTTTTAAATAAATAGATTGACTTGGCAATCGCACTAAACAATCTAATATAATATGTATTACTTGTGAGATGCATGCAATTCAATTACAAGTTATGTTTTTGATGGCATCTCATTTCTTTTTGTAGATAGTCCTACTTTTCTTCCTTTCCGGTACCTTCTACTTTTTGAATACCAACAACAGATTTTCTTAAAGCCCACTCTGTGTCTTAAGAGCTTTTCTTATTTTTGTAGGTTGTCTTCCTCTTTTTCTTTTCCGGTACTACTTCTTGAGCTTCAGCTGCAGTTTTTCTCAAAGCCCACTCCCTGTTTCTATGGGTTTTTCTCGGAGGCTTTGATGTTACAATTTTTGTCAAGTCTGGACGGTAAATGCTTCTTAATCTATTGTATTCACAAATTGAGGATACCTGCGCTTTAATATTTCCAAAACCGACATTAATTAGATGTAAGCCGCCCAGACTTGTAACTCTCGAAAGTGCCACGTAAGCTTGACCGGATGTGAATACTGCAGAACCGATATCCATCAGCGCATTATTTAGACTTAGGCCCTGACTTTTGTGTATAGTTATAGCATAGGCTATACATATAGGAAACTGTTCGCCATGAACATAAGCTCTATTAATAATTTCAAATTTAGTTTTGACCGGACCAAGCTCGTAAACATGTTCTTTATCAAATGTAATGTATATTTTCTTAATTATTTTTGTATTTTCCGGATCAACCTTTACTCTTTGCACTATACCGATAGAACCATTAACTAAACCAAGACTCACGTCAATATTTCGCCTTAACATGACTTTTGCTCCTATTTTTTTTTATAATTATGTTCTCTTCTAGGTCCGCAGTCATAGAAGCATCGTCTTCATAATTTTTTATGCATTCACGAGCTCTTTTTGTTAGGTATCTGGGGCAATCTATGCTATCTACAGCTGTAAGTTTTATTTCGGGATGTGGGAGAGATCTAAGCATTGCAGTATTTAATTGTTGACACATGTTTTTTGTTGGTAATAAGCAAACGGTATCATCAGTAAGTTTCGAGAGGTGTTCAATTATTTCAATCAATCTGTTTTCATTTGAATTGGTTTTTAGAGTTATTAATCTAGTCGAGAGTAAGTCGCGGTCTTTTTGTGTAGTCACACCTAATCTTATTCTATTTAGCATTTCAACAAAGTCAGAATCATTGAGCTGTCGCATGTTAATAGTAAGTTCATCGTATACGAACAGTTCAATCCACAGATTCGGCATACTGAGGGAACCTAACAACTTGTTAGTTTCAGCAGTTGAGTTTTTCAAAAGGTGACTTTTCTCTTACCGGTGGAAGCTGTAAAAGATCCCCGAAAACTACAAGATGTTTTTTTCCAAACCACCCATTCTGATCATCGCTTGTGTCAAATATCTCAGACAAGCGTAAATGAATATATGTTATTACTTCTTTCAAATCTGATCTCAGTACTTGGAGCACTTCATCGGAAAGTGGCTTGTACCTCGGTGTTTGCTTGTGTTCCACAGGCAGCTGCAATAGTCTGTGTATAGTCAACCCATTCACATTGAATGCAGCTATGCCTGTTGGATCACTAACTGCCACTTTTTTGTTTAAATACATCTTAACCCAAACTTTCAGAGTTTTTATTAAAAAGCTCTTTCCAGTGCCACCATTTCCACTCACAAAACAGCGTAAAACGTCAGCGTTATTATCAGTTGTGTCCATTTTATGTGTGATCATATCGAAGACTCTTTTTTGATCGGCATTAAGTTTTGCGATCATACTTTGAAGATCAGTCTGCTCTTCTTCTAGCAGATTGATTCTGTAAAAGTCATCCATTGCGTTTGCAGCTTCCACAGCTTCAAAGTCTAAAGGGTTTTCAGGACCATCGTCATCATCAACAATTTCCCTTTCTTCGTTTATCTCAGCAACTTTAGATTCTATCATTTCACATGCTTTTTGTATCTTATATCTTGACTCTATCATTGAATTACCATAATTGACTCCTTCTTTTAAATCTTCTTTCGCCAAATTAAAGGCCTCCGTGTAAGTATCACACCCCATTTTGAGTTCATCTAAGGAACGCCATGGCTTGAATAAAAGAAGTAAAGAGAAGAAATATTTCTCTGGTACTTGTTCTCCGTCGTAGAAATAGTGATTGATCAAATATGGGTTATCTCTTCTTTTCAGGAACTTTTTACCGTCATTTATCTCGTAGCACTCGACCTTAGAGGAGACTGGGCGTGTTTTAACAATATCGTAATATTGAGCGAAACTGTACAAGTTAGTAGTCTCCAACTCTGACACCGAACATACATTTTGTTTTAAAATTGATTTAATTATAAGTTACAGCGATACAAATTCAAGAGGTGAGTCTCTCCTAGAATTTCTCGTCGATACTAACCTAAATATAGCAAATAGAGGCAAAGAACCAACTTTCCAAAATGCAATAAGGAAAGAAGTTCTAGACCTCACACTAATTACTAACAAAATATCTAACTTGATTAAAGAGTGGCAGGTCTCGAAAGAAAACTCCTTTTCTGACCACAACCACATCACTTTTAAACTTAACATGGGAACACAGGCTGAGACCCTGGTGAGATATAGATCTCCCAAAGCCACAAACTGGGAAATGTATAAATCCCTCCTAAATGAAAAACTATCAGAGGTTCATCTGAACACCAACACTCCAGAGGAACTAGACAACTCAGTCGAATTTCTCACGGACACCATATTATCTTCCTACCATGCAAGCTGCCCACTAAAAGAAAAAAAATCCAAAGTATCCGTACCCTGGTGGAACTCCAAACTGAGCAAACTCAGGAAGTCAGCAAGGAAAGAGTTCAACAGGGCAAAAAAGACGAGCAACTGGCAGCCATATAAGGAAGCTCTCACCAATTATAATAAAGGAATCAGGGCATCCAAAAGGAAATCATGGATGAACTACTGTGATAACCTTAAAGACACACCAGAAACAGCAAGAGTCTACAAAGCGTTATCCAAGGGAAACCATGATTCCTTAGGTCTGCTCAAAGACCTGGATGGAAACCTGACAAATAACTTCATGGACACCCTAGATTTACTCCTTAAGACTCACTTTCCTGGCTGTACCGTGGAAACTAGCTGTAATCTCAGCTATAACTTACCAAACTATTATCAAAATAACAGCGTGAGGAAATATATAACGTACGAGAAGCTAGACTGGGCCATTAACAGCTTCAAGCCATTTAAAGCTTCGGGACCGGACGGAATATTTCCAGCTTTACTAATACATGGGAACAATAAACTAAAGGCACTGTTGGTAAAAATTATCCGAACCAGCCTTGCCACTAGTTACATACCACGTACATGGAGAAGGATTAGGGTCATATTCATACCTAAAGGGGGTAACAAACCACCAGAAAATCCTAAATCGTACAGACCAATCAGTCTATCCTCGTTCCTACTAAAAACAACGGAAAAACTGATTGAACTAATTATAAGAACAACACTGGAGATATCTCCACTCCATAAACTACAATTTGCATACCAAAAAGGCAAATCTACGATAACCGCACTCCACAAAGTTACGGAAATCATTGAAAAGGCCTTAAATTCAAAAGAAGTAGCAATTGGAGCATTTATGGACATAGAGGGAGCATTTGACAATGCAAATCACTCATCACTAACTAAAGCATTACATGCAAAAAGGGTGGACCCCCTAGTAGTTAGATGGATCAATAATATGCTAAAAGATAGACGCATAACAGCCAAGTTAGGTACCTCAGAACTAGTTATCAAAACCATTAGAGGTTGCCCGCAAGAGGGTGTTCTATCCCCGCTTCTGTGGTCAATTCTGGTAGATGAACTTCTCTGGGAACTTAACAACAAAGGCTTTACTGCCATTGGATATGCAGATGACATCACCATATTCATAAAAGGCAAACAAGAAGACATTCTAGGGAATCTCATGCAACACGCCCTAAAAATAACATGGAACTGGTGCGATAAAGAACAACTCTCTATCAATCCCAGCAAAACCCAAATAATTAGGTTTACCAGGAAAAGATCAATCGATCTACCAAACCTTAAAATAAAAGACACCTGCATCCCAATAAAGAAAGAGGTAAAATTCCTAGGAATAACACTGGATCATAAACTCTCATGGAATGCACACCTAGATAACATATACTCAAAGGCTGTAAAGGCCTTCTTCTTCTTTTCCTTTTTCCGGCGTTGTTATGGTCAGAAGTGTAGGACCATAACCTTCCCACTTAACTGCATTCCTACTGGTCCGCTTGTGGGGTCCGCCGGTTTGACCTCAGAAAGTAGCGGCAGGCTTCCCGGTTTGGGATTACTTCATCGCTGAGGCCAATCAAATGCTGGTGTTTTTGCATTTGTTTGCACCAATTGTTTTTCGGCCTGCCCTTTTTTTTTTTTTTTTTTTGTGACACTGGCATGCTTCTGATTTTTTTGTTTGATCTTACTTTTACAACACCGGTGATCTCCAGTCGTGTCAACCCACTGATTTGCATGTACACTTGTGGGGCAGTTTAATGGTGGTATATGTGTCCCTAGGCTCACCTTGGTGTTTTCTAAATTGCCTAGATGTGATTTTCGTTTACCTTTGTTTTAGTCGCCTTTTACGACAAGCGAGAGGTATCGCTGCAGGGATATTCTTAACCCGTCCCTGCACGGATCAAGGCCTTATGGTCCCTAAAACAGCTGGTGGGCAAAACATGGGGACTCAACCCAAAAATGAGTATATGGATATACAATTAGATGATCAAACCAACCATACTATACGGCGCCGCGGTATGGTGGAGGAAATGCGTACAAAAAGGAACAATACGCAAACTCAACAAAATACAAAGACTAGCATGTATTTGTATAACTGGAGCAATGAAAACCACTCCAACCGCTGGAATGGAGGCAATCCTAAACATTCCGCAATTACACACTGCCGTTCAGGCAGAAGCGGCCAAACAAGCCCTAAAGATACAAAGAACCTATAACTACAAAAAAGGGAACCTGACTGGACATCTAGAGATTCTAGAAAAGGTCGACAACGTCTGGGAACTAACTCGTGTAAGTGACCTAATGTCCCCTCAGCTGAACTTTAAAAAACACTTCGAAACACTCATTCCAAACAGGGAGGAATGGAAAAACAATCCCCCTTGGTTGAAGGATGGTGCCCAAAAGTGGTATACAGATGGGTCTAAATCCGGAAATAAAGTAGGGGCTGGTGTGATAGGACCTAAATGTAGCCTTCACATCCCTCTCTGCGGTGAATCAACAATCTTTCAGGCTGAACTGTATGCAATAAATGCGGCGGTACACTACATTAGTGAACAAAAGCCCAATAGATTAAAGATATCCATATTCTCAGACAGCCAGGCGGTTCTCAAAGCTCTAAGAAGTTATACATGTAACTCTAGAGCTGTCTGGGAATGTCACCAACGTTTAAATAAACTGGCGATAAACAACAAAGTGAAGTTGATTTGGGTGCCAGGTCATGAAAACCATAAAGGCAACGAAAAGGCGGACTTACAAGCCAAAAAAGGCGCCCAGATGCCTTTTATTGGACCCTTCCCCCTTTATGGATTTGACAACACAGACACAAATAAAACTTTAAACAAATGGGTCATCAAACAAAAGAACCAATTCTGGAACAGACAAGAGGGCTTAAAACACTCTAAAATCTTTATGGAACAGAATCACAATCCAAAACGTGCAAAAGAGGCACTAGAACTAAATAAAGCCGAACTAAAACTGCTATGTGAAGCTCTAACAGGGCACGGCACTTGCAATCACCACCTATTCAAAATGGGTCTCAGCAGCACTGAGTCTTGCAGACGATGTGGGCAGGATAAAGAAACAATGGAACACATTCTCACAAAATGCCCAGAACTCACTGAAGAGCGACTCGAAATGTCAACAAAGACACAACTAACAGGGAAGGACTTCCAGGATATCCCATCTAGGAAAGTTGTTAAATTCATGAAAGCAACACTAAAATCCTAGATCAAAGAAGGGGGTACAATAGATCTTTATGGTCGCAGTGCAAGTGTCCTGTAATGACACACCCCATACTCTTCAATTCAATTCAAATAATTATAAGTTCATCAAATGGTTATTAAATATATGTACATAATAAAGATGTTTATTTTATATTCCGTCAAATACATGAACCACATTGACCACTAAACCCAATTCCCCAACCGCCAATTGATTGTTGCATTGCATATTTTTAGGAGTTAATCGCCATCTAGATAAATTGAAAAAGGATACATACAGACACTATCCTATTAGTAATAATATTTGGTGTATCTAAAAAACTGGACCAAAATTGCAAAATATTTTAGTTTTTCCTTGATTTATACACTAAACACTAATTGTATTCTAAATTTCAAGCTTCTATGTCTGCTAGAAGTGCCCTAGAGTTTTGATGATCGGTCAGTGAGTGAGTGAGTGAGTGAGTGAGTGAGTGAGTGAGTGAGTGAGTGAGTGAGTGAGTGAGTGAGTGAGTGAGTGAGTGAGTGAGTGAGTGAGTGAGTGAGTGAGTGAGTGAGTGACAGAATTAAGAAACTTTGACTAGTTATAATTCTTAAACTACTGGTTCAAATTTAATGAAATTTGAAATATACCGTGTCTATGCGATGCCTGCTTGGTTACTGAAAATTCAGGCTTCTAGTTTTATCCACAACGAAGTTATAGGGGGTCGAAAATGGCCCGAACTGCTTCGAGAAAAGGATGGTACGGCCGTGCCGCTTTTTTGCTCGACTTGGCGGGGGCACTGCCGCGCCGTGCCCCAAGATCAAAAAAGTAGGGCCACGGATAGGTACAGGAAGGAATGTTCTTTATGTTGTTCGAGTTTTAATTTTGTCTTCCTTTCTTCTCATCTCCTTCGCCGTTTCAAGCTCCCGAACCACATTTTACTTGAATCGGTTCTTTCTCCCTCCCTCAATTCTCGTTTAGTTTTTCGACCTTTTTTGTGTTTTTTTTCTTTGTTTAGTGCCTGTCCCGCTACGCTATTAAATTAAGAGGAATCATCTGAAATTGCTCGACAGCATTGAGAGAGGATTCTTAGATGACAGAGAAGATGGGGCTGATTTACAACAATTTTTTTATTCCATGTGTATGGTCCAGGTCGAAGTTTTAAGTTTATTGGATTGTGCATTTTATAAAATCGTATTTATGTTTCGGAAATGTGTACATTTATTATATAGGTATTGGGGGTATGTGTGGGAAGAGAGAGAGGGGGAGACATAAGCCAGTTAATTTAAGTAAGACATTAGAGGTGGGTCGAAGTGTGTATTAGGTTATGTGAAAACTGAATGCTTAATTCTGAGCTCAAGAAAGCAAGGTTTTAAATTAGTCGATAGCAGTTAGCTCTTTGAAACGGATTCTTGTTTTTTATTTCTAAATCGGCTAGTAGTGATCCGTACTGATACGTATGGGTACACCAATCGAGGTGAAATTATTGCCAAACTGGACCACGTTTTATAATCTCATTGACGCCTGTCACTTATTATCCTCGTGAACTTTTATTTCGGAATCTTCACGAATTTTGCTGTTTTAAAAGTTTGCAAAAGTTCACAGTACCTACCTTTTTTCAACAATATAAAATTAGCAAAGATTTCATCAGCCTATTTCAAAAACTTTAATGCCATATTTCATAGCCAAGAATATTCAAGTCTTTCGCAATGAAATGTGGAACAGAAGATTGTGTAATCTAGATAAAGCTTCAAAACCTTTCTGGAATAATGCAACAATTATCAGAAACAAAGGCAGACCTTGTCTTAAAAATGGTACCGATGTCATTCATTCATAAAGTATCACAGCATTTAGGCAATGCTTATACTAGTAGGCTCGTTAAAAACGCGATGGAAAATTTGAATGTTGCCCTCTGTGAATATGTCTCTGAAGAAGAGATTAAGAAATTGGTTAAAAGCTTTAAAACAAGAAAGGTATTAGGAGCGCAACTAGGTTCTCGCTGTTTTTTTGATGAAAATGCAACTTTATTGTGAAAAAACGGCTACAAATAAATCATTCAAAGTATTGCCCATCTTTAGCGATAACTTTTTCCCATCTTTCTGGCAGAGCTCGCATATCCACGAATCAAGCCATTTTGAGATGTATTCATATGAATAGAACTGCGGATCAGCTTCACCAGTGATTCCCAAAGTGGTCCAGGAGACTCAACGGGGATCTACGTTGGCATAAAAAAAAGAAGGGGGTTCACCAGTTATAAGTGGGGGTCCACGAAAATTTATCTGGTTTTGATAGTAAAGAACAATTTTTTCGGTTAGGCTGGTATATGGATCAGATAGCCTGTTTATTTAGCATGAATTCCCTTTTTTAAGAAGATCAGCGACTGTTACTTGTAGAAACTTGTATATTTGTTAATCAGTACAAAGCGTGTCGAGAATACGACTTGTGCTGTGCTTGCAATCTTGTATGAACTTGTCTGTCCTCATCAATATAAATACGAATGCTGCCAAGGACAAACGCTCATTTGTTTCCTGAATTTTGAAAAGAAAAGTGTGAGTGAATCGATGTCAGTGTTTGACAGTGCTGGAAAAGGTGAGAACCCATTGGCCTATTTGTACATTTGTTATGCATACTTCTATTTTATATTGTAATAATATTATATTTATTTGTTTTGTTTGCGTGTTGTATGTACGTAATAAGAATTAAATACTGAACAGGGCCATTATTCTATACCTCTTTAAAAGAAGAGAGAGCCGAGAAAAATCGAACTTTTAGTATTATACTTTTTATTATAAAGAGGGATATATCCCTCGTAGTTGCTAATGATGACTAAAAATATTTTCATAAATTGTACGTTTCTTCATGTATGTAGGTACCACCCGTAACGTAAATCATTTGCAAAATCAGTATTTGCTCTCGAATTAACAGAAATGTATCAAAATATATAATAATTAATCAAAAAATGTTTTATATTACAATACATTAAAATACAATAGTTTCAGCCTTTTTGTGAGTACCTCTTTGTGGATCCTAACGGTTTATTGCTCCTATTCCTATTCTGTTAAAAAAACCATATCCTGTTAAAGTCGCCTTATGATTACTAAAACAAACATTTTTTTTTTTACGGGTAGGTAACTGATATGAAACATGGCTGAATCTAAGAAGAAATGTCGACAGTACAGTGTTGACTATTTGAAATTTGGTTTTCTTCCATCAAAGGCAGACAAACGATTGCCCATATGCCTTTTATGTAACAAAATTTTGAGTAATGACCCTATGAAACCATCGAAGCTCGAAAATCATCTAAGAAGATGTCATTCTGATAAAATAGGCAAAGATTTAAAATATTTTCAAACATTGAAGGAAAAATATGAACAGAACCCCACCGTGCACAGTATGTTCGCTTCAACGTCTTAAAGTAACGATAATGGCTTGCGGGCATTTTACAATATCTCATTGCTTATAGCGAAATCTGGAAAACCGCACACCATCGGAGAACAGTTCATTTTACACATCTTTGAAGAGGTTGTTAAAACTGTTCTGCACAAACCTCCATTTGACGTACTCAAAAGAAGAGTAACAACACTGTACCACGACGCATTGATGAAATGAGCTCTGATATTGAAAGTTTCTTGTGTAATTATCTGTAAAAAACTCATTTTTTTATTCAAGTGGACGAGTCAACTTTACCTGGTAATGAAGCATTATTATGCATTGGCATATGTTCGATTTGTTATGGACGAAGAAATCCATAAAGAGCTGTTATTCGCGAAAACTTTAGAGGCGGATACTAAGGGAAAAAATCGATTCCATTTACAAACATCATTTCGGTGGCAGCCGATTCAGCTCCTGCCATGTTCGGGGGATATTGTGGGTTTATAAGCCATCCAAGAAGTAACAGCAATTCACTGTGTCATCCATCGACAACACCTAGTAGCGAAAAATTCGAGTGATAGATTGCACCAATCGCTTCAATTTGTGATTAAAGCGGTTGAAACGTTGAAACGTTGAATACCCGATTGCTTGTACAATTGTGCGACGAAAATTATGAAGACTTCCAACGATTACTCTTACATACTGAAGTACGCTGGTTGTCGAAAGGTGCATGCTTAACAAGATTTTACTCACTTTTTGTATCAGTCTTAGAGTTTCTGGAAAGTAAATATCCAGATTTAAAAGAAATCCTCATCCAATTGGAAGCCGACATAGCAGACAAGCAGTATTTGACAGATTTGTTCAAAAAATTTAATGACATTAACTTGCAGTTACAAGGGGACAGCCTAAGTTTCCTTGGAAAATTTAAATTTATGAAGCAAAATATTAGCCGACGCGAATTCTCCCAGTTTCCAAACTTATCACATGCAAAATGCCTTGATGTGGATATTCAGACATACGTTCAGTATTTAAATGCCCTGCATGATGACTTCAAAAACAGATTTGTAGATATTCTCACGATGGAAATACCACCATGGATCATAAATTTAAATTACGAAGCGTTATTAATGTTTAATTTTAGCTCTATGAAGTCTGTAATCATATTATTTTAATAAATAGTTTTCTTCTTATTTTTCCCACTCCGGTTGGAACTCAGCTGTGATTCAAAATTCCATCGTGAGATCTAATCTTCACATTTTTTGACGAGTTTTTGGAATATGGTTAAAATGTAGCAGCAGGAGGTCTGCCGAAATCAGGCTAATTTTGAAAGTGGTCTATGAGAAGAAAGGTTTGGGAACCTCTGAGGTAGACCATGTGCCATCGAACGAAACAAGTGATAATCGGACGGCGCAATATCTGTGTAATATGGCGGGTGGGGTAGGACTTCCAATTTGAGTTTCTAATTAGGTTGTCGAGCGTTTTAGAAAAACTTTTTCTTGCCTTTGCTCGTATTGTGGCCGCTTTTCGCGCAGTGCTCGGCTCAATCGCATCAATTGAGTTCGGTACCGTTCCCCAGTGATGGTTTCATTTGGTTTCAACAGGTCTTGATAAATAACACCGCCGTTATAAAAAAAATACCTAAAAACAAAATAATCAGAACTATCGAGGAAAAAAACATTTATCATGATGAGTAGTTTGGTTTTCGGCCTGGCCACAAAAATTCTCATCAAGTTCTCAGGATATGCAATTTAATTGAAAAAAGTCGTGCAATAGGACGATCAACGGGTATTGTTAAACATAGAAAAAGCTTTCGATTCTGGTTGGCATCGTTAACAAAATATTATACAATAATTTCCCTCTATTCATTTGTAAAATTGTCGAACCGTGCTTTTGAAGTATTTATAGATAGTAGTGCGTCTCATTTAGTTATGTTTAATGCTGGTGTACCCCAAGGTTCAGTACTTGGTCCAGTCCTGTACAACATCATACATCTGATTTTCCCAAGCTGACTAGTTTTACTATCATCGCATGAGTTTGGTCCTAATATTGAGACGAACTTAAGAAATGTGAATATTACTGCAACTGGAAAATCAAACTTAATGCGGATAAGATTCAAGCTATATTTTTCAACTGGAAAAGAAAGACTTGTAATTTGCGGTCTAATCAATTAATGTTTTACGGCCTTGGAACCGTCAGCGCAGTATCTAAGGATCCATCTTGATTCCAGATTAACATTTTCCAAACACATTACAGATACACTAAACAAAGTAAATATTGCAATTCGGATTTTATATTCATTTATAAACAGAAGGTCCCATCTGAAAACAAAATATTAATTCACAACACAATATGTCAGTCAATTTTGTAATGTTATATATTCAATTGCAAATTATGCAAAACAAAATATAAAAGATTATGTTAAATCTCCCCTGGCATTATTGCACAAGAAATCTACATACTAGAGCTAATTTTTAATTGAAGTCTCACAGAATTGATAATCTTACTGAAAATTTTAAACTAAGATGCGACATCCCCAGTAACCCCCTTATTAATAAAGGGTCCGCCAAATAATTTTTTTTTTTTTGAAAATGCTATAAAAAAAACTACTGAATATTTTCTCAAATTTCTTTTTTTATTTGAAAGTACAATCCTTCCGGTTAATAATGGAAAATAATTTCATTCAAATGGCCTACACGGTAGCCTACACGATCGGTCCAATTTTTAAGCACATTATCGATTGTGTGCAGCTGTATTTCACCAATGGCTACACGAATATTGTCCTTTAAAGCGTCAATTGTCTCTGGCTTGTCGGCGTAACACTTATCTTTGACGGCATCCCACAAATAATAGTCCAACGGTGTCAAATCGCAGCTCCGAGGTGGCCAAACGACATCAGCTCTGCGGCTGATAATGCGATCTTCAAAAACAGGGCGCAAAACATCGAGTGTAGCTTCGGCTGTGTGGCACGTAGCGCCGTCCTGTTGAAACCAAATGTTGCCAATATCCTCCTCTTCAATTTTTGTGAACAAAAATTCGTTCAACATGGCCCGATAACGATCGCCATTGACTGTAACGGCCACTCCTTGCTCATTTTCGAAGAAAAATGGCCCAATTATGCCTCTGGACCAAAATCCGCACCAAACAGTGGCTCGTTTTGGGTGCACCGGCTTTTCAGTGTATGTGTGCGGGTTTTCTGTGCCCCAAATGCGACAATTTTGCTTGTTTACATACCCGCCAAGATCAAAATGAGCTTGATTGATTTTTTTGGCAAAATCGGCATCGGATTTTCAAAGTAATGTCGCAATATTTCCCACCGTTGTTCAAGCGTATACACAACCATATTCGTTCAGCGGAAGGATAAAACTAATTATCTGTCAAATCAGACATGAGCTAAGTGTTACCATTCACGAAATAAGCACTACTTGAAAAAAAAAAGTTAGATGGGGGACCCTTTAGTTTAAATTTAATTTGATGAAGTCATTTAGTTATTATACTTAATTTTTCATTTATTTACTAATTTATTTTTTATTTATTTATTTATATATTATTTATTTACTTATGTATTATTTGCTTATGTAATATGTAAGAAGGAGATGAAGATAAATAGATGTAGGCGGCGCGGCATGGCTAATTTGGTAGAAGAAAGGGTGTTTGAGTTTGAGAACGCCACCTGAGTTTTTAATTTTTCTTGCCAAATTATTATTATTACTTTGTTTATTTTCACAATAACTATATAATCACGCAATGAATCCTGGATTCGATTTTTGGACTTAAGCAACGATTCCTGAGGGACTGGGATTTCGATCGTAGCTGCGACAACAACTTAAAATAAAGTGATAAAGTTTTTGAGTAAAACGGTGGTCTTACAGACTCAGAAGTGGGATAGAACTCGATTGTCAAAAAACTCGAGGCCAACAAAATTTTTTTTTTTTTTTTTTTTTTTATATTTCGTGCAGGTTCAAGAGTTACGCTCTTATGATGTTTGTCACACAACCCGGACGGGGTGCAGATGGTTTGTGCCTGTGACCGAAATTTAAATACTTCCTGTTTTGACCCAGCAGGAGGAGGAGACCCTATTTTATATCAACATTTATTTTGATTGTTTGGTCACCCTGAAGTTTATATTTTAATTTTACCAGGATTTGGAATAATTTCTCACATTATTAGTGTGGGTGGTTATCTTGGGATTCGAGAGATTTGACTGAATTTGCCGCGTTGTTTGTAGTTTTTACAGTTATTTTATTCCATAAGTGGGGAAATTGAAAGTATATGTATAAAGTTGAAAATATTATATTACCTAGAACATATAGTCTCCGGCCAAAAGCAGATTTAATTAATTTTGTGAGTATGAGTATAGGTGCGATTTTGATCAAGAAAATAGTAAATGCCTGATATCGAAATAGTCCCCACGAATGTTTTAGATAACGGTACAATATAAGGAAGCATGTGAAAAAAACAGGATTTTCGGTAAACGAAAAAGTTATACATATAGTGTCAACTCGTTTACAATCAAATTCATAGTGAAAGGGAAATGAACGAAATAAATACTCGTAATATGCACCTTCGCTGCATGAAAAGGGATAGTAAATCGTTGCTTCCCTTAAACTGTAACGTCATATAGAATTGAATAGTTGAAAATGTAAAAAAAAAAAATGTTTAAGACGAAATTTGAAATAGATAACAACGACACTATTATTATTCGAAGATATGAAATATGTAGAGCAGACGCCATCTTTTAAGGAGATATTTGTAAAGGAATCTTTTGTGTGATCGTATTTTCCGCCTTGAGTTTTTGGGGTAAGAAGTGTGAAGCGTGCTCTGGGTTAGAGAACCAAAACTTAGCTTTCTTGTGGTTGTGATGTACATGTATACAACGAATACATATATTACGTTTCTTTCTAGAGAGAATTGTAAGTTATGAACTATAGTATCTATTTAAAAAGTATTAAAAGGAAATATTTAGCCCCTTTAATTTTTCTCCCCTGATATATAGAGAGGCGATGGAAAATGTGACAACTATGCAACTTAAAACTGAGCTTAAGAACAGAAACCTTTCGACACAAGGAGCGAAATACCCTTTTCAACAGTACGACAAACAACAAGAAGACCTGGAAATAATAAGGAACGAATCACTGACAAGTCAAGAAAAAAATAATATAACTAAAACGAATACAAGGATATCAACAAGAATACATGAGGATGAACAATGTCACCAATCATCGCCAACAACAAATTCAGACACAAAAACATTAGATGACGATGTTTTAAGAGCCAGAGAATGAGATATTATTTGGCGAGAAAAGAACCTCATTGAAACAGAACGCGAGATGATGAGAAGGAAGCGAGAGTTGGAAGAGAAACTAAGGAGTTTAGGGAACAGACTACCTCCCGCAAGCGGCGTTAATCCTCATTCAAGAACCAATTGCAGCATTAAAGAGCTTGCTGATACTCTACCAATTTTCTCACTGGTGATATCACTTCAGTAACGACAGAGTGTTGGCTAAATCGTGTAGAGGCGTTATTAAAAATATACGGATGGAATGGAAGCTGCAGCATCCAAAATGCAAGGCCCGGCAGGTTATTGGTGGGATAATACCTAGGAAACGACGGCAACATGGGAATAGCTGGCTTCTTGATTGCGAGCTGCTTTCCCTCATCTAAATAGTGAGGTAGATATTCACCAGCAATTGATGAAAAAAGTACGAAAGCCAGCGGAATCGATCGAAAGTTACTGTTTCGAGACGAATATGTTGGGAAAAAGGATTCAGCTAGCAGATAAAATCATCATCCAATACATCCTTACAGGTCTAAATGATCCTTAAATGAGCTTATTATCAGGAAATTTAAAAGATATACCAGAACTAATACAAAAAGTTAAACGGCTTAATAGCTTTCGAGGAAATCTTCGTCTAGAAACAAACAACAATATGAAGCCTAACAACTCACAGCGTCAAGTGGTCAATGCTCGTAAAAATTGTTTACCACAAAGAACATTGCACGGAAAAAACAATTCAACAATTCAACTGTAAGCAAAAAAAAATAGAAGCTCTTCACAGGGGGCCAAGAAGATATTTATAATGATGCCAGCCCCCGCCGCCCCAACACGTCAACAATAGATGTAAAACGTTGAAGCTGTGAAGAAAATTGGTACGGAGAACCGTCGAATCACAGAAGTTGCTGAGGATATTGGCATATCGGTCGGCTCTTGAAATTAATTTTATTCAAACATTTTTGGACATGAAACGTATCTCAGCGAAATTAAAAAAAAATATGCATAGTGAGGTGGACAACATAATGATGGATCTAGAAAAATGTGGAACAGAACAGCGAAACATAAAATGAACTTACTCATGACAGCGAAACTTGGCGAAGAGTTTTCAACAATGTTCTGAACTTCCGTGTTCCAGATCGCCGGTAATAAAGACAATAATAAGCGCATATTCATAGAAATCACCCAAAAAATCTAAGAAATACACGTATAAAATATGTATCAGAGATGGTAATAACAAATTATTTTATTTTAAGTCGCAAGTTAACAAGAATAAATTATTGGAGTTCATGGAAAGAAGTCATCTTATCAATGAAATAGGATGGACTCCAGATGAGGACTGTTTTTTTTTGTCACTTATAGTATAATTGCCTCTTAAGAAATACATATAACTTTAACTTATAATCTTGGGAGTTCACCGGCGCTCCATTGAAGGTGTATTGAGTGTATTCCTATCGATGTACTCATGTAGACCTTCGGAGATTATAGATTGTTCTTGGTTAATGAATGAGTTTTGCACAATTGTTTATCAACTGGCACTGACTGTGTTTATGGTTGTCAACCTTTATGAAGCAGTGAGAGTTCTTCAGTCACAATCTAAGTGATAATAGGAAGCAGAAATATCTGTAGAGTGCGCCGGGTGGAGCAAGAGTTTCCATTTAAGAATTTCCAAGTATGTTTACAAAATCATTATAACGTGGCTTTCTTATTATTTCGGCGGACTTGTCCTTAAATGGTTGGTCCATTGATAGTTAGCCAGCTTAACCGGTGATTTCCGGGGCTAAGGATGCATGGAATGGATCACTTTGAATCATCATGCGATCCAAAAATCATCTACATATATCTATATCTATACTGCATTTGAAGTAGCAGTTCGCGGGCAGAAGAATACCATTCGTCGTTCCTTATTTTGAGCTCGTATGGGATTCGTTTCCTTGTTTTTGGATCATTCTCATGGCTGTAAGGTGTTTTCTTCCATTCACATGTCAACTCGCAACGATCCGAACATTTAAGGTATAATAATGTGTATTATATTCCAAAAGGGGTAAAGACCCTTCCAGCCCGGCAAATCGTTGGCTGATAGGTCTTCTTCTTAGTGTCAGACAGGACTTCGAGAAGGTAGTCCATAGAGCCCTATCTAAATGGGTTGGTGACAATAAAATCATCCTGGATAACCAGTTCGCTTTCAGAGCGGGGCATCAATATTTTTTCCTGAAGTGAGAGTCTGGAAGGCTGTGAAAATATTCAGACGGCCTTTGCATAAGTCTTCCCTACCCCCGCTTTGCATGGTAGAAGACTCAAAAAGCAGCACATATATGTATGCGTCGTATATGTATTTTATTCAGGGTAGGCTAAGCTAATATTAGGTAATTGTAAGTTTTATATAAAAACAAACACGAGGTTAGATACTAAGTTTTGACTTTAATTATTCATATTTTAATTAAGTTAAACCACACGCATAGTCTTAAATTGTTTTGATATCTTAAGCGATCCGAATAAGGCCAGCAAAATATTGTAAGTTAGTCAAATTATTTACGCTAGTTTTAAACATTTTGTCTAACGTAAGACGATTGAAAATGAAGTAAATAAAAATTGATTTAAAACTAAACATATAGACATTGATTATGACTAATCCGTTCGAAATGATTTTTTTAAATTGCCTTCAATCTAATCCCATGAGTAAGGCCTGCACTCCATTTATAACCGAGCACCCACTTGAGACCCAACGAACCAACATCAAATTACAATAAAAACCCGATTTTTTTAAAATAAATTAACATATTTTTGTTGTTCTCTCCGCCTTTAATTTAAATGTAAATTTTCGTCTGAGATACACAATGTTCTGATAAAAATATAAAGAAGGACGGCTTACAGGGAGTATTTACCATTTGCATACTTAAACTCCAGACACCCGGTCCCCGGTTGTGAGGATTTCGAGATGTGGTAAACATGTCGCGTACATTCTACGTACGTTCGACTTAAAAACAACAGAAAAATATTTTCCCAGCATGGAAAGCAGAACATAAAAACAACGGAAAGGAAGACAAACAAACAGACTGATATCATTGGGCAGATTACCGACGGAGCGTGTATTAATATTTTATAAACATTTCCGTCTATGGCGTGCGAATGGGAAGCAGCACATCCCATGAATCCTTTAACTCCTTCCTTCGACGGGCTACTAATGCTGTGTCACTGGCTAAGCGTGCTTTTATTTGGACGTGCGTTTTTGTATTTTTTTATTTTATTTATGTATTCGTCTTTAGTCCTGGTAAAGTGGTGCTCTCGATGCGATAAGTAAGCAATTTAGTGGTGGTAAGCGCGGGATTTGTCGGGTTGGGTAGCGTGTGTGAGATTTTGATGATGTTTTATGCTAGAAGGCACATCGGACGCATTTAAAGTGGATAATTGAATGAAGGTGGGGCAGAACTTGGGCTTATGAGCCGAATAAAGGAACTAAATGGAACTGGGAAAGAGTTTAAAATTAATGACATTAAGACAACTTCTAACTAAAATTATCTCTAAATGGTTTCAATAACTTGTTTTCTTTAAGGAGTAAACGAAACTAGACCAACTGGTATTAGACATAGAATCGTCCTTACGTCAGCATTTCTGATGATTTACTGGATGTGCGCACATAAATCAAAAAGAAGCGCAGCAGAAGTAGCCAGAATGGAGCTTTTCGAAGTTGAGTCACTTTTAGTGAGGTCTATTTATGAGATAGATACTAAAGGAAAGATTCGCCAAACATAAATAAAAACACGGGCCTTGACACTTAAGCCTCTGTCTACCAACTCTCACTCTCTCAGTGAACTTCCTATTGATCGGGAAGACTCCTTTGTAATATTGTTGGCGGCAGCAAACGGGAGAGGGGCAGCTACTGAAGCTCGATTTTTTCTTAGAAGATCTTGTCGATGAACATTTTTTTGGGCTACCGGCATTGCCCTTCTCCTGTTCTTGTGGCAAAAAAGAACTTGGCCCTCCAGGCTGAAGGTTATGCATAGAGGTACCCTCTCATTTGCTAATAATTTCGCTGTGCTTAACGATCACCAACAACGTCGCCAATAGACGGATTAACTTAAGACCAATACGAACTTCTAGAGGAAAACAATTTTCGGTTCTGTTGAGACCCTTAACCAGCCGAGTGCGACATAGACTGCTTGGAGCAAACTTTACTGCGTTCCAAGAAGTGCGCAAAATTAATCATTCAATTTTGTTTTTGAATTATTATTTTACTAAATAAAAAAATAATAATTTTGAGTATCTTTATCTTCACCTTTATCTAGACCATTACATTTTTTTCTGTTAAGTGGAAAATATGATATCCGTCGCATTTTCCACGACTTTCCGCAAGATTTCCGGGGGTAACTGTTCGCGTTCCTGTCGAATATTCTCCTTAAGGGCTGCGATTGTCTAAGGCTTGTTGGCAAAAACCCGTGACTTCAAGTAGCCAAAGAGAAAGAAGTCTGGGATGGTTAAATCGAGCGATTTCCATGGCCATACCAAATCGCCAAAAGGGAAGATTACGCGACCAGGAAACGCTTAGTTCCCAATATCAATTGTGGGTCATGCTCTGTGTGCGGTTGCACAGTCTTGTTGAAACCACCTATTCACCAAACCTCGCTCATCCAATTCTGGCAGAAAGAAGTCATTTACCATGGCCCTGTAACGTTCGCCAGTAACAGTGACCGTATTGCCGATGGCGTCCTCAAAACAATATGGCCCAATCACTCCTTCCACGAGAACCCGCACCACGCAGTTTCTTTGAGTGGATGTAATGCCCCCCAGAAACGAATATTCTGCTTATTGACGTAACCGCTTAAGTGGAAATGCGCCTCGTCGCTCATGATGACTTTCGACGCAAAATCGTCCTCTTTGTTGTTGAGATTAAGGATGGCTCGGCAGTAATTTACACCCGATTGAAGGTCAGAAAGGCATTAATTGATACACTGTTTGCACTTTGTACGGGAACATGCGTAAGTTTTTCACTAAAATTCGCTGCAGTGTCCGTTTGGTAATGCCCAATTGCGTGGGTCGTCGTCTAGTTGATGCTTCTTCGTTCTCAGCGACATCGGCAGCCACAGCCACGATATTCTCGGCCGAACAACCAGTCCAGTCTTGGTGCAATGGTAATCATCACCGACTGTTGAGCGAAAACTCTGCAGCTTAAGTCTGTTCATAGCCAATAACAATTCCTATACGAAAAAACTGTGCGACAACATCAATTATGAATCAGAGATGATCAAAAAAATGCTGGCGAAAGCATAACACTCGCAATACTAGATTACTTCAAAGTTCATATTCTGTGTGTGCGTTTCCAATATAACACCTTATTGATATGGAAGCAAAATTGTTGCTTTGAACTCCAACTAACGCGACAAATTCAGTCGAATCCCTCGAATCATATCTAAGGCAACCACCCCCGAAGAGCAGTGAATGAACATCTTCGACAGAAACCATCTGCATTCCGTCCAGGTTGTGTGAAAAACACCATAAGAGCGTAAGTCTTTAACTTGTGCGAACCCTATAAAAAGGAAAAAAAAAGTCCGGTGGCGGCCACCTGTTCGAGTCGAGTAGCTTAGCGCCGGAATTTTTGGCCAGTTGGCACGACACGATTAGGAAATCGACGTCGAAATTCACGCTGCGCTAACACCACCGACCGATTATTGGTCAAAAAAATCGACACAAGTATTCCATGGTCTAACGATGTATAGCGCTCCAGTGCTTATTTGTTTGTACACTACAGCTGTCTAGTTTACAACGTCAAATATGATTGACGTGCGACGCCATTTGCAAAAAGTATAACGTCTTCCGATAGGGTGATTAGTCTTGCGCCACCTTATCTATACTGAGCCAAGGAAAACAAACGATTTAAGGAAAGTGGATATGGAGGTAAGGCTCAATCTCTTAATAACAATATTCAAACATCTTAACATCAAAAAGGGGAAACGGCAGTCCTAACAAATTGTTCATGTTATGATCACCATCAGACCACCACTTCTGAATGCCGCCTCTGATGTGCTCGGTTTCAAGCAGCCACCTAAATACCTATGGAAGCAACTGGTTTGACGACCAGGCCAGGATTTGCCTTGAACTGTAACGTCATTTAAGTAAGTAAGTACGTTACGAGCTACATCACAAGGCCTCTGTAGAATAATCGTTCACTTGAGTCTTAAATAACTAGTTCAAAATGATTGCTGATGACTAAAGTGAACCACGGAATATAATACAATATGCACAGGAAGTAAGAAAGTCTCTAAACCAGAGCTCAAGGGATAACCCGTTAAGTTTAAAGGCACACTTCACCAATCAATGCTTCGTAAATGTCACCAAACATAAAATATTCGCCGCAACAGTAAAGCAATTATAATTGGACGAAGTACCATGTTCTGATATAGAAAATGATAACATATAACAAATAACCAGCGAAAAAATAAAGACCAAGGATCAAGAAACTTCAACTCAAAAAGTACGGACTGGGGTTCAGGGGTTGACCAGCAAAAAGTGTAGCATGTTTATTGTTAATAAGACCAAAACCAACTCTAATGATAAGTAGTCCAAATATCACTTCCTCTAATATAAACATAATAATCTGAGTCTGGAAACTAAAGAACAAACAAAACTCGTGCAGAAGCTCGGAGATGGACCTATCCCAATCTCCGCAGACTCACTATGTCTATATCTAAGAGCAATAACGAATGGCACATCACGGGTAAATAAAGGAACAAAAAAAGGCGAGCTGTCTTACCTAACTCAGTTCTGAGATTAAACATCAATAACGTATACGTGACTTCTTATTCAAACTTGCGTCAGCTGTCCGCAACTTATTTTCACGTTTATTTGAGGCGTTACGTTTTCGCAGGAATAAAACAAATTCATTGAAGGAGTACCATCTTGATGGAAAGTGCGGCCGAAACCACCAAGTAGTGGAAATACTCTACTCTGTTCCGTTTGTCTACCTGGAAGGTTCATACAAGTACAAATGCGTACTCTGACACAAACAACTCGCTTGAGAGTTGACCAGTGAGGTTACACATCTTTATTTAATGAGAATCGAAAAGAAAGAACACTCATAGACGGGGAGCATGGATAAAAAACATTGTGTAACGTCAATATTTATGAACAAGGTATGATGAGCAGGTGTTTCATCACAAATTCAAGTGTTTTTTATTTTTCCTAAGCAATCATACTTCACGCAAAGAGCATTATACATTTGTAGCTTTTACTCCTTATTGCCGGCATGTGACTGGCATTGTAAAAAACAACTCTTTTCGATCTTGTCGATTAAGAACATTTTCATTGGGCCGACTGGTCCTTAGCCTTCAGATTATGTTCATAACCCATGATTCATCATCTGTTATGATATGTTTCGGTAGAAATCAAGAGTCTTGAGACAAACAAAGTGGAGGATTGAACCAAGCACTGGAATAATATTATAAATGAAGAGAACTGTCTTGATCAGAACACATTTAAAGATTAGGTTAATAAATTAATTTATAGAAACTTAGTAAGGATTTTTCCTTTGTCAAGGCGCCAATTAAATTTTAGTTTGACATTATGAGTATGAGACGTAAAAAAGCTAACAAATAAACGAACGAATCAAGGTACACACACAAACGCACAGACATCTCTCTACTACCCAGAGGGCCATCATACACGTATCTTCTCATATGCCTGCTAGATACAATGGGGAAGATCCTAGAACGAATAATACTCGTATACGACCGATTGTCCACTGTAGCAGAGGAGACAGGAGTTTAATCCAACCGCCGCACAGTGGGACAAAACGCCCCAAAAGCAGCCGGCATTAATTCAAAAATGATGAAAATTGCAAATATCCTTTAATTGTTTTTTTTTCGATAAAGTAATATCCACTTTATTAAAAAATGTAAATCATTTCCTTCTAGACATCTCTTATTCATTACAGCGCAGCAGCTTAGTTGAAGCTTGATTTTTATTCTTTTGCTTGAAAAAAAAATTGACGTTTTTTCGTTTTTGCATTTCGGTATGGAACCTCCAACTAGCTTAACTATCTTAACAAATGTAACTATCTTACTGGCCCTAGGCGGACACTCTAAAACAAACAGAACAATTGAAACATACTTATGTCTTTCGACGTCTAAATGAATTTACTATTAACATTATTATAACTAACTTAAGCTAAGAAAAATGTTTTTTTTTTATTAAAAAACTTAGCATATGATCATTTTTTTTTATGATCAAAGCCGTTAAGGCGCACTCTCTCATGATATAGATCATTGGGGTAGTAAGCCCCGAAGATCAGGCTATTGACCGAAGTCATTGCTCTTGCAACGTGGCTTCGAATCAGTTTGATCAGAAAATTATCTATCCATACAATCCTGGCCCTATTGTATAGGACCTCGTTCGGGTAACATTTCGTGTACTCAGATTCGGGAGTCCTATGTAGCCCAAGACAAGTCCTAAGACATTGTCTCTCAAACACCCGAATCCTTTCCATTAAGCTGGCTCTCACATTGAACCAGACGGGACATCCATAGGCAACCATGGGCCTGATTAAGGCCATGTAGCAGATTACCTTCACCCTGGAATCAAGTTGGCTGCTATGAAACAGCCATCTTGGCAGAGCGAAAGCGCCCCGGGCCCTCGCCAGAGCAGCATCTACATGTTTGTCAAAATATAGATACTGGTCTAGCACGATCCCAAGGTATCTGACTACACTTTGTCTCGCCAGTGGACGCCCGTCCGGCCCAAAGATAGAGAACCTGCGCCAATTTTTTCTAGTGTCCCGAGAGGCCCTAGACAAAGGCGTTCTGAACAATATAGATTCTGATTTCTGGAAGTTGATTTTCAACTTCCAGTCATCACAATACTGCTGAATTTTTTCGAAGTCACGCTGCAGAAGAGTAACAATGACGTCGATCGTTGGACCTGATCTGTACGCGATTAGGTCATCTGCGTACGCTATTGAGTGGTGTAGAGAAACAAGTAAATCACTCAGGTAAATGCTGAAAAGGATCGGCGAATTTACCGTACCCTGTTGCAGTCCGTTTTTGATTTCAAATATTTGGGTAGAAGTTACATTGGCAATTTTCACAACGAACTTTCTACCGGTTAACATGTCAAAAATCATATATAGTAGTGGTTTACTTATGCCCAGCCGACTGAGCTTGTAATAAAGACCTTCTAACCATACGGTGTCGAAGGCTTTTTCCAAGTCAATCAGACAGGCACCCGTGCATTGGTTCTGGCATTTATTCCATTGGATATCCGACACAAGCTTCGACGCGGCATGAATAGTGTCATGCCCCGCTCTGAAACCGAATTGGTTATCCGGGATGATTTTATTGTCCTCAACCCATTTAGCCAGGGCCCTATGGATCACCTTCTCGAAGACCTTGCTAATACTCGGAAGGAGACTTATTGACCGGAGATTTGCCGGGTTAAAGGTGTCTTTACCCTTCTTGGGGATTGGTTGCACCACCGCTGTCTTCCAATGCACTGGATAATATGCATTATTCAGTGCATTGTTGAACAGGATGGCGTACCTCTCTACAGCCATTGGTGGAAGGTGCCTAAGCACAACATTGGATATGCCGTCGATACCCACGGATTTTTTCCTTTTCAATGACTGAAAGATCATCTGGAGATCTTCCGTCGAAATGAACAGGATGTTAGCCCCCTCACTGGCGATGGCATTGCTTGCCATCAAATCTTCATTGAACCTGGTAAAACCAAGATTCTCGGATCGCCAATGATCGAAATCATTTCTAAGGTAGAAGTGATGAAGTAGGGCTCTGTTCTCCAGGTCATGGTTCGGGCGAATACTATCATTCACCTTGTACACTTCCTGGAAAACAGCTCCCACTGTCGCCACCTTCTCCTGAGGATCCTCAATCACGAAAAAGTCTTCATCCAGAATGGCGCTGTCTGGATCGATGCTAACTGTCCGTAGCAAACGTTCATTGTCTGACGTTCTCGGAAGTTTCAGATCCTGAATGTCATTCTGATTGTTTCTCCGAAATATTTTATTTATTTGCGGGAACATACTCGCGCTGTTGGATTTTACAGCACGAATTCTGTTGTTCCAATGCAAACTTACAGATAATCTGTAATTTTCTCTGATCAATTGTTGGAGATTTTTAATCAGTGACTTCAGTGTCCTGACCTCCGAGTTTTGTCTGTCGGTAAACCGCCTGTACAAGAGTTTGAGTCTTGTTAGGAGTCTACTTTTTTGTCTATGCAGTGCGTCGATTGTCGCGTTTCGGTATATGTTCGTGGTATCGTGCTGTCTTTGACGTGGTATCGTACTGTTCATAGTCTGTTTAATGATATCGTCCATTTCTTTGAGATACCTGTCAATCTCGTGGTTTGACAGGTTCCTATTAGTTGGTGGGAAGGAGGCGCTCGAAGTGAGCGCTCTCGTCAGGGAATTGGCGAAGCGTGGCCAGCACACCCTACTGTAATCGTAGGGGTGCGTGTGTACGTACTCTGCCATTTCCGCGAACTCGTCAGGTACTGTGATCACGGCACATAGTCCGCAATGGTCATTGTCGTATACAATGGTCCGTAGACAGTTAATAGACCATTCGTTCGTGTCTGTCAGTCTCAGTCGAGAGTCTATCAGCATTAGATCCAGATAGGAGCCGCTCCTAGGATACGACGGACTATCCGTTGCGAGCAACTTGACTCTATATTCAATGTTGTGAAGAACCCACCAATGGCTTAGTAGGCTCCCCCTAGTGTTGGGAATGTTATTTCCCCAATCACTATGTTTGGCATTTAAATCGCCGGCCAGAATGTAGAAGTTTTCTACCGAGTTCAAGCGCAGAGATCGAAAGAGTGTCTCGAGTTCTGCGATAAAAATATTGGGTTGAGGTGCTTCAGGTGCATAGGCTGATACAATGTACATTCTCTTTCCGTTTCGGAGAGGAATGCACACAATACAGGCCTCTAGCACCTGGAACCTCCGCACTTCACCGCTATATATGACTTTATGTTTAAGATTATTTTTAATGAAGATCGCAACTCCTCCGCCTTGAGTAGCGTTGGGTCGGTCTCTTCTAATTATTTTATACGAACTGTGCCGGATTTTGTGCTTCTGGTTTAGCTTTGTTTCGCTAACCAAGAGTACATCGGGGCTTTCGTCCTGCAACAGGTTAAAAAGTACGGCTCGTCGCTCGATCCTTATCAGTGAATTTACATTCACCGATAGGATCTTCAAGTGTCTCTCTGCCAGCGTACCCATCATGATCTTAGGTGCGCTAGGCCCGGCAGAAGCGAGCAGATACTATCTACTCGGGTCGCCGTTTCCTGGATCTGTTTTTGGAGCTGCCCAATCTGCCCTTGGATTGCGAGCAAGATCGAACAGACATCCACCTCGGCCCCCGGTGCCTTAGAGACAGGCAATGGGGCTTTAGGAACAGATACGGGTTTTTGTACCGTCTTTCCCGAACCTGCCGCCATTTGGGCGT
Source organism: Merodon equestris (assembly GCA_958301585.1). Lineage (NCBI taxonomy): Eukaryota > Metazoa > Arthropoda > Insecta > Diptera > Syrphidae > Merodon > Merodon equestris. Next base: position 158,617,758 of record OY284413.1, on the reverse strand, counting down.
AGGTCAACTGGGATGTGACGGCTGGTGTTTGGAAGCGACCCGAGGGACGCTTCTCCTCGACCTTCTGCTTACGGGCCAGGTTTTCTTTCTTGATGTCCTGGAACTTAGGACATCCCCGATAGTTTGCAGGGTGCCCTCGGTTCCGACACAAGACACACTCGAGCTGCTCTCTGTCCGCCACCTTGTCTTTCCCAAGGTCGCATTCCTCGTTCTTGTGATTCTTTGCACACTTAACGCATCGAGGCTGCATTTCGCAGTTCGACGCGGCGTGCCCGAATCTTTGGCAGCGGATACATTGCAAAATGTTTCGTTGCCTTTTTAATATTTCCCATGTTACACGCTGGGAAGCCAAGGAAGTAATGGACCTTAACCTCTCCAGCTTGCTGTTGGGTGTGAGCTGTACCACGAAGAAGGGAATCACTCGCTTCTCCCGTCGGGAGCTCACCGTGGAAAATGGCTTAACCGCCACGAATTTGAGGTCGTCACTCTCGAACTCTTTGAGCTCTGAGAGCATTTCCTCGGGATCTGTGATAGATTCCACGCCTTTGAGGAGCATCGTCCGCAACCTCTCGGCCTTTGGAGTGAAGGAGAAAAACTCCGTCGTTGACTCCTTCAGTAGGCTTTTAATACGCTTATGTTGCTCCAGTGTCTTGCACTGAATAGCATAGCGTTTCTGGCCCAAACATTTAAATTCAAAATTACCTACACCAATGGCATACTTACACAGATCGATGGTTTCTCGTAAGGCAGTGGTATAGGTGAGGATCGGTGGCACTTTCTCCTTTTTCGGGCGCTGTTGCTGCGGCTGATGTTGTTGCTGCTGCTTCTGCTGCTGTTGTTGTTGCTGCTGTTGTTTCTGCTGCGGCTGTTGTTGTTGCTGCTGTTTCTGCTGCTGCGTTTGTTGTTGTTGCTGCTGCTTCTGTTGCTGCGGTTGTTGTTTCTGCTGTTGCTTCTGTTGCTGCTTCTGCTGCTGCGGTTGTTGTTGCTGCTGCTGCTTCTGCTGCGGTTGTTATTGCTGCTTCTGTTTCTGCTGCTTCTTCTGCGGCTGCTGTTGTTGTTGCTGCTTTATTTCTTCGGCGGTTGTTGCCTCCTCTCTCAGCTTCTGCAACGCCTTAATTTTTTCTACTACGGCCTGCAGCTGGGCGCGCAGGAAGCGTTCTTGCTCCTCCAGTGCACTACGCTCATCCTCCGTAGCCGAACTTAAGAGGGCCGCGAAGGGGTTGTTGTCCCCCATGTAGCGGCCTTCTCGACCATCGGAGAGGTATTCGACCTCTGCTTCTACGGGGATCATTTTCCTTACTTGCTGCTGTTTTTGTCCGGCTGCTTCGGACGTCGATGGTGGTGATGATGGCGCCCCTTTCCTCGCTTCGACCTGCAGCTTTTCAGTCGAAGTGGTGAGAGAGGGGCGCTTAATTAAGTTGGGCCTGGAGTTGACCCTTCTGCGCCTCTTCATTACGGCGGCCGGCGTTGCGAAATCGGATGATAAATCTCCGTCTGACGAACGGGTCCTCCCCCGCCGTCTCCCGACATGTCTTCTCGCTACTGTTGCTACTACTGTTAGTAGCAGAAGAACACGAAAAAAACACGAAAAAACACCCGAATGGGGATTTGATCTTCCGATCTTCGGATTATGAGTCCGACGCTCTACCACCGTGCTAACTTTATAGTTGGGTGATGTTCGCTTAAGTCCGCACTTGTATTGTTTATTGTTTATTTTGCTTTGCTTTGTAAGTCAAGCCGAAACACTTCCTATCACTGCACTGGTCTGTGATCAACTGATGGAACCTCCAACTTCGGGTATGTAATGTGCAAAGCACAACAAAAACAAAAACTTGTGTAAAATAGAGTTGAAGTTCTGTGATCAGTTTTAATATACATACATGTTTTTTAAGAAATTCTAAAGTCCCGTAGACTTAAAGTTGTGTTCCGGGTAAGTCCGGGTTATAATAATTGTGTGTGTTGTGTACTGTGTATTTCTGTAAAAAAAATTCTGATACTTTTCTGAAATTTTTGTTATATTGGGATTTTTGTGTGGTGTCTTTTAGTGACATTTTTTTTTTTCGTTATTTTAGGACTTTCTTCAACCACATTGATTTTTTTTACTAGAAGTGAGCTTATCGGTATAATGAGGAGTTCTATGGGCATTGTTTTAGAAGAACAATTCAGTTTCTTAAGAGAAGAATTAATTAAAATTACGAAATACACTGAAAAGAGCCAAATTGAGGTTTTGATGAATAAATGTTCGCTATAGCAAATTTCAAAACACGGTGACTTAAAGCTTGCAATATCGAGGAATTTTTGTTTTAAACTAATAGCAATTGGCTTAACACATCTCTAGCATTCTGTGGAGCACTCGATTGAGCTAAGAAACGTGGTCGTCCATAAGTGAAGTTCGAGAATTCTTCCGAACGACCAAGAATGGTATAAGACCCGAGACTTGAGAGATTCAGAACCTGTCGATGTCCTCAATTATGCTACGCAAATGAGCTTGCGAGCTTTCGGACAGATCCAATCCTCAAAACTCCTAAAAGAAGTGAGCCCAATAAGGCTGACAAATATAGGCGAGCATTTGAAAAATCGCAGTCGCAGGAGAGAAGTTGTATGACGGGAGAAGATGCTTTGGCGGTATTAATTGCAGGGAAATTATCACGGCATCAATATAATATAATAAGAATGAGTGCCCCAGAAAAATGTCCCTCTTATAAAATTGTCCAAAATGCAAAGAAAGCTTGCTATCCCAACAAAGATGCAATGAAAATCACAGCTACACGTGTAGAAGTCAGTCTTCAAGCTTTGCTTGACATTACATCAAAAAGACTAATTTTAATGTTGGAGTTCTTGAAACAATGGAAGACGAAGAACCTGAGAAATGTTATTTAATATCAAAATTGGTCTTCGATCATAGCTCGGGAGATATCTCTTATAAGCAAGCTTTTCACGGTCCAGAAGCAGACAATTCTTCTGTTTTTGTAACCTGTTTAGTCCCCATGTGCATGGGTGTGCATATAATCTAGCAAAACCCTCGCCCAGCTTCGTCTAATTACTGCAGGTCTTTGAAAATTGATTATACTAAAGAGTCAACTGAAGTTTCGAAAGCTGACAAAGCTCAAGTGGCTGCAGAGGTTCAAAACCTTCTGAAAACGTCCATAATTATCGGTAACAGGTGTGTTAAAGTAGAGCGAGAGAGAAAAGTTTGCAATTTCTTAACTGAGACCACATCAATGTTATTTATGTGGTGCAACTTCGAATTCAACAAAGTCGAAGATATTATTTTAGAATGTCTATTCTACATGGTTGGATACGAATGTTTAAATGCCCTTTACATCTAGCATACAAATTAGCTATTAAAAAATGGCAAGTTCATGAAAGTGACATAGAAATGGTGGCCTTTGCGGCTCGAATTCAAAGAGAATTCCGAGAACGTTGTGATATAATTATGGATAAACTAAAACCGGGTTTTGGTAACACAAATGACGGTAACACAGCCAGGCGATTTTTCCAAAACCCTGAACTCTCAGCCGAAATAACAAAAATAGACATTGAACTTATTAAAAAAATGCACATAATTATGATCGTTGTTACCAGTGGATTTGAGATTGATGTTAACAGGTTAAGGGAATTTACACATGACACAGCGAGATGCTTCATCAATAAACATCCCTGGTATCACATGCCTCCAACTTTACATAAATATATCATTCATGGCTCAGAAATCATATCGTCTGCACTTTTGCCGATCTGCCAACTTCGGAGGAAGCGCAAGAAGCACGCAACAAAGATTTAAAATTTCCGCGAGAACTTCTCAAAAAAATCTAGCCGTGAAAAAACGAACGAAGACATATTCAATTCCTTTTTACTAAGCTCGGATTCCATTATAACTTCAAGCAAACATAGCCAAAAAAAAATTCCAATCTTTTCCCAAAGAAGCCCTCTACTTGCTTAAACCTCCAAATGTCGATGAATCAAACGCTGTTTTCGAGTTCGATTGTAATGACGTGAAGATGATAGTGATGATTTTCAAAATATCTTTGGCTTGGTCTCAGGAGTCATCATGCAAAGTATCAGCCCTTTAGCTCTAACGGCTAATTTTATACCTTATTTTAAAGCATTCTGCCCCACTGTGCGCCGTAATGGTTTTAGAAAATCGCGCACTGTTAAAGCTAATCAAACGGTAGTCCACGTTGCGTCTGAAGGACAGAGAATGTTGCGTAGTGGTTAAACTATATGTCAAAAACTCATTTAACTTCACTCTTTGGTTAGGAAAGTATCCAACTTCCTTGCAAACCCCTTAACAGAAAGTTAAGATATGACAAGAAGAAGGATATTAAATGTTACTATGTTTCCACGTACGTATTTCAAGGCTCAGTTGTAACTAGCTTTGCTTCACACAACCGAAGAAGTAATAAACAAGCTTATCACAACGGATAAAGTATCATTGGCAATAAATTCGTTCAAACCCTTTAAATCTCCGAGGCCGGACGATATCTTGCCAGCGATGCTTCAAAAAACACAGACCCACACTGTACCCCACCTCGTAAGCATTATTTTTCCAATTGCCTGCGCGCGGGGTACATCCCAACACAGTGGAAAGAAATAAAGGTAATTTACATACCTAAGGCAGGTTTACCAACCCATACTGCCGCAAAGGACTATAGGCCAATTAGTCTCTCGTCGTTTCTATTAAAAAAGACAGCTTGACCTATACATCAGAGGACTCATCAACTCACGCAACTTATGCAACACTCAACACGCCTACCGTAAAGGCAGATCGGTGGAAAGTGCTCTGCATAGTGTTGTTCGAGTTCTCTCCCCCCTACTGTGGCTTCTTACAGTTAACAAAATCCTCAAATTTTTTATGGAGAAAGACACAAAGATAATAGCGTACGCGGTTGACCTGGTTATCTTGATAAAAGGTACATTTCTACCAACTATCAGTGAGCTAATGGAATCTGCGTTGAGGGAACTCTTTTCGTTGGCAAGACAGAACGGTCTGAGAATAAACCCCCAGAAAACCGAGCTGGTCTTGTTCACCAGGAAAAGGAAAATTCCGATATTTGCTCCCCCAAAGTTAGAGAGTACTCCACTCAAATTCAAAGCGGAAGCCAAATATCTACGCATCATTCTTGATTTCAAACTCTCCTGGAAAAGGAACCTGGAGGAAAGGATGAAAAAAGGATTGAATGCTTTTTATGCATGCAAAAAGACCTTCGGAAAAAGATGGGACTTGCAACCGTACATCATTCATTGGATGTACACAGCAATCATCAGACACATTTTAACTTCAGTTGATCACAGACCAGTGCAGTGATAGGAAGTGTTTCGGCTTGACTTACAAAGCAAAGCAAAATAAACAATAAACAATACAAGTGCGGACTTAAGCGAACGTCACCCAACTATAAAGTTAGCACGCTGGTAGAGCGTCGGACTCATAATCCGAAGATCGGAAGATCAAATCCCCATTCGGGAAAAAAAAATTTTCGTGTTTTTTCGTGTTTTTTCGTGTTCTTCTGCTACTAACAGTAGTAGCGACAGTAGCGAGAAGACATGTCGGGAGACGGCGGGGGAGGACCCGTTCGTCAGACGGAGTCGGAATCGGATGATTTATGATCCGATTTCGCAACGCCGGCCGGCCGCCGTAATGAAGAGGCGCAGAAGGGTCAACTCCAGGCCCAACTTAATTAAGCGCCCCTCCCTCACCACTTCGACTGAAAAGCTGCAGGTCGAAGCGAGGAAAGGGGCGCTATCATCACCACCATCGACGTCCGAAGCAGCCGGACAAAAACAGCAGCAAGTAAGGAAAATGATCCCCGTAGAAGCAGAGGTCGAATACCTCTCCGATGGTCGAGAAGGCCGCTACATGGGGGACAACAACCCCTTCGCGGCCCTCTTAAGTTCGGCTACGGAGGATGAGCGTAGTGCACTGGAGGAGCAAGAACGCTTCCTGCGCGCCCAGCTGCAGGCCGTAGTAGAAAAAATTAAGGCGTTGCAGAAGCTGAGAGAGGAGCCAACAACGGCCGAAGAAATAAAGCAGCAACAACAACAGCAGCCGCAGAAGAAGCAGCAGAAACAGAAGCAGCAACAACAACCGCAGCAGAAGCAGCAGCAGCAACAACAACCGCAGCAGCAGAAGCAGCAACAGAAGCAACAGCAGAAACAACAACCGCAGCAACAGAAGCAGCAGCAACAACAACAAACGCAGCAGCAGAAACAGCAGCAACAACAACAGCCGCAGCAGAAACAACAGCAGCAACAACAACGACAGCAGCAGAAGCAGCAGCAACAACATCAGCCGCAGCAACAGCGCCCGAAAAAGGAGAAAGTGCCACCGATCCTCACCTATACCACTGCCTTACGAGAAACCATCGATCTGTGTAAGTATGCCATTGGTGTAGGTAATTTTGAATTTAAATGTTTGGGCCAGAAACGCTATGCTATTCAGTGCAAGACACTGGAGCAACATAAGCGTATTAAAAGCCTACTGAAGGAGTCAACGACGGAGTTTTTCTCCTTCACTCCAAAGGCCGAGAGGTTGCGGACGATGCTCCTCAAAGGCGTGGAATCTATCACAGATCCCGAGGAAATGCTCTCAGAGCTCAAAGAGTTCGAGAGTGACGACCTCAAATTCGTGGCGGTTAAGCCATTTTCCACGGTGAGCTCCCGACGGGAGAAGCGAGTGATTCCCTTCTTCGTGGTACAGCTCATACCCAACAGCAAGCTGGAGAGGTTAAGGTCCATTACCTCCTTGGCTTCCCAGCGTGTAACATGGGAAATATTAAAAAGGCAACGAAACATTTTGCAATGTATCCGCTGCCAAAGATTCGGGCACGCCGCGTCGAACTGCGAAATGCAGCCTCGATGCGTTAAGTGTGCAAAGAATCACAAGAACGAGGAATGCGACCTTGGGAAAGACAAGGTGGCGGACAGAGAGCAGCTCGAGTGTGTCTTGTGTCGGAACCGAGGGCACCCTGCAAACTATCGGGGATGTCCTAAGTTCCAGGACATCAAGAAAGAAAACCTGGCCCGTAAGCAGAAGGTCAAGGAGAAGCGTCCCTCGGGTCGCTTCCAAACACCAGCCGTCACATCCCAGTTGACCTACGCCCAAATGGCGGCAGGTTCGGGAAAGACGGTACAAAAACCCGTATCTGTTCCTAAAGCCCCATTGCCTGTCTCTAAGGCACCGGGGGCCGAGGTGGATGTCTGTTCGATCTTGCTCGCAATCCAAGGGCAGATTGGGCAGCTCCAAAAACAGATCCAGGAAACGGCGACCCGAGTAGATAGTATCTGCTCGCTTCTGCCGGGCCTAGCGCACCTAAGATCATGATGGGTACGCTGGCAGAGAGACACTTGAAGATCCTATCGGTGAATGTAAATTCACTGATAAGGATCGAGCGACGAGCCGTACTTTTTAACCTGTTGCAGGACGAAAGCCCCGATGTACTCTTGGTTAGCGAAACAAAGCTAAACCAGAAGCACAAAATCCGGCACAGTTCGTATAAAATAATTAGAAGAGACCGACCCAACGCTACTCAAGGCGGAGGAGTTGCGATCTTCATTAAAAATAATCTTAAACATAAAGTCATATATAGCGGTGAAGTGCGGAGGTTCCAGGTGCTAGAGGCCTGTATTGTGTGCATTCCTCTCCGAAACGGAAAGAGAATGTACATTGTATCAGCCTATGCACCTGAAGAACCTCAACCCAATATTTTTATCGCAGAACTCGAGACACTCTTTCGATCTCTGCGCTTGAACTCGGTAGAAAACTTCTACATTCTGGCCGGCGATTTAAATGCCAAACATAGTGATTGGGGAAATAACATTCCCAACACTAGGGGGAGCCTACTAAGCCATTGGTGGGTTCTTCACAACATTGAATATAGAGTCAAGTTGTTCGCAACGGATAGTCCGTCGTATCCTAGGAGCGGCTCCTATCTGGATTTAATGCTGATAGACTCTCGACTGAGACTGACAGACACGAACGAATGGTCTATTAACTGTCTACGGACCATTGTATACGACAGTGACCATTGCGGACTATGTGCCGTGATCACAGTACCTGACGAGTTCGCGGAAATGGCAGAGTACGTACACACGCACCCCTACGATTACAGTAGGGTGTGCTGGCCACGCTTCGCCAATTCCCTGACGAGAGCGCTCATTTCGAGCGCCTCCTTCCCACCAACTAATAGGAACCTGTCAAACCACGAGATTGACAGGTATCTCAAAGAAATGGACGATATCATTAAACAGACTATGAACAGTACGATACCACGTCAAAGACAGCACGATACCACGAACATATACCGAAACGCAACAATCGACGCACTGCATAGACAAAAAAGTAGACTCCTAACAAGACTCAAACTCTTGTACAGGCGGTTTACCGACAGACAAAACTCGGAGGTCAGGACACTGAAGTCACTGATTAAAAATCTCCAACAATTGATCAGAGAAAATTACAGATTATCTGTAAGTTTGCATTGGAACAACAGAATTCGTGCTGTAAAATCCAACAGCGCGAGTATGTTCCCGCAAATAAATAAAATATTTCGGAGAAACGATCAGAATGACATTCAGGATCTGAAACTTCCGAGAACGTCAGACAATGAACGTTTGCTACGGACAGTTAGCATCGATCCAGACAGCGCCATTCTGGATGAAGACTTTTTCGTGATTGAGGATCCTCAGGAGAAGGTGGCGACAGTGGAAGCTGTTTTCCAGGAAGTGTACAAGGTGAATGATAGTATTCGCCCGAACCATGACCTGGAGAACAGAGCCCTGCTTCATCACTTCTACCTTAGAAATGATTTCGATCATTGGCGATCCGAGAAACTTGGTTTTACCAGGTTCAATGAAGATTTCATGGCAAGCAATGCCATCGCCAGTGAGGGGGCTAACATCCTGTTCATTTCGACGGAAGATCTCCAGATGATCTTTCAGTCATTGAAGAGGAAAAAATCCGTGGGTATCGACGGCATATCCAATGTTGTGCTTAGGCACCTTCCACCAATGGCTGTAGAGAGGTACGCCATCCTGTTCAACAATGCACTGAATAATGCATATTATCCAGTGCATTGGAAGACAGCGGTGGTGCAGCCAATCCCCAAGAAGGGTAAAGACACCTTTAACCTGGCAAATCTCCGGTCAATAAGTCTTCCTCCGAGTATTAGCAAGGTCTTCGAGAAGGTGATCCATAGGGCCCTGGCTAAATGGGTTGAGGACAATAAAATCATCCCGGATAACCAATTCGGTTTCAGAGCGGGGCATGACACTATTCATGCCGCGTCGAAGCTTGTGTCGGATATCCAATGGAATAAATGCCAGAACCAGTGCACGGGTGCCTGTCTGATTGACTTGGAAAAAGCCTTCGACACCGTATGGTTAGAAGGTCTTTATTACAAGCTCAGTCGGCTGGGCATAAGTAAACCACTACTATATATGATTTTTGACATGTTAACCGGTAGAAAGTTCGTTGTGAAAATTGCCAATGTAACTTCTACCCAAATATTTGAAATTAAAAACGGACTGCAACAGGGTACGGTAAATTCGCCGATCCTTTTAAGCATTTACCTGAGTGATCTACTTGTTTCTCTACACCACTCAATAGCGTACGCAGATGACCTAATCGCGTACAGATCAGGTCCAACGATCGACGTCATTGTTACTCTTCTGCAGCGTGACTTCGAAAAAATTCAGCAGTATTGTGATGACTGGAAGTTGAAAATCAACTTCCAGAAATCAGAATCTATATTGTTCAGAACGCCTTTGTCTAGGGCCTCTCGGGACACTAGGAAAAATTGGCGCAGGTTCTCTATCTTTGGGCCGGACGGGCGTCCATTGGCGAGACAAAGTGTAGTCAGATACCTTGGGATCGTGCTGGACCAGTATCTATATTTTGACAAACATGTAGATGCTGCTCTGGCGAGGGCCCGGGGCGCTTTCGCTCTGACAAGATGGCTGTTTCATAGCAGCCAACTTGATTCCAGGGTGAAGGTAATCTGCTACATGGCCTTAATCAGGCCCATGGTTGCCTATGGATGTCCCGTCTGGTTCAATGTGAGAGCCAGCTTAATGGAAAGGATTCGGGTGTTTGAGAGACAATGTCTTAGGACTTGTCTTGGGCTACATAGGACTCCCGAATCTGAGTACACGAAATTTTACCCGAACGAGGTCCTATACAATAGGGCCAGGATTGTACGGATAGATCATTTTCTGATCAAACTGATTCGAAGCCACGTTGCAAGAGCAATGACTTCGGTCAATAGCCTGATCTTCGGGGCTTACTACCCCAATGATCTATATCATGAGAGAGTGCGCCTTAACGGCTTTGTCCCGCCAGAAGCATTCCTCTATCTAGATAGATGTGGGCTGATCCAGGACAGATTGGCGTTACCGCTAATCTTCCACGTGGGTCGCAATTCCGTGGAGCGGCGATTCCTCTACGGACCCGATGTCGCGCTCCGTGAGCCCGAGCGCCTCAGGTTCTGTAGATCGGTCTCACGCCGGGATCGAGGAGACGTAGTCCGCCAGCATCAACGCTTTTGGTGGCTGAAAAGAGCTCCGTCAACGGACACCTTGATAGGAGCAGCCTCTTCAAGGCAAGGCCTGCCCAACACCAATGGCAGGCTTGCATAGGCTAGGGTAGGGTAGGTTAAGGTAGGCTAGGGCAAAAACGACAAAAAAAAAAAAAAAATATACAAAATGAAAAATCACAAAAAAAGAATAAAACTTAAAACAAAAAAAAAATTAAAAATAAAAACATAAAAAAAAAGATATATATATAAAATATATATAATGTATATATTTGTGTATATATATTTTAGTTAAGTTAGAATAAGATAGGTTTAGTTAGGTTTAATTAGTATAAGGTAGGTTTAAGTTTTATATAAAAAAAAATGATCATATGCTAAGTTTTTTTTAATAAAAAAAAAAACATTTTTCTTAGCTTAAGTTAGTTATAATAATGTTAATAGTAAATTTGTGTAGACGTCGAAAGACATAAGTATGTTTCAATTGTTCTGTTTGTTTTAGAGTGTCCGCCTAGGGCCAGTAAGATAGTTACATTTGTTAAGATAGTTAAGCTAGTTTTAAGCATTTTTGACTAGGGTAAGATAGATATAAGTTAATATGAAATAAAAATGAATTGAATTGAATTGAATTGAAACACATTTTAACTTATGGGGCCCTAGTCTGGTGGACTGCTAGCAGCACGAAAAGCTATATGAACATGTTCAACAAAGTACAAAGGTCAGCCGCTGTTTGTACAACGGGAGCCATGAGAAGCACGCCGCAAGCAGGGTTAGACATGATACTTCATCTCCTCCCCGTTGATCTATTCATAAAAGGCTGCGCTGCAAAGAGCGCTCTCAGACTAAGGGAGTCCTCTTGTGGAAACAAGCCAGCTATCGATATGCGGCCATATTTAGAATAATAGACGACCTGGGAAAGAAGCATGGTTTTAGTAGCCTCGCAGCTGCGATCGACTATATTTCGGTCCAAGTCCGTCTCATACATTTATTTTTGTGACCTCCGCAGACTTACAAGCTGTGTCTGCGGCTCTGCGCTCTGATCATAAGATTTTGTCCCTCTGCGTTATGATCCGTTCGTGGCGCCTTGGTGGTTTCGTTTGATACTATCGCGTTGACATTATCTAGTCAGTCTCTTATGACTTAAAACCTGAGACCAGATGCTGACTCACAGCGAATGGTTGGAGGATAACTTAAACAAATGGGTAAATATCCAAGCCTTTCCGTGAGCTTGTGATCCTTGTCACCCTTAAGATTAATTCATACTGCTTTCCCACGAAAATAAATTTCCGCGAGGCCCAACTTCTGGCAAATACAACATTGTACATCGAATAGTTTCTGTTATTGTAGATTTTTTTCGGCTCACATTTTTTGTGCGTGTGTCGCGTATAATTTCAAAATGTATGAACGGCGAGGTCGTGACACTGTTCAAGTCGCCACCGACAATTTCCCTGTTTGAGATTTGAGATATTGATCCCAAACTGCACAGCTTGGGAAAATGGCGATTCCTTGCTAAATGTCACAGGCATCAGATGGAACACATATGGCTCCAATCTTCCGGTGTTGGCGCTGGTATCTTCGGACAAAATCGAATAATATAGAAAGTTCTGGGAACGGGTCCTAATATCTTCCAAGTGAAATTATACGTCACCCGGACGCGCGTCAGCCTAAACTTAGAGACTGGCATAAGAGGTATAACCATTAATATACTCGCTGACAGTTAAGTAGCGCTCAAAGTGTTGGACTCGTATAGCACGAACTCGAAATCCGTCAAGTCAATGCACTGCAAGACCTAGACAAAAGAAATAGAATCAAACTCTGAGGGGCGCCAGGTCATAATGTCATCAAAGGCAACGAAATCGCCGATTAACCCGCTAGGAAAGGTTCCAGCGAAATGTACATAGGTGCTGAACCTTTCTACGGAATCCCCAAGCCAAAGATTAATTTTCTCTTAGACAAGTGGGCAACACGCAACACGTGCGCTTTTGGAACAGCGTTCAAGAACTCCGACAATCGAAGGGATTCATATGGCCCCTGAACAAACACTCTATCAATATCCTCAAATATAATAGAGTCGATATAAGAAGACTGGTCATGTACCTACCGGAACACTGTAGTCTGGGGTATCATCTCAACAAAGTTGACCTCTAGCCTGAAACCCGGTGTCGACTGTGTCTTGGGGACGAGGAAACTGCAGAGCACATTCCTATGAGAGACACCCTCAACTTTGTTAAGAAGGTAGAGTAAAACAGTCTTTGCCTTAAAGAGGCCGAACTTATTGAGGTGTCCATTAACTGAGCTCCCTCTAACCAGCAAGAGCGTTAATGCTGGTGGACTACGTCTCCTCGATGTCAACGTGAGATGGTTCTACAGAACCTAAGGCGCTCGGGTTCGCCTAGTGCGATATTGGGCCCGTAGGTTCCCTGTTCCACGGAAATGCGACCGACGTGGATCCTGGATCTGATTTTTTCGGAGCTATGCTGCAGAAGAGTAACAATGACGTCGACCGTTGAACTTGATCTGTATGCGGTTAGGTTGCCTGCGTACGCAGAGTGGTGAAGAGAAACCAGGCGAGTTTCCCGAGCCCTGTTGCAGTCCATTTTTTGATTTCTAATGTTAGGGTAGTCACGTTGGTAATTTTCACAACGAACTTTCTACAGGCTAACATGTCAAAAATCATATATATCAGTGGTTTACTTATGTCCAGCCGACTGAGCTTGTAGTAAAGTCCTTCTAACCATACAGTGTCGAAGGCTTTTTCCAAGTCAATCAGACAGACACCCGTACATTGGTATATATGCATTATTCAGTGCATAGTTGAACAGTCACTGGCAGGAGGTACCTAAGCACAATATTGGATGTACCGTCGACCCGTGGGGTTTTTTCTTCTTCAATGACTCGAACATCATCTGGAGATCTTCCGTCGAAATGAACATTATGGCATTGATTGCCATAAAGCGTTTGTGGTATTGTTATGTCGTTGGCATGGTATTGTATTGTCCTTTTGTTTGAGGTCCCTCTCAATCTCGTAGTTTGACAGGTTCCTATTGGACGGTGGGTAGGAGGCGCTCGAAGTGAGCGCTCTCATCAGGAAATTGGCAAAGCGAGGCTAACGCGCCCTACTGTAATCGTAAGGGTGCGTTTTGACATACTTTGCCATTTCCGCGAACTCGTCAGGTACTGTGAACACGACACATAGTTCGCAATAGTCACTGTCGTATACAATGGTCCGTAGACAGTTATTAGACTATTCGTTGGTGTCTATCAATCTCAGTTGAGAGTCTATCAACATGAGATCCAGATAGGAGTCGATCCTAGGACACGACGAATTATCCGTTGAAAGCAAATTGACTCTATATTCAATGTGGCGAAGAACCCACCAATAACTTAGTAGGCTCTCTCTAGTATTGGGAATGTTATTTCCCCAATCACTATGTTTGGCATTTAAATCGCCAGCCAGAATAAAGAAGTTTTTAACCGAGTTCAAGCGCTGAAATCAAAAGAGTGCCTCGAGCTCTGTGATAAAGTTTTGGGTTGAGGTTTTCACGTTCATAGGCCGCTAAAATGTATATTTTTCTTCGTATAGGAATTGTTCCTGACAGACTTGAACTAAAGACCTTCTGCTAAACAGTCGATGATGATTACCATTTCACCACGACCACCGCCGATAAATTTCTTTTTCTTTTTTCTAGCACGCAATGAGGGAAAATTATCCTTCACACCCTGCTGGGCCCCCTCCTATAGAGCCTAGTGTACGACGGCGTTCTGTGACTAAGGCTACCAGAGGAAGCCAATATCGTCGGTTTCGCAAAACGTCATAACTATTGTAGCGGTTTCAAAATAGTCGCTGTGCCATTGGAGAAACTTTTAGATGACTGAGTGATGAAACTTTACCGAAAGATTTAGATTCGTTCATCTAGTTCATTTATGTAAAATCTGTCAAACGTGAACTCCCAAGAAGAGCACACTTTAGGTTGTTTAACATTAATGAAATTTGGGTAGGTAATACCATCAAAGGTATGAGTCCATTTACATACTCATTCCATCAATTGATATAAAGGGAAAGGCACTGAAACTGCACTATTTTCTTTTTTTTTGTCATTTTCTGTGTCCGATAAAAAAAACTACACACCACAGCACAAATGTTAACGTGTTAACGTGTTTACTGTGTATAGTCAACTATATATTTAACACTTTCAACGGGCAAAAAATAAAAAGTAAAATTAGCATTTAAATAAAACAATAAGATTTTTTTTAAATAAATAGGAAAACATTTCCATCAATAGCATCATTTTGTGTAAGTGGCAGATTCTATCCAAACATTTTGTCTTTTGCTTTTATCTTTTTTTTTTTATTATTTTTTTGACTTTTTCCATTTAAATATAGGCTCGTCAATTTTCCATGTCAATAAGTCAATTGCGGTACCGAAAGAAAATCAACCGAAACATCATATGACGAATTAAACTGAAAGCACTACGAGTGTGGGAGGAAGGGAAAATGCAAAATCAGAATACTCAAACATCAGGAGCTTTCAACTACCCATCTGAATGTAGATTATGTATAAAACCAAACATCATATGCATACGTAATGATGCAATACCGAAACGGATGGCATCCATGGTATGGCGCCCGAATAATCCTGTCACATTTCGGTTTTATGCATTTTTTACATTTTCATTTCCATGTGGGGGTGCATGGTAACGCCCGACCCGACGGCTGAATGTGACTGGGCAGCCGATGTATTGTAAAGATACAAGTTGTGGAATAGGATAGAAATGTATTCTGCTGAATATGACGTTTTTTTTCGCTAGTTTTGCGTTTTACGAGTAGTGTACGAGCACAACAGCTACTGAGCATGTTAAGTGGTCGGGGTTGGCGAGTTTCAGAATTTTTTCCCTCGGTTTTTGAAGACATAATTTATTTAATTCGTAAAAAAAATGTTAAAGAGTATGAAGTATGTGGATTCGAACTAATAAGTTCAAGCTAATTAAAGAAAAATTGTTTTGTGGAATTCAGTGGATGTATAGTTATAATAATAATAGTTATGAACTTTAGGCAAGGCTAATGAATTTTATTGAGTCATGGCTTATAATAGACCCCAATAATATAGACACTTCACTCGAGCTGTCATCGAACTCAGCAGTAACATTTTAAAAAAAATTGGTTGGAATAAAAAAAGTCTATCAAAGGATAATGCAGACCATCAAACTGTCATAAAAAAAATCGGTAAATTGACATCGCCCATTTCGCTTTCGCTATTCGTGATCAATCCCACCCATGAAATTTCTTTAGCAATTTCACTCATAAGGTTGTATTCATGCAACGTTACATCCTTGTTTTGGATTGGACCATTTGTAAAACGTGTATTTTCCCATCAACGGTTGCGATGGTGCCAGAAATCTGATTTCTTCGCCAAAATCAACAATTGGGCTTAACTTATGGGACAATTTGACGAATTTTTAAAGTTCAAGCCCTTTAACTATTTGTTGTGGTGCCGACTCGTTAAATGAATGTTGGATTGCCAAATTGCATGATCATTAATTTTGGATGGATGAGTATGTACAAATACTTAAACAAAATTGTTCTAATTGCTGACCGGAAAACCCACACGAAATTTATTAAAAGCGAATGAAACCAATGTGGTGCAGATTATGGAGTGGCGGTGCGTACTATTTCAAAGATGAGTCTGAAGAGGCAGGTATGGTGATTGGAGAGCATTATCGAAATATGATTGCCAATTATTCTTTTCCTAAAACTTAATGAATTGGGTCTGGACGATCTCAGGCTTCGGGATGATAGCGCACCGCTAACTTAATCCCTTAATTAATCAATTTATTGCTTATGAAATTTAAAGATCTAATCTTTTTAGTTAGAGAAAAAGTTGATCGGTTTTTTTTTTTTTTAATTCACTTTTATTAATTTCTTCTTTGAACTACCTTATGTTAGACAAAAACGCTTAAAACTAGCTTTATTATTTTAACTTTCGTAAGAACTTACTGGCCCCCTGCCATACATATACATACTTATGGGCTAACTCAACTTAATTTCTCTTCAGAAATTATATTTAACAAAAAAAAAAAACAACTTAGCATCCTAATCTAAGCATCGAATTATTTTGAAATTATGCTGCAAGAGAAAGACAATGACGTCGGTCGTTGGACCCGATCTGTACGTGAATTCGCGTACGCTATTGAATAGTGAATAGAAGCTATCAGATCACTCAAGTAAATACTAAAAAGGATCGGCGAACCCTGTTGCAGTCCGTTGTTAATATCAAATGTTTGGGTAGAAGTTGACAATTTTCACTACGAACTTTCTACTAGTTATAATGTCAAAGCTTTTAATAAAGAACTTCTAACCATACGGTGTCGAAAGATTTGTTCAAGTCAATCAGGCAGGCACCTATGCATTGGTTCTTGCATTTATTCCATTGTATATTCTATACGAGTTTCGACGCGGCATGAATAATGTTATACCCCGCTCTGAAACCGATCAGGTTATCGGGAATGATTTTATTGCCCTCAAACCATTTAGACAGGGCCCTATGGACCACCTTCTCGAAGACCTTGTTGATACTCGGAAGGAGACTTATCGACCGGAGATTTGCCGGGTTAGAGGGTCTTTACCACCATTGGGGATTTATTGCACCACCGCCGTCTTCCAGTGCACTGGATAATATGCATTATTCAGTGCATTGTTGAAGAGAATGGTGTACATCTCTACAGCCACTGGTGGGAGATGCCTGAGCCCAACATTGGATATACCGTCGACTCCTCCGGTTTTTTTTCCTCTTCAATGATTCGAAGATTATTTGGAGATCCTCCGTCGAAATGAACATGATGTCAGTCCTTTCACTGACGGCGGCATTGTTTGCCATAAAATCATCAGTGAAAGTAGCGCCCTGTTTTCCAGGTTGTGGTTTGGTCGAATGGTCGAATTCACCTTATACACTTCCTGGAAGACAGCTACCACTGTCGCCACCTTCTCCTGAGGATCCTCAATCACGGGAGAATTCATCATCCAAAACTGCACTCGCCAGATCAATAGATCAGTTTCTGACGTTCTAGAAAGCTTCAGATTCAGAATGCCATTCTCCGAAGTAATCTATTTATTTGCGGGAATATACTCGCACAGCACGAATTCTGCTGTTCCAATGCAAACTGATAGATATTGTGTAATTTTATTTGATCATCTATTGGAAATGTTTAATCAGTGACTTCAGTGTTCGAGTCTTGACAGGAGTCTACCTTTCTGTTTATGCAGTGCCTCGTTTGTCGCGTTTCGGTACACGTTTGTGGTGTTGTGCTGTAGTTGGCGTGATATCGTACTGTTCATTGTCTGTTACGATATCATCCATTTGTTTGAGGTACCTGTCATTCTCGTATTTTGACAGGTTTCTATTGAACGGTGGAAAGAAGGCCCTCTCGTCAGGAAATTGGCAAAGCGTGGCCATCGCTTCCTACTGTAATCGTAGGGGTGCGTTTGGCGTACTCTGCCATTTCCGTGAACTTGTCAGGTACTTTGATTACGGCACTAAGTCCGCAATGGTCACTGTCGCAAACGAAGGTCCGTAGACGGTTAGCAGACCACTCGTGCGTGTCTGTCAGACTCGGTCGAGAGTTAATCAGCATGAGATTATCCGTTGAAAGCAACTTGACTCTATGTTCAATGTTGCGTAGAACCAATGACTTAGTAGGCCCCCCTTGTGTCAGAAATGTTATTTCCCAAGCAGTATGTTTGGCATTTACATCGACGGCAAAATGTAAAAGTTTTCTACCGAGTTTAAGCGCAGAGATCGAAAAAGTGTCTCGAGCTCTGCGATGAAAACGTTGAGTTTTGAGTCAGCTATAATGAACATTTTCCTTCCATTTTGGAGAGGAATGCACACAATACAGGTCTCTAGCACCTGGAACCTCCGCACTTCACCACTTTATATAATTTTACGTTTAAAGTTGTTTCTAATGAAGATCGCAACTCCCCGCCTCTCGTGGCGTTTGGTCGGTCTCTTCGAATCACTCTATAAGATCTTTGCCGGATTTTGTGCTTTTGGTTTAGCTTTGTTTCGTTAGCATGAAGTACATCAGTTAACATAAAGTACCGTGCCAATCCCGAATTAAATTTTCTGTGGCTAAAAATACATGTCCGTAAGCATTTAATCCAATACTGCTTTATTCATAGAAGTCCAAATCTGGATAACTATTCGACTTTCAATGGGCCTACACACACGGGAGTAATTTTATCAGGAGTAAAACTGGTGTAATGCTCTGCTCTAAGCTTACACGGAATGAATTAATCCAACTGAAAAAAATATATATGTGAACCTCGTTTCATTGTGTTAGTGTTTTCTCGGCTTTCTGACATTTCATTTGACAGAGATATTTCGCAAAAGACGTCTCCTCTCCGTTTGGTTTATACAGTGTTCACTGCTTGAAGGGCGAATTACGATTGAGACGCAACACGAGACAAAAAACGTGCTGACTCGAAAAGTAAAGAGTTGTGTATGTATTAGTTTTGCGCTCTCTTCAACCACTCGATACGCGGTTGAAGATTTTACTCCGTTTCATACTTCACACTTCAGCTCCCTCTCCCATAAACTCAATTTTCAGCCGGTTGGATTACTCCCGTGTATGCAGGCCCAATAACAATGACTCAATAACAAGAAGAGATTGCCATTGCGGAGAATTTCAATGTACACAATTCTAATTGGCTTCGACATTTAAGCCAGACAACACCCGAAGGACGGAACGTAGAGATCTTTGCTGAGGTAAGTAATCTGACCCAGCTAGTAAATGAGCCTACACGTATACCTGACATTGCAGAACATTCTGCCAACACCTTGAACCTGTTTCTGACCACTGTGTCGTATCAGCTAATTTCTCGTCTTCACCTCACACTGTTAGAGAACAAATTCTTAAAAGAACAGTATGGCTATACGAGAATGCCAATTGGAGCGGCCTTAACGACTTCTTCAAGAATTTTAACTGGTCACTATGTTTCCTCGATAGTGACGCGGATGCCGCTGCTGATATTATCACGAACATTCTTTTGCTGGGTATGAGATCCTTCATTCCTCAGAGAGTGAGGAGTATCAAACTCAAAGAAAATGCGTGGTATGACTCGAGCTGTAAAGAGGCCATCAGGTTGAGAGAGTTAAGTTTTCGGAATTACAAAACCAACTCTATTGAGGAAAATCGGAATAAAAATTAAAAGGGCCAGAAATGACTGCAATGCATTAATTAGACTTGTGAAATTCTTCCACGAACAAAAGTTGAGGCAGAAAGTGCTACAATGTCCCAAGAGTAGCAAAAACGTTCGTTCGTGAAATACGTAAAGAATTCAGCCTCGTCTTCAATTCCCACGCTCAGTTACAATGACATTCCAGCTGTCAGCTCTTTAGACAAGACCAATCTGCTTGCTGCGCATTTCGCGTATAGCTCAACGCTGCCAGATTCCACATTGTCTCCGCTTGTACTTGAGAGCGTTGATTTGACCATGGGACAAATCCATTTTCGCACTCCTACAGTTGCAAGAGCACTAAAAGATCTCTACGTATACAAATCCCCTGGCCCTTCTGAAGAGGTGTTCTTCTGCGCTGGTAAAACCATTGCGTAAGCTTTTCCATCTGTCCTACTCTTCAGGTCTCTTTCCGAGTAGATGGATAATAGTATTTGTCACGCCTGTCCCTAAAAAGGGCGAATATTCGTCCCCCTCCTCCTCCTAACGTCCCTTCTTTCAAAGGTCATGGAACGCTGATAAACCGTCAGCTTAAAAAATATTTTGAAACGCGGAAACTTCTTAATGACCAGTAATACAGTTTTTCCAGAACCAGGTCCACTGGTGATTTGATGGCATATCTCACCGAGAAGTGGAATCAATCATTGCACAATTTTGGCGAAGGCAAGATCATGGCGCAAAGCATTTGACAGAGTTTGGCATCAGGCTCTTTTGGCATCGATAGATCTCTGCTTCTATGGATTAGAAACTACCTTACGAACAGTTCAATTCAAGTTGTTTTGGATGGGTTCAAGTCTGATATTCACCAAAATAATGCTGGTGTCCCCCAATGGTCTGTTTTGTCTCCGACTCTCTTTCTCATTTTTATAAATGATCTGTTGTCTGTTATTTCTAATCCAATCCACTCCATCGCTGAGGACAGTACTCTAAGCTTTTCATATTCGTTCCAGGATTCACGTTCGTGCTCTTCGGCCATAGAACTGGAATGGCAGCGTATGCTAAGCACATTGAATTCCGACTCTGGAATTCAATGCTTCTAAAACTTAATGCTGTCTACCGTCACTAAAGCGAACCCGAAATAATCAGCCATTATCCATGAATTGCGCTTGTGTCGACGAAACCGAAAAACTTTCCATCCTTGGTATGTGTATCAATACCAAACTTAATTGGAATGATCACATATTCGAAGTCGCCAAGAACGCTTAAAATGTCTAGGTTTCCTCAAACGATACAAGAAATATTTCACCCCCTTCGATTTTGGCTTCAATTTATAAGGCCTACATCCGCCCCAAGTTTGAGTATAATGCTCATATCTGGTCTGGTGCCCCTTAGACCTCACTACACCTACTGGATAGAATACAATTGCGAGCGATAAAACTTATAGCAGAGAGTAATATCGCAAAGTCAATTGACTCGCTCGAACACCGACGTAATGTGTCTTCCTTGTCACTGTTTTATCGCTATTTTAACAGCCGTTGCTCATACGAGTTAGCCAATTGCATTCCTCACCTCCATTAATTCACCAGCAATACTCGTCTTGCCAGGAATGCTCATCAGTTCACCCTTAAGCCTGCTTTTGGACGTACAGTTAAGTTCAGAGATTCGTTTTTCAGCCGCACAACATGATTATGGAATGCTCTTCCCAGCCCAATATTTCCTACTCACTATAATCCACAGACATTTACATAGGACCAATGCGCACTGGTACCTCCTCTCTCTTTCTCCCTTTCTCTTCAGGACGCATCAGAGCTTGCGTCCTGCAACAAGTTGAAAAGTACAGCTCTTCGCTCAATCCCAATCAGTGAATTCATATTCACCGACAGGATCTTTAAGGAACTCTCTAACGTCGCACCCATTATGATTGTAGGTGCGCTATGCCCGGCAGAAGCGATTCTGTCCACTCAGGTCGCCTGCTTATCGATTTGCTGTTGGATCTGCCCGATCTGCCCTTGGATGGCGAGCAGGGACACAGGTCTTCCTCGTCCTCCGGTGCCTTAGTAACAGGCACTGGGGCTCCAGTAACAGTCATAGACTTTTGTAACGTATGCCTCAGACCTGCCGTCATTCGGGCGTAGGTTATTTGGAAAAAAAAAAGTTGATTGGTCTATGAAGTCCATGCGAATAACACAGTGACAATTCAGGATTTCGAACACAACAGCGAAACTGAAATTTCGGCCATTGGCCAACTTTTTTTATTAATATGGATTTCATACACGATTTTAGCGAGAACTTCCACTGATCAATAACATATATTGTATATTGTACGAGAAATTCGAAAAGGGATTTTCCAATCTTTCTAAATTTTGTAATTTTTGTGGAAATATCGGAAGTTCGCGTTTTTTTGTTATGAAAGAAAAATATTTATATGCATACTACATTATTCAAGGTATAGTCTATCGGTAGCCACCACTTTTTCCCACCTTTCCGGCAGGATACGGATAGCATATCGGTAGAAAACCACATCTTTAGATAAAGCCACCAATCGATTCCTTTTGAGCTCCTAATAGGATAGGCCATGAGTCATTGTTCGGAAAAAAGTGATAATCGGAAAGTGAAAATACGGTGAGTAGAGTGGGACAAACAATTGAGTGTTTGCATGTGCATTTTGACTGGTTGCAGTTGGTTGTTTCTTTCAGAGTATTCCGGCAATTATTTTTTTATAAAGCGCAAGGGCAAAAACTGCAGCCAATAGCGATTTGTAACGATGATTTCATTCGGTTTGAGCATCTCAGCAAACCACCATATACAGAGCATGAATTTGGATCCCTGGATATTTGAGTTCGCTGTTGATGTTAATAGTTTGCCAAGTTTTACCATGACTTTCGATGTTAAGTGGATACAACAACCACTTTTCTTCACCAGTTACAATTCAATGCAAAATCCTTTCCTATTTTGCCGTTAAGGCAGCTGTTCACAGGTCACAAGTGAATTTCGACATTCCTTAATTTTTAATCTCAATAGGACCCAACTGGACATATGGTTAAAGCAGTTAATATAATATTCGTTTAGTCGGTCAGTTTCTTGTCTGCACTGCTAACGTTATCTAATTCAGAAATGTTGTCCATCCCTTCTCTCGTTGACCGAAAAAAGCGCAATTCTCTTGCATAATGCACATATTCAGCCCATTTTGCGCCTAAAAAATAGTATTCCAGAATCACCTAAGACTATGTTATATGGGTGGACTTGCTTTTAATGTCTGGTAAGAAGCCAATCAAATATTCACAATTGAAAATAAAAGAGAACACTAAATGGATATGTAGTGTTTAAGCTTATCATATCCTTGATTTCAGCTGCATGGAGATCGTATACACTCCTACCCATTTCATACTCTCGTGATATTGTCCATGTCAGTCCACTTTACTTCAAAATGTCACGCAGGACAATGACTAAGTAATCCGGGCCACAAGCCAACTTAATGACGCAGTCTTTGGCTCATTCCTAGTTCATTTCCTAATACGCATACATGATATACTCCTTAATACTTCTCCACCTACATACAAACGTATATAGAGTATTCATTCAATTTATATTTTTAACGTTCGAAGCCAAGAGCAGTTGAGGAAGATGCCCTTGCCCTTAACTTAACAATAACTCTCAGATGGATGCCATTAAACCGGGCCCCATAAGGAATGTATTTAACAATAATAACGTCCTAAATACCCATTAAGTTTGACTCTTCGCCGACACCAATGAGCGAGCATTGAAAATATGATTGACTGAATTCGGAAAGCATAATAGCAGTATAAATCACTTTTATTGGCTAATAATGGGTATCCAGCTCGTGCGAGACCATTTTATTCGACAATTGAACGATTTCACGATTGAGCTATGGACGAGTCTGCAAATACGAAAACAATTCATAAAGTTTTTCTCGGGGTTGCTCTTACGTCGTGCTTACAGTTTTTTGCCTCATAGTGTCCTCTGGCGAAAGGAAGATTCGTTTTTTTATGACCACTACTCTGTAGTAAGAGTATAAGCAAAGAACATACAAACTCGTACTTACATATCTACCATATCTGGATACAATAAAAGGTATTTGTGTTGCCTTTCGGACTGTAATAATCGAATTGGCATCGATTCGTATACATACTAGAGTGTCTTTAATAAAATTGCTTGGTAACAAAAACTTTTACCGCATCCGGGGAGCTTCGTGGGAGAGGGAAAAAATCGCTTGAGCACTTTCACAACGATTCGTGGGCAGAAATCGCAGGAAAGCGATTTTGTTGCTCTAGGCAATTAGATTTCATCCGTGACTATTCACTGCCGCTATGCTTAATTGAACAACTTGGCGAACTCTGATCCTGCTGTTCGTGGTCATTCTGCTAGGCATAGTATTTCATTTAGCTGTGGAATCAGTAATTGAAGGCAATTATGTGGAATTACAATCGAGATAACGCAGATCTGCTACCGTGTCGCCAGCGCCGAGACAGATAAAGTTTTTCGTAATCACAGTAAATCTAAAGGATGCATCACACTTAGAGTCACGCAACTGTAACTTAACCAGCAACGCGCAAAAAACGAAAAAAAAAAACTTTTGAGTTATTAACTGCTCTGAAATTTCCTGGGAAAACTTATTTTCTGTATAGGCAAGAGGCAGGGAGATAAATTACAGGCGCTACGTGGTTAAGGACGCAGTTGACAGAGTTGTTCTTTCTTGCTGGTAAGTTGCAGATAATTGAGGGTGTGCAAAAAATGTTTAATTAATTCGAATTGCGTAACCAACCAACCAACCAAGGCCTTAGTATTAATATACAATAGCATAGTAAGTAAAGCCCTCTATACTCTGATCACAGTTAGCCATTCTGTTCTGAAAGGCGGCAACAAGGTAAGGTGGGTAGGGCAGGCTTAGATGTTCCTCAGAAATATATGCTAGGCCGAGAGGTACGAACGGACGAATGCTGGAGCGCAGCCTCTGCCTGGAAAGCTAACAGAAAAAGAATTGGAGTCGTCTCTTTAAGTTTGTTGGTAAAACTAGGTTTCAAAACAAGAAAGATATCATGGATTTTAGCAGGTGCCTTTGCCTCTGTTGGAATTCTAAGAGCAATGTCGAAAACTAATAGATACAAGAGGTGTCATTTTAAATTTTGGGAAATTTTTGTAAAATAAAAGTTAAGAGGTTGTCAAATTTGGATTAAGACCAATCGCGCAATATGTTAGAAAAGTGGAAAGACTCCAACTACTATTCATTCAACACGGCCAACTTTAGGTATCGTCGCTGATAGTGGAATTGAAAATCCATGTAATTAATTTTGAGGCAATCATAAAAATTGGGCGTGTGAGCTAAAGTTTGTGCCGCCTTACGGCTGGCAATGTCATTGGACCATACTTTTCGGTAAATAATGATTGTGCAACAATGTCAGTGAATGAATGCGTCACTAATGTACATACAGTTAAGTGCAAAACTGTTTCAATAGCACCTGTGAGAACTATTTTGAAAAACACTATGCAACTTAAAACTTTCTGAAATTATAAAATTAAGATCGTAGTTTGATATTTTGTTCAGAAGACCTTGACATTTTTTATTGCTTTGATGTCGCATGGTATGTTTTTTTTTTTTTTAATTACGGGCAAGTGCTAATATATAGCATGGGGCACTGCGACCACTGTAGATCTATTGTGTTTGATAGCCGATTAAAGGAGGAGTTTCTCTACTTTCTTAATATAGTTAAGAATATCTCTCGTAGGAACTGAGCTGATCCTCTCAGGTATCATAATTACTCTAAGAAGGATACGCTTACTAAGGTGACAGAGGCCTTCGCGATAATTGCTCACCTTGCCACGGTGCGCAGGCTTAGTGTAGATAATGACTCTCGAGACCTGTCCCTAGACGAACCCAATGCCAAAAAGGCAATTTCTGACCCTTCCTTACCTTTTCTTTTTTCCCTTACCCATCATTCCCACACTCGCCTAACTCCAAGGTGGAACAGCAGACGCCGATGCATGCATGGCTATAAGGGTTCTTAGCTGTGAGTATGCGAACTTCGGATACCGGGCGATGTTCGATTTCACTCCAGCCTTCCTGCAGCTCGGGCTCCACTGTAGGTGACCGTTCTTTTTTATATACTCTTGGGTACAAAATTTCTCAATTAAAAATTACTAAAGAGATGCCTCTCAAATGCCATTGCCCACTAGGGCCTGTGAGGCTACATCAAACAACGGTAACAGATGTGTCTTCACTCTCCGACTTCGGCTCCACGCTCTGTGAAGATTCTGTGAGTATCCTCTCAGATGAAAATCCACTTCTACAACCTGGTGACCTGTCAAACCAAAGTCGTCTGAACAGAAACGCTTTAAGGCCGCCATTAATCAGGGAAAAATTAGAGATGAAGCTCTAGCATATGCAAAACCTGCCTCTGCCACTAAAGGTCCGGAGCCGAAACGTTCATTCGTTCCGCCGACAACACTCTGTTGAACCCTGCCGCCAAACGCAGGAGAATTCGCAATCCGCAAGCCGACAAAGAAAGCTACAGCAATGTAGCTGAAAAAACGAGACGGCGTCGTCCCCAATGATCTGGGCTCAAACCTAAAGCACTTACCACAACACAAATGGCAGCAACTCATGAGGCTGGAATTGACACCTCGATTGGATCGATAGGTTAGGTTGGCTCTACTCTGTGTGTGTCGACAGAACCACAGCCGCTTGGATGAGGTCGAACTTCACGGCTATAAATGAAAAAAGCGGTCTTGTTGTTAAACTTGTTAAAGAAGATGCCTTTCCGAAACCTCACATCGTTCGGGGCTACTTTCCACAGACTATCGGTCTACCCATAACTAAGGACTATGGCACCTACTGCCATATCAGCGGTAGCCCAAAAATTACCACAATACCACAGGTAGCAATCGCCAACGGCCGTCCAACCAAAATTAGCAAACTCGGGGAATCTTCTATAGGAAGCAGATCGGTGGTCCATTTCCATCGGAGCGGAAACTTCCGGAGTCGAAATAACAAGCCACCCAGCGTGAAGGACTCGTTCTACCGTCGCAAGTAGATGAGTGGGCTGTGTGTACTGCAGGGTAAACTGCACCATATCAAAGGCTCCTCGGACACCTTTAGCCTGCGTTTCTACCGCGATGAAATAATTCTTGGACTCAATACAAGATCGCGTAAAGGCTCTAATATAATTTTTTTAGAAGTTCCCATTGAAGGTGGAGTAAGGGACTTCATGTGCGCCTTCGGACCACGGCGATGTTCTCGGCCGATCTTCCGTTCCTTTGACGTACGAATGTTAGCTGATTTATTACTGAATCGGGCGACTCAAATTTCGCCACCAAACGTTCAAGAGCCGACTGTGAAGGGCCACCACATAGAGTGAACGCGACGCGCGCAATATTTGCATTAACGAACACTCATTTTGATAACAAAGTTTTTCAGCCTTGATCGGTGTTGGTTGTGGTTGCTGCCAGGGAATAAATGTAGATAAGATACCTGACTCGGTGTTGACCTTTTTTTTATTACAGCATTTAGTTGGATTAGCCTTCATTTATCTCCAGACACCCTTTTGCATCTGCAAGCAACTGGACCGACTTGAAACCGATCTCTAGTATTGGCCAATAAGTCTCGCATGATCTTTTCGAAGACGAACTTGAAGAAATCACTTGAAAATGTGTCTCGGACTCTCTGAATCCTCTTGTACAATTGAAGGTTTCTGTTAGTAGAGCCGCGAACATTTTTCATAGACTTTCACGGCTTTATGACGGGATGGTAAAACATGACATGCGATTTTAAGGGCAATAAGAAGGTGATGTGTGTCAACCTCCAATTCATGAGTCTTTTTGAAGATCTGCGGTATTGTTAATATTTGATCTGCCGTGGTTTTCCTGACCCGGACTCACACAGATAAAGACCCAATACTTTGTTCACGAAAGTTTTCAGATATTGAAACAACACGGTTCAACAACACAATATTTCAGGAGATTTATTTCTCTAAAGTTGACGTGGTTATAATAATACCCTTTCCAAATTGTAGTCATTTGTTGTTATGTTTAGCATTATATAATTAAAATATTTACATAAATTTTCTTTGTTGATTTTTTTTTTTAAATTACTTCTTCCGAAAATATTTGAACATCAAAGAGAAACATTTTTAATTCAGTCATGACTTATTTGTTTGCAAATAAAATAGTTATGAATAAAAATAGGTTATGAATGTAGTTTATAAATGCTGAAGAGGAAATAAACAAATTTCCGTACCAAAAAAAGTTGCAAAAATGTAATATTTTTAAATCAAAAGTGCATAATTTTGGGTATATTCGTGGTTGAAAGAGAGCGGCAACAAAATTATTATCAATATTATTACCGTCCATTTGAAACACAGAAATTCAGAACCTCGTTGATGGGTGCTAGTATTTGAACTTGTCCTCTTTTTCAAAGCGTCTATATAGTACAGTCATGACCAATCCAAATCGGTCAATGACCAAACATTTGCTTTTCTCTTCCTTTACTTCTAAGCATGATTCCTTTTCTGCCATTATTATACTAACTGTGTTTCTCCTTCTCCACCTTCTCTCGGAAGGTTCAGATCGTCATCGTAAGCTACAACGGATATGATTCCATTAAGGGGGTTTCCTAAAAGAATTTCATTACGTATTCGACCACCAAATTAAAAGGTAAGTGGTGATTATGTGTCTCCTTATTTTATTCTAATTCTTCACGTGTCTCAAATGCTTTAGATAATTCGTTTCCTATTATAAAGCGTCCGCCAAATAATGTTTTTTTTTTTTGAACATGCTATAAAAAAAACTACTGAATATTTTCTCAAATTTCTTTTTTTATTTGAAAGTACAATCCTTCCGGTTAATAACGGAAAATAATTTCATTCAAATGGCTGCCTCGGCTGGCCATGCAGTAGCCTACACGATCGGTCCAATTTTTAAGCACATTATCGATTGTGTGCAGCTGTATTTCACCAATGGCTTCACGAATATTGTCCTTTAAAGCGTCAATTGTCTCTGGCTTGTCGGCGTAACACTTATCTTTGACGGCACCCCACAAATAATAGTCCAACGGTGTCAAATCGCAGCTCCGAGGTGGCCAAACGACATCAGCTCTGCGGCTGATAATGCGATCTTCAAAAACAGGGCGCAAAACATCGAGTGTAGCTTCGGCTGTGTGGCACGTAGCGCCGTCCTGTTGAAACCAAATGTTGCCAATATCCTCCTCTTCAATTTTTGTGAACAAAAATTCGTTCAACATGGCCCGATAACGATCGCCATTGACTGTAACGGCCACTCCTTGTTCATTTTCGAAGAAAACTGGCCCAATTATGCCTCTGGACCAAAATCCGCACCAAACCGTGGCTCGTTTTGGGTGCACCGGCTTTTCAATGTATGCGTGCGGGTTTTCTGTGCCCCAAATGCGACAATTTTGCTTATTTACATACCCGCCAAGATCAAAATGAGCTTCATCTGAAAAGATGATTTTTTTGGTAAAATCGGCATCTTCTGTAAGTCGATCGCAGGCCCACTTAGCGAAGCGAAAACGCATTGGATGGTCAGTTGGCTTCAACTCCTGAACCAATTGGACTTTGTATGGCGTCATACCAAGGTCTTTATGCAAAATTCGTCTCAATGATGTCTCCGAAATGTTCAATTGTTGAGAACGACGGTGAATTGATGTTGATGTCGCTTCACGCACACTTTCTGCCGCAGTAGCAATATTCTCGGGTGTACGCACTGTTTTTGGCTTTTCACGCTTTGGTTTATCGATGAGGATGCCAGTTTCTTTCACTTTTTTTCACAAGATAACGAACATACGGAGCTGACGGTGCTTCTCTTCTTCCAAAATCCGTACGCAATTTTCGCACACATTCTGCAACATTACCATGATTTTCAAAGTAATGTCGCAATATTTCCCAGCGTTGTTCAAGCGTATACACAACCATATTCGTTCAGCGGAAGGATAAAACTAATTATCTGTCAAATCAGACATGAGCTAAGTGTAAGCACTACTTGAAAAAAAAAAACGTTAGATGGCGGACCCTTTACTAAAAATACAAGGAGTGGGCTACAGATGTTTTATGAAAAATTCCCAATATCCTATTGTCCTTTTTGAAGCATAAGTTTTATTACAGAAAAAAGATGAAGGGATTTTCCTTGGGACAGTTTTATTACTTAACAACATAATAATAATAAAGTCTAGACAATATTCCTAGGCCACTCATTGTATCTCCAATAGATATATTTTTGTAAATAATGATAAACAATAAAGATAAATATTTCAATAAAAATGTACATATGTGTACATATATAAAACTAGAATAGATAAGTTTAAGCCGATAGATATTATTGATTGAGAAATATGTATATTTAGACTCAGAGTACCCGAACAGGGCCAGTAAGAGACATTAAGCAACTTTTATGTTAGATTCAAATATTTTTGCTTATAAATAAGAATAGCATAAGAACAATAAAAATTAATTAAAAGCTAAACTATATGTCAGTTTTTTTTTTTTTTTATAGGCTTCGCGCAGGTTCAAGAGTTATGCTCTGATGGTGGTTTGTCACACAACCTGGACGGGGTGCAGATGGTTTGTGTCGAAGATGTTCGTTCACTACTCTGCGGGGGTGGTTGTCCTAGATAGGATTCGAGAGATTCGACTGAATTTGCGAGTTGTTGTAATTCACAGTAACATTTTGTTTCCATGTCATTAAGCTGTTATATCGGAAATGCACACACAGAGTATACATTTTGGAATAATTTTATACTGCGAGTATGCCTTCTCTGCATTTTTATGATTCGTATATTGTTCTTGGCTATGAAGAGACTACAGACCTTCCGCTCAATAGTCGGTGATGATTACCATTGTATCACGACCAGCCCAATGATTTCGGATGTTTTTTTGAGTGTGGTGTTGTAATGGTACATTGTTGTGGTATGCATTACAGAGTCCTCAGCTTTGCGCTTGGCTGTCATTCGTCATTCAATCCTGACAGCAACTAAGCCACAAAGCAACCCTCAATTTAATAAAAGCTTCCTGAAATTGTCTAATTGCTGTCAATACTATCCACTAAGTCACGGTGATCAATAAAGTGGAAATTTTCGTTGAAATTATTAATTATAATTACATGCATACATATGGTACACCTATGCACATACATATGTAGATGTTATGCCTTTGTCATAAGCATTTTTCTACGGGGCCTACAGGTGTGTAAACATTTACGTAGTTGAAAGCCATGCACAGTAGGCACAGGGGAAGTAGCATTATTTCATTGTTGGAAAAGTTGAGACATTTTTTCAACTTTTTTCGTCCCCTTATCCTTCCTCAACCATGTAGCATAAATTAATGAATTTATTGACTTCCAATAACGACGATGACAGTTGAGTACAATATTACTTGCTTTAGTCATGATGATATAAAACGCTCGCGATCTCACGGTAAACGCAATATGGGACCAATTACTATCTCAGCGATTTTCTCTGAATGCATAGTGGGACATACGGAATGCTCACAACGCTTGTTTTCGACACCGCCAACGATCCAGGGTGGAAGCAATTCTCAGGAAGTCTCTAACAGAAGGAAAATGTAAATATTAAATATAAGCCAACTATTTATATTTTACAAGGAAATGTTGTCCTATGCATTGAACTCATTCGTTGTCACTCACGTTCTTCCCTTCCATCGAATGAACCTTATAACGCCAAACTGATTGATATTGGATAAATCTATCAGCACACAAATAAAACCCATTCGTCAATATCGAAACCAAGTCGTACAAACTTCACAAATCCCATCGTTCATATTTCATATATTTATTATATTTTTTAACACTCTGTCTGTCATTATGACACATTAAAATCGACAGCGAAATTGTCATAAAGTTTTACGTATTTCATTCAAATTTTTGTATGACAACCGTTTGTTGTTTTGCATTTTTAATAGTCGAGTTGGTATATTCTTATTCGTTATGTTGAACCTAAGTAGAGATTGAAATGTGAGATAAAATGGTCTTTGATTTCATTCAGTGATGGTATAATTAATTAAGAAAATGATAAAAATAAGTTTTATGCGATACCTCTCACCACCTACGCCGACCAATCTAACCCACTACCCATACTTGGATTTAACAGGACTCACTGCAGGTTAATGGGTACTAAATCAAGCGAGCTTGGTGGTCATTAAATTCAATCTACGGAGGTCAGTAGTTAATGAAAAACAAGTTGGATTTGCACCTAATTGGCAATAAAGCATTTGCAATATACAATATATGTATATATGTGTACATTCACATCACATTTTATTTTTAGAACCAGTCCTCCGTTTGAGTTAGGCAATTTTTATCTTCGTCACACCCATGGTAGTTGAGTATTCGACGTTTGGTGGCTTTTTGCGTTGCGACTTGGATTTATATCAGTAGAGTACCCAATTGGCCTAGAAAGCGTGGCAGCAACCTGCCATACTGCCAGGCTATATGTTCGTTTTTTGGCCTCTGAAGGAATTGGAAGTTCATATTCAAGTTCCGACAAAACAAATATCTTTAGCGACGTAAACTATTTTGGAGAGAAGAGATATGGAATGCATTTCGTTAATGTTACTGTTGGTACGGATCTTGATTGTTCATAATTCATACAAAACGAGATTGGCATTGCCACGTTTGTAAATGATGAGTGTTACAAATCGATGTTAAACAATTTTATGCGGTCTAAACTATTTCAGGATGATTTTGTCTACCACGCGAGTCATGCTCTCTCAAGAAACGATGTAATCTGCACAAACCATGGACGTTGTCGGAACGCCGCGCCGTCAGTGAGGCCGCCTCAGATGTACTCGGTTTCAAGCCACCACCTTCGAGAAACCACTGGTTTGATGACGAGCGCAGACAGGCCCATGTAGAGAAACAGAATGCATACATGGCTACAATGCATCAACAGACGAGAGCTGCCATCGAGCTCACGGACGGATGAACACGGACAACTAATAGTGGAGTCACAGTCGATACTGAGACTGCGGAAAAACCACTTCTGCATACTGTATAACTGCCATGATAGTCAAAATGCCGCCGTCAGGCAGAACGAACCATTCACAATGGACGAAGAAGAAAGAGAATCCTGTCCACCCGACTTAGACGATGTTAGCGATATCGAAACTTAAGTCTTATAAAGCTGCTGGAGCAGACGGACTGCCCGGGCTCAAGAGGCAATTGAGTAGTAGAGCTCTCTCTCGAAAAACTGAAGTATCCCCTTGATTAAGGTAATCATCCCGGTCTTCCTCTATGGCGCTGAGGCTTGGACGTTATCAAAAGCGGATGAAGAGGCTCTTGGGCGTTTCGAGAAGAAAATTCTGCGTGCGAGAATGGAGGAGAACATTCAACCAAGAACTGTACGAGCTTGTACAGCTACATCGGCCTAGTAAGATGTCTACGGATCCAACGTCTAAGATGGTTAGAACATGTAGAACGAATGGACATCACCACTCCGGCCCGAAGAGTCTTCGACTCCAATCCCGAGGAACGACGCAGCAGAGGACGACCGCATCTAGGGTGGAAAGGGACCTCAACCAACTGGGCGTGCGTCACTGGAAGCAGCTGGCCAAAGATCGTGCCGGCTGGAGAGGTCTTTTGGTTGAGGCCTTGGTTCACCCCGAACTGTATCGCCATCTAAGTAAGTAAGCAAGTATTCCTCCCCTGCTTTTAATAACACTTTTATGTCAGCGGAAAAAGTTCTTAATAAACAAAATGACGTAGAATCTCATTTTAATAGTGGCCCCGACGAAGTCTGGGATTTTTAAAATTATTTGCGCTTCCTCCATACAATATACAGGGTCATCTCATATGAGTCGATGTAAATTTCGAATAACTTTAACAATTCTCAACCAATTTTGGAAATCCAAAAACGTTTATTCAATTTAGACCTTCAGAATTTTTATGATTAATTTTTGAAAACAATATCAGTTAAATGACCGCCTTTATGGCCGATGCACAAATGGGCTCGTTTTCCCGCATGCTCCATGACATTTTCGAGCATTTCGGTCGAAATTTCTGCGATTTCCGCACGAATGTTTCTTTTGAGCTGTTCTATTGTCTTCGGGCCGTTAGCATACACCTTCTTTTTCAAGTATCCACAAAGAAACAAGTCTGGAGGAGCCAAATCCGGCGATCTCGGAGGCCAGTCAATATCGCCCTTTTTTGACACCAATCTTCCAGAGAACTTCTTACGCAAAAGGTTCATTGTTTTGTCCGCAGTATGGCATGTCGCGCCGTCTTATGGAAACCCAAAGTGAAATAAGCCTTTTTTACGCATTTCTGGGACCACATAATAGGCCAACATCCACCGATATCGATCGCCATCCACTGTATCGCCCACTTTGAAAAAATACGGTCCAATGATGGTTTTAGCGCATACACCGGCCCAAACAGTTACTTTTTGATCATATCTCTTCGTGAATAATGTGAGGATTTTCGGTGCCCAGAAGCGATAATTTTGCTTATTAACGGAGCCAGAGAACGTAAAATGTGTCTCACCGGTTATCAAAATTTGCTGCCAGAACTCCGGCTCAGCATTTTGTGCGTATGCCAAGCGCCGTGGCTCATCTTTTGGCAAAATTCTTTAAGTTATCTGCACTTTGTATGGAAATAAGTGAAGATCATCCTATAAAATGCTCGGCGAAGTGGTCCCACTGATGCCTAACTGCTGCGAACGGCGCCGATATGACAAACTTGATTCTTCTTGAACACTGGCCATCACAGACTGAATAGATGAGTTTGAACGCCGCGGACTTGGACTTTTTTGGGCGCAACACAATCACGATATTTTGCACGATACGCACGTTGAGTTAGCACAATCGAGCGTTTATTTTGAATAAATATTGAAACTATTTCCGCGCGTTTTTTTTTTGGTGTGAAGCGATTCATGGTTAAAATTGTACTGACGTTTCCAAAATGCTATGACATATAAAAATCGGTTGACAATTGTTGAAGTTATTCGATGTTTACATCGACCCATATGAGATGGCGCACTCTGTACTATGCCATATTTTTAACTTATCATTGAATAGTGGTATTTTTCCTTCCTTTTGGAAAAACTCTTTTATTATTCCAATATTTAACTCTGGAAGCCAGAGCAAAATGAAAAACTACAGAGGCATCTGCAAACTAAACTGTCCCTACCTAAACTGTTTGATTCCTTAGTAACAAAAATTTAGTTTTTTTCTAATCTAATTTGCAACAACCAGTACGGTTTTGTTAAAAACAGATTGACAGTTACTAATCTCTTCTCTGAATGAACTCTGTCATTTTTTAAATTTATGAACGTAACCAGGTTGATGCTATTTACACTGAATTGAGTAAGGCACGATCACGTTCGTGGTGCGATAGTAATATTCATCAACTGTTGAGCGGAAGTCTGTAGTTCAAATCTGTCCATAGCCAAGAATAATTCCAATACGGAAAAATTGTGCAACAACATCAATTGTGATTGAGAGATGATCAAAAAAGATGCTAACGAAGGCATAACACTCGCAGCATAAGATCACTTCAAACTTCATATTCTGTGTATGTACTTCCAATATAACACCATAATGACATGGAAACAAAAGAGTTACTGTGAACTACAACCAACGCGACTAATTCCGTCGAATCTCTCAAAATTTCCTACCTGGGACAACCACCCCTGGAGAGTAGTGAATGAACATCTTCGACACAAACCATCTGCACGCCGTCCAAGTTGTGTGACAAAACACCATAAGAACTCTAAAACCTGCGCGAACCTTATAAAAAAAAAAAAAAAAAAACGAATGAACCATACGCTTTTGCTTTATAAGCTTGAACGACTAGGTTTTCCTAACTTATTAGTTGTTGTCTGTCACTTGTTCGCTCACATGTTTGTGCCTAAGTAATAGAAAACCGAAACCAATTTTATTTCACTGCTTTTATCAGCATGAAGACTTGTATCGTGGAGGGTTGTACGAATTCCGATGACAAGGTTCTGTTCTTTGGTTTTCCACTATGTGAAACACTAGCCTATCGGTGGGAACGTAATTCAAATTTGTTTTCAGCGACGTACAAGGAGTTAAAGGACAGCTTTACCGTTTGCTATTTGCACTTTGACCGATCTCAGTATGAAAATCCGACTTCAAACATCTTAAAACCCAGAGCCGCTCCTTATCTCTTGGGTATATCACGGTTATCAGCACTTGAATTGGAAGCCAATAAGCGATTGGAGTACAATAACTATTCACCCACCGGCAAACCACAAAGTCCGGATTCAGATTCCGATATTAAAGTTCTATGTGTAGTACCTTCCAAACAATTGGAATAACTTGGGAACTTTCAGCGTCGTACACAAGGCAGAATTTTATAGATCAAAGGCCCATTGTGATTCCCTTCTTTTGTGGAGTACACATATAATTAACCTGTCCTATCACGTGGTGGCTGAAACCACCCCGTGCTCTTTATGAATTTTAGAAGATCCAATATATCTGCATTTGCCACGTCCGCAACCTCTGTAAAGAAACTTTGGCCCAGCGACAGATGTTGGATCGTCTCTTCCCCATCGCCGCAGCTCCAGCAGAGAACCCGAATCCCATTTCCGGAGCATTGCTCCAATGGGACAGTGTCCTGTGATCACTCCAACGAGCATACGGATCGAGTTTAGGTCCAGCGCCAAGAGCTTCTTTGTTTTTCCGATATTGAGCGCTGGCCACGATGACCTTGTCGTGTAGCCGTCGTTTCTTGTAAGCCAAGACGAGTTGGCTTCTTTGATGATTGTGTCATTTATGATCCGGTATAATGCGCTGATCGGTGGTTGCAATGACGTATCCGCTTCGCTGATGTCCAGTTCAGACCCTTGCCTGGCCAATTCGTCTGCTCTTTCGTTCCTTGCGATTAAGCTGTGACCCGGGACCCAGCAGAGTTTGACTTTGTGGTGTCTGATGGACTTCAGTGAGTCGCGACATTTCATGACAGCCTTTGATCTCGTTATACAGGATTCTATTGACTTCAGTGCAGCGTGGCTGTCTACGAAGACAGTGATATCCGATGGTGGGATATCGGTTACCTGTAGGTGTTTGGCTGCTTTCTCTATTGCCAGGATTTCTGCTTGAAAAACGCTGCACAGATCAGGGAGTCTGAATGATTCCTGTCTGTGGAGGGTATCAGAGTAGAACCCGGCCCCAGTGCCTGTGTTCATTTTCGATCCGTCGGTGAAGAGAGTGATCTCGTGGTCGTTGATCACAGCGTTTGATAGCCACTCTTCTCTGTCGTAAAAAGGATTGGTATTCTGAGAGAGAAGTCATTTTGGCGGGAAATATAGTCGGTCGTAGCTGCGAGGCTACTAAACCATGTATCTTTCAAGGTCGTCTATTATTCTGAGTATGGCCGCATGTCCTTACTTGGCTTGTTTCCACCAGAGGACTCCCTTAGTCTGAGAGCGCTTTTTGCAGCGCAGCCTTTTATGAATAAATTCAGAGGAAAGAGAAGAAGTATCATGTCCAAACCTTTTGTGGCGTGCTTCTCATAGCTCCCGTTGTACAAACAGCGACTGACCTTTGTACTTTGTTGAGCATGCTCATATAGTTTTCTGTGCTGCTAGCAGTCCACCAGACTAGGACCCCATAAGTTATAATGGGTCTGATGATTGCTGTCTACATCCAATGAATGATGTACGGTTGCAAGCCCCGAAGATCTTTTTGCATGCATAAAAATCATTCAATCCTTTTTTCACTCTTTCCTCCAAGTTCCTTTTCCAGGAAAGAGTCAACAATGATGCCTAGATACTTGGCTTCCGCCTTGAGTTTGAGTGGAGTACCCTCTAACTTTGGAGGAGCAAATTTCGAGATTTTCCTTTTCCTGGTGAATAAGACCAGCTCGGTTTTCTGGGGGCTTATTCTCAGACCGTTCTGTCTTGCCCACGAGGATAGTTCCTTCAACGCAGATTCCATTAGTTCACTGATAGTTGGTAGAAATTTACCTTTTATCCAGACATATAGGTCATCCGCGTATGCTATTGTCTTTGTGCCTTTCTCCATGAAGATTTTAAGGATCTTGTTAACTGTAAGAAGCTCTTATGGTGTGCCTCTAGTTGTCACTTTCCTTATAGAGCTGTGTCCAATGTCTACATTAATAACTCTGTTATTTTACATATTTTCAATAAGGATTACAATGGATTTGTCTACTTTTATGTCCTCTAGAGCTGCTATTATGGCCTCGGTGTTTACATTGTTGAAGGCCCCCTCAATATCGAGGAAGGCTGCCATTGTTAACTCTTTTAAATTCAATGAGCCCTCAATTTAATGAACAACACTGTGCAGAGCGCTTTCCACTGATCGGGCTTTAAGATAGACGCGTTGAGTGTTGCACAAGTTGTGTGACTTGATAAGTCCTCTGATGTATAGGTCAAGGAGTCTTTCAAACGGCGAGAGACTAATTGGCCTATAGTCTTTTGCTGCAGTATGGATTGGATTACCTACCTTAAGTATGAAAACTACCTTTATTTCTTTCCACTGCGTTGGGATATACCCCGCGCGCAAGCAATTGGAAAAAACGCTTACGAGGTGGGGTACAGTGTGGGTTTGTGCTTTTTGAAGCATGGCTGGCAAAATATCGTCCGGCCCCGGAGATTTAAAGGGTTTGAACGAATTTATTGCCCATGATACTTTATCCGTTGTAATAATCTTGTTTATTACTTCTTCGGTTGTGTGAACAGTAGGAACCGTCGTCTCGAAGGGGACTGTGGTTTCAGGGGTTTTACAACCTGGGAAGTGGGTTTCGGTCAGCAGTTCTAGGGATTCCTCACTGGATTCTGTCCAAGAACCATCTGGTTTAAGGATGAATCCCGGGACGCAGGGGTCCTTGGATAGGATCTTTCTGGGGCTTGCAGCTTCGTTGAGATACTCTATTGATTCGCAGAACTCCCGCCAGTATTTAGGCTTTGCTTCTCTTGTTTTGCTCTTGTATTCGTTGAAGCTGGATTTGTAATTATTCCAATCTTCGGTTCTTTTAGAGATCTTTGCTCTATTGAATATAGTTCTGATACTGGTCCTGAGTTGCTTTAGCTCTGTGGTCCACCAGATTGCGCTGGTCTTCTTGCGAGCACGTTGCAAAGGACAGGATTTGTTGAAAGCCGCTTTCAGAATTCTTACAAGATTTTCGACTGAATTCTCAATATAAGTTGGATCGGAGTTAGTGATGGCTTGTGGCGGTACTAACTTCTTGGCAATTAGGTTTGAAAAAAGATTCCTGTTTGTCTTCTAAGGGTTTCTGAAAGGTTTCGGTTTTTCTTTGTTAATGTTAAGGTTGAAGAGTATTTGGCTGTGGTCCGAAAAGGAACAGTTAGTGGACACTCTCCAATTCTCTACTCGGATAGAGTCAGACACACTTAGTAGAGTGAGGTCAATTACCTCTTCCCTAACCCGGTTACGAAACGTTGGTGA
This sequence comes from Merodon equestris, assembly GCA_958301585.1. Taxonomy (NCBI): domain Eukaryota; kingdom Metazoa; phylum Arthropoda; class Insecta; order Diptera; family Syrphidae; genus Merodon; species Merodon equestris. Next base: position 158,578,634 of record OY284413.1, on the reverse strand, counting down.
ATTACCTTTGTTGCATATGTTGAGGTTGGTGGAGATTATGAAATCGAAAATGGACTCACTCCTTTTATTAATATCGCTGCTTCCCCATTTAGTGTGGGGTCCATTGGCGTCGCAGCCTATCAATAGACACAATTCGCGTGACTTGGCATGTCGCACAAGTGCTCGGACTGCGTCTGGAAGTGGGTCCTCCTCATCGTATGGCGAGTATGCGGACGATAGGAGCAAAATTGGTTTGTCCTGTTGTTCGTACGTTACCACCGTGAAGTCTCCATTGCTGTACGTACCTAGGAGAAAAATGTTTAAATATTTCTTGGCGACTATACAGGTTCGTAGCTTACCTTCAATATGTGGATATATTAATTAAATACCTTAGACCATAATCCCTGAATTTTATTCCTAAGGAGCCAAGGTTCTTGGATTAAGGCTATATCCACATCTTCCTGCACACTTCTGTACATCATCAAGTCGTCGGTGGCTGCTTTGCAGTGGTGTAAACCAATTTGCACCACTAGCAGCCTCCTTTGACTTGTTGCGTTCATTGGGGAGCCTTACCTTCAGGGTTACCAGCCCAAACTTGATGCTGTCAGATCTGCTGCAGATGTGGTCGAGTGACTTTTGGTCAATGGTAACCATGAGGACCTTTCCCACTCCGTTCTTACTCTGAAGAAATGATTCTCCAGCCATGAGTGTCAAGCTCTTTATTCTGCTTGTCAATTAGCTTCAATATGGACTCGTCCTTTTCGGGAACCGGTGGCGGGATCCATATTGAAGCCAACGTACGAAGCGGAAGCATCGAGTGAGGGATAACCTCGAGTTTAGCGTTCTGCCAGATTTCGCCGCAATTGTCGATTGTGCGCTTCAAGAAGTCTAGGGACCTCTGGTTGTCACAACCGATGACTTTGACTCCTTTCTGCCAGCCCGCTCCGTCGAAGATGATCTCAACTCTGTTATTTGCGATAAGCATCGCTTCTAGTATTTTAGCTTTAACTGTGAGCCAATTGTCGGATGTTATCTTCCCATCCGGGTTGGAACGGTCGACAATAGCCACTTGTTGACTCATGGGAAGGTTAAAGCTGGCTGATGTTTTCGCCTTTTTCGCTTCCCTTAGAGTTTCTTCTCCGGAGCGCCCCCTCTTGATATTCTGCTTCGATCCTGAGGCAGTGTGTCATTTGGAGGTGCTCGGTTGCTGTGCGCTCTTTTCGACAGTGGCCGGTTGTGTTGGCTGTTGTCGAGTCAATTTTGGGACGTTGGGTTTAATAACTCGATGGCTTCTTCTCTCGCCCTGTGTCCTTTTTAGCAGCGTGAGTGGAGGTGGGAGCCGATTTCTTCTCGAATTTGGCTACCTCTTTCTTGTGCTTCTTAATCAGGAATTTTTCTTCCAGCAGCTGAGCCTCAGTTTCAGAGTCCACTTGCTTACTTGCTTAGGTGTTGCTTACCTGTGATGAAGCCAAGGATTCATCGTCGGTAGCGGTACTAATTTGTAGTCCCTGAAGGAGAGTCCCGGTTACGCTCTCTGTATCGATCACGCCTTCGGCGGTGGCAACCTGTGCTGCTTGCCTCTTCAGAGGATGCATTTTTTTGTTATTGTTTCCTGTGTTGTTTTCTTTCATGTGTATTCCCACGAGTAGCGCAGGAATAGGTGGTCGACCTGTACAGAGCCCCGCAGTATACAGGCAAGGCTACTTGATCCAAGAGGGTGTCTGGTATCCTGGATACATCGTTAGCGACTGGGCTATTATTTAAACTGGGCTCCCAGCCTGGTTGACTCTCGGCACAGTACGGTTTACACCTTAGTCCAGTCCAGGAGAAGGGAGTAGAATGGAGGGGATACCCGGGGAAGGGAGGAGGAGGTGATGGCTGCAGCTTAGTTTCATATCTCGTCATAGAGAATTCATGTCCCGTCATGGAGAGTGAATTCTCAAGATTCATTGACATTTACTGAGCCTTCGCACCGTGACAAGGTGTGCAGCCACACGAAGGAATTTTGCTTGCAGCTTCGATGCATATACCATTTGTATATTGAATAAACTCGCAAATTATATACGCGCAAGATTAATCATACAATTTTTTTATTGAATTATTTGTTACTAAATAAAAAACAAAAGTTACTGAATTTTTTCCGTTAAGTGGAAAAGATGATATTCGTCAAGTGGCTGCCGCCAGTGTTGATACACATTTGTACCCATTTTACCGCATTTTCCACGATTTTCCGCAAGATGACGAATAAAGTTAACCAGCTAATTCGAGACACTGATTGGACACAAGTGGCAGAAAAAACCGACCTTGTATCACTCTTAAACTCCTTAAATGAAAAAAATTAGTGAAATTTATACAAATGCCGAAGGAATGCTTCATGAATTACTAGGGAAATCCAGGGCATTTGTAGAGAACGAAATAGACTATATCAAAGATGGGAAAACAACTAACCGATAACAAATAACCGATAACTTTACGGAATCAAGCTAACAAAAAAATTACAATGACTAGGAATCAATATTACAAGAATAAGTTTAGAGAAGTGAGATGCGACCCAAAAAAAACGTGGGCGTTAATAAACGAAGTCCTTGGTCGAAAGAAACACAATCTAGATGATGTTATTAGGAACAACTTTTCGGCAAATGTAAGCACAATCCAGCTAGCGAATGAATTTGGTGACTTTTTTTCGATACAGGCAGCATCCATTATACATAAGTGTAACATTGTCGAGTCTACGCATCGTAACTCTGTTCTAAGAGAATCCATATATGTATTTTGGAGAGATAAGCTGCACTGAGGTAGCTAATATATTGTGTGGCTAAATGTTCAAAAGGCGCCTGGAGCTGATGGTATCAGAACCAATAATAGCTAAATTTATAAATCTAAGCTTGGACACTGCGACGGTACCAGACACACTGAAAGAGGCAATTGTTCGACCGATAACAAGGTAGGTAGCAAAAACCAAATACAGTACTATCGTCCAATTGCAATCCTGCCAGCTATCGAGAAGATCGTAGAACAGATCGTGTCAAATCGAATATGGGACTTCATCCACAAACATGATTTAATAAGCAAATGCCAGTACGGTTTCCAAAAGGGTAGAAGCACTAACCATCTTCTTTGCGATTTTGCGAATGTCATCAATACCAGCCTCAGCAAACGCCACCATGCCCTGGTTCTGTTCCTGGACTTCAGCAAAGCATTTGATACCCTCGACCACAACAAACTTATCGATGCAGTCCAAAGGGTTGGAATTAGAGGAAAGCTGGCAGACTGGATAGCAGACTATCTGGCAGAGAGAACATTTCGGGTGAGGGTAAAAGATTGATGCAGCAGTGCTTATAGAGTACAGTATGGAGTACCAAAGGGTAGCAAGCTGGGTCCTTTACTTTTCATATTATACACTAATGAACTGCTGAAATGTTTTAAGAAAAGTTTACGCCGACGACATTGCTATTGTTATATGTCATCAATCCCTAGAAGAAGAAGCAAGGATGATGCAAACCGAATTCGACAAAGCTGGAAAATGGTGCCACGACAATGGGCTAGTTATAAATTCTTCAAAAACAAAACTAATGCACATCCGAAGCCCAAACTACCCATCGCCACATGTTTTGCTGAAGAGTTACAGATGTGCGAGTGCATCCAAATGAGAGAATATTCAGATGGTTGATACATACAAATATCTAGGCATCACTATTGACTGTCATTTCCTTTGGGATGTTCACAACAACGATTTGCGAAACAAATTGAAGGGGTTTTGCGCTGGCCTGTCTTCAGAATAAGTCTGCGATGTCTGTGCATAAGCAAGTGTACTACGCTCTTATAGAGTCCAGACTGCGGTATGGCATATTGGCCTGGGGAGGTGCGGCGCAAACGCACATCGAAAAGATACAGCAGATCCAAGATAGGGCGTAAGTCGAAGTCGGTTGATGTCGAAGGACCACGCAATAACCAGCACCATATGCGTTCTTAAAGTGAGGCCGATTTTCAAAATGAGTGCAGCTCCAGAGTACTATGATGCTTCAAGTCTCCGAACCCTAATTACTCACCAGATGAACAAAAGGAGACGAATGAGGGTATACTTCAACTTCCAGCGATCCTTAATGAGTACGGCAGAAGAAGACTGGATTACATAGTGCCAAGCGTACTCAATAATCTTCCTCAAGATCTTCGCAACATAAACCTTCCTAGAAACAATAACCAAGAGTACATAAATGAGAACAATTAATTAACTAAACTCTTTCTCAACTAATTATACTTTTTTTACTTATATTTCTCCAAAATCAAAACACAAACTAAAATTTGGTAGTACCTCTATTAACTTATCTTACTTCGATGATTGAAGAACAAACATGTACATAGCTACCCAAACTCCTGCAGACAAGCCATAAGGCTTCGCAAGTTAATCCTGTAATATTGTCAAAACCTTGGATATGAAATAAATAAAAATGTAAATGTAAAAAAATGTAAATAAAATTTTTCTCCTATACAACATTTAATGAAAGACATGTATGACAACATGCGATGAACAGTACGTAATTTTGCCCAGGTTGCCGAATTGAGCAGGATAAGGCGCGATTTATCATCAAAAGTAAAACTCTCTAGATATTCTCTCTCATATCATTCCCAGAAAATCAAGACTTTTTCTTATTGTTCTGGAGGCTTTTATTATCTATCAGAGCACTTAGACACAAATAATGGTCCATTCTACTGGCCAGTATATTACATGAGGAAAAATAGAAATATTAATACCGTCGGCTTCGGAGCTCAGTGAATAACCACAAACACACTGTGTTTCATTCCGGAATAATTTCTACATGTACAATAGACATGGACTCCCATTGTGTTGCCGGGGAATGGAAGAAAAGATTAGACCACGAATTGCACTATCTTACAAATATAGAGATATCCGTCTAGAAAGTATCCACGGATACAATACTTCGAAGTCTAAGGGAATTACCGTATTAAGCTTGCTTGACAAATGGCCTCTAATATAATGGCTGAAGGGTCTTGTCAGGTGAGATTTAGGCTTGATCTGCAATATAGCAACCCTTTATGAACATGCATTTCAAAAAGTTGCGCAGTGATCGCCAGGAGTTTAAACAGACACAAAGAGGACTACTAACCAAAATTGACTTGTAAAGTTGAACAATCCTGCAAATAAACACACATTTGCGTACTAATAAATTTCAAGCGAAGAAATGATAATTCCTTATTGGATAAAAGCCCTAGTGAAGGTATGAAATATCTTCAAGACAGTCAATATGAATTCTAATTTAAAACTCCGTCTTTAAAAATAAGTTCATTTTACATATTTTAACGGATGAGTATGAACAACTAAAATACAGAAGATTATTCAGCAATTCTATTTTCACACAAGTGAAAATCCCACAACTGCTAAATTAAAAAAAAAAAAAAAAAAAAGAATATATTTTACACAAAAAGGCATCTTCAGACAAGACTCCTGTTTGAGCAGGGACCACTACGGCATGCACATCTTAAATTCCGACAAATTTATTCAGACTCGCAGTGGTAAGTTGCGTCATGAAAAGCAACTCAATTGCGGTGTAGTACTTTAACTTGCGGCCAAAGTCACTCCGGCACTTGAGATATGGACCGATGGGAAGAAGGGAAACTTTTTGAGATTCACAGATTCACGCTGGAAGAATCCGACGAAACTTTGTCCTGTGCTCCGCCAGTCAGGCAATAATAGTAACTAATTTGTATTCGTTGCTTGTTCATAAGGCACTAGACTTGTACGAAGTGTCAGCATTTAATTTGATTATATTCCTCCCGAATGGATGATTTGCTTGTTGACTGGGACAGCGATTGCACGCTATTTGGTCATGCGTTTTTGCTTTAGTCATTCGCTTCGATTCGTCGCTTTCGTGTTGCAGCACATGTGAATAATTTTACTTTTGGCTTGGAATTTTACTCGTACGTTCCGAAGCATGTTTAATTTAAGTTTAAAATGTTTCCTTGCAAGGAATTCAATTAGGGCGCGGACGTGTTGGTGTTTCTGTATGATTTACCCTTTGAACGTGGTTCTTCTAGTTAAATATACTCGTACATCTCATTCATTTGTATGACATATGGGCCGATTATAAAAGAGTTGAGTTTAGAATAGAATCCCAAGGTGTTAATAGTTTTTTTGAGAATGACCTAAAGTAAGTATTGGTAGAATAGACTGTTCATTGGTTCGAAATATGGTCCAATTATTTACTTATGCAATACTTTTAGTCGACTGTATATTAAGGGCCTCTGTAAGCAATATTAGTAGACGGGAGGTAGGGAGAGCAACGTGAGCTCTGTCATTCCTAGGCAACGTTGTATGCTCGGAACGAGAAGTGCGATTTTCAACAATTTCTTTTTGATATTTTTTTCTCTTTTCTCTTATCTGTCTCAATCTGCATAAAATGTTCAAGCCTAGTTTACCTAAATTAACTAATTGTAATTACCTTACTGGCCCAATGTGGGCACTCCAAAGCAGGCAGAATATATTTAGGTCTACGCATGTACGTACGAGGTTTGTTAAGAAAATAATGTACTTTTTGATTTTGGCGAGCTAAATACATACATTCTATAATCAAATTTGTTTTTTGTTATTTTGGTACACATACTCGTACTCCGTGCCCCTATCATATGGTTACACTAGCCGGGCCCGCGACTTCGTCTGCGCAGGATTAATATTTCGAGTAACTTATATTAGCGTGGCGTAGAAAAGAACTAACCTTATGACATTAAAATTATCACATAAATAATTTTTGGGTCGCATTTGAAAAATATAACAGCCTAACAATATTGAGATGTTACAGTCGCACTATAATAACGTAACAATATTGTCAACATAAGAAATACGGTAACTAAGCACTGCAGAGCCCTAATCATAGGCCTACATGTAGGTAGCTACTGCAGTATGCTCCTCTAAACTGTATTTAACGATTTTTTTCCTTCAGCATAAACATGCAGATTTTTCTCTTTGGAAACACGTGAGCAAGCCACATAGAGCTGACTACCTTCAAGGTTTGACCCTGCGATTTGTTGATCGTCATTGAAAATGCGACTTTTAATGGAAACTGCAGGCGTTTAAAATTGAATGGCAAGTTGTTGGGTATGATTGGGATGCGCGGTATAAGAACATTGTCTCCCTTGGCTTCTCCAGTTAAAATTGTGGCCTTCACAATGTGCCTTCCTAGTTCGGTAACTCACAACCGAATACCGTTGCATAATCTTGGCGCGTCCAGGTTACGCATTAACAACACGGGTACACCTACCTTTAATTCCAACTTGTGTGATGGCACCCCGGACAACTCTAAAGAGTTTAGGAACTCTACGGGATAACTTGTAGTGTCATCGGATGACATAACTGTGTCAATGGAATTATACACTGATGTTTCGCTGTTTATTTCGGCCAAGATTTTTTTATTTATTTTCGCAACAGTCTCATTTTTGGGTGCCAGTATGGTTCTTTCACACAACCAATTTTCGTCAAGAATATATTGTTGCAGATTCGGAAAAACTTGTTCAATAAGTTCGTCTTCTGTCTCCACAGCGTGACAAAATTGCTGTGTGAAAAGAACCATACCTTCTTGGTCGGTGTCTAGGTGGCCTTCACCAATTTCTAGCAGTTTTTGAGCATATGCTCCTGATTCGACATCGCTGAATAACTGTACTCGCATGCTTTTAGACATGCGTTAATTTCATCTGCTGCAGTGCCTCTCTCGATAACAGGTAAAGTCTGTTTAAAATCCCCTGCCAATAACACTACCACACCACCCATCAACTTTCGATTGCTTTGAATATCTTGTAGACAGCGATCAAGCGCCTCAATGGCGCGTTTGTGTGACATCGTGCACTCGTCCCACACGATCAGCTTACATTGTTGCAACAAGGCGCCGCGGGCACTGCTCTTACTGATGTTGCACGTTGGGGTTTCATCGCTTGCCAGATTAAGAGGTAATTTAAAAACCGAATGTGCCGTCCGTCCACCGCTCAGCAATGTTGCAGCGATCCCAGAGGAAGCCACCGCTAATGCAACATTACGGTCCTTACGAATTTTTGCTAGAAGCAAATTAAGCAAAAATGTTTTACCTGTACCGCCCGGGGCGTCAAGAAAAAAAAGACCGCCTTCGCCAAGCTCAACTCGTTGTAATATTTTGTTATAAATGTCTTTTTGCTCGGATAGCAGGCGTGGTTCAGTTTCACTGACCTGAGCGTCTAATAAAGCGGTATCGTAGCTTAGCTCTTTGATCAAATCGGTCGACAACTCTCCTCGACGCTGCGGTGTAGGCATACCGAAGTCGGACAATTTCTTACCGGCAAATCGTTATTATTTTGTCCTCTATATGTGTCAGTGCTTCATTCAAACCTAGATCATTGTTGACTTTATCCATCCTTTCAAATCTATGCAATATATCCTCCGATAACGCAGCTTTATACTTATCCCATAGTTGAAGAGGATTGGATAAACCGCAAGTGCATATCAATATTGCAAATAGTTCTCTTATCTGCGAAGGAGAGCGACACAGCACGGCCTCTTCCATTGTGGCATCCCAGTGGTTGTCATCTTCCAACAACCCCAACTTCTCACACGCTTGTCGAAAACTTTCAAGTTCTTGGCCGTCAACTGTTTTTAGTTCCAAGAAGTTAGTGGGGCCCTGTACTACATTCAGCAGCATTCGCAAACAGTAACATTCGAAGTTACTAACATGCACTGTGTAAATGCGACCAGGAGCATCTCCTGCCTTCACACCTGGCCAGCCGTCGACAGGTGTTCCTTGTAAACGACGTTTCCATTCTTTCGACGACACGTTCCATGTATAGTAGCGGGGTACGTCAACATAAAGTAATGTTTTTGCAAATGCGTCATTTTGGCAAAGCAGGAAAAATGCAGTTAGTGTCGTCATAGGTGGTGCGGCCATTCTCTCTCTAAAATTGTTTTCAGTGAAGTAAATCCGCTGACCATTGGGCAGATGAACCGCAAGGTGAGTGACTGTTGGGTGTCTCTCATGCAGAGGCAGACCCAAGATCCGCCACGCTGCTTCGTTACTGCTTACATATCTACCGGCTCGAAACGTTTGCACCTCATCTCTCGGGTCAATATTAACATTCCCTTGCTGTCGAATGTTAAAAATAGCCTGGTCGCTGCCTTTGTTTATATATTTACAAATATATTTTATCGCCTGTACCGTATTGCAGAACTCTACATTTATATGACAATTAAAAATTTTAGAGAGAAGAGGAGAATATGGCACAAGCCAGCTATTGTCAACCAATACCTCCTGTGTTCCACCTCTGGTTTTTAGAGTTATCGTACGGCCGCCATCTCCTGGTGCTCTACGCCTGTACATAGGATAGCCTTTGTCGTTAGTTTGAGTATCTTTTAAAAGCGCCCTTGGATACTTTTTGGTGCATTTTCCTTCCTTCATGAATGGTGATGACGGATTTACTGCACCACAGGGACCGTGAATCATATTTTTGGTTACAATATCATAGAGTTTTCGATCACTTTCTGGGTTTGGTATCTCCGCACTTATGACTTCGTCAATTTGGTTAGGGCGTAATTTTTCCGTCAACCACAGCAGTAAGTGCACGTGAGGCAGACCTCTTTTTTGCCACTCGATCGAGTACATGAAGCACTTCATGTCTCCAAATATTTTCCCTTTTGTTAGCAGAGCAACCAATTTTTGAACTTTTATTTTAAATAATCTGGCTGTTAAGTCATGTCTGTCCGTTGAATTTTGACCTGGAATGAGCTCTTTAGTAACTTCTGGCCAAGCGGGATTACATGTCATTGTAATAAACAGATCAGGCCTCCCGTAGTTACGCACGTATGTGAACGCATCCTGCGTGTACTCATGAAGATATCTCGGGCTATTTACAAATGACGACGGGAGTATTACCATTTGACCCAAATTGTTTAGATCTAAATCCGCATCATTCCTGATCGCGTCTTGTAAATGTATATAGTTTTCTGCTCGCAGTTTTGTTTGGTTTAAGGCAATAAACCTTAAGCGCTCACTCTCCACTTTGACATACATGTCCAACAAAAACTGAAGAAGGAGAAGTCTACATCGAAGCAATAAATTAAAATTGTTGCGACGTACCATCATATGATACGCATAAAAGTCTTTGCACGACACTTTTTTGTTCGGTATGGGTTGTTTTGTAACTGGGTTTGTCTGAGGAATATCAAAACTGTACCCCTCTTGTCCTTTCCAAAAAATTATCGGGTACTCGAGAGCATCATAAAATCTATGAGTGTCCGGAACTCTAGTGAGCCGGCCATCGTGCGCCTGAATAACAATGTCTCGAGACGCAGTTTGTTCACTACTAACTACTACGGCAGCGTTTGTGGTCGGGGCATTGAATCGTCTTTCGTGTTCACCACGTGGTACATGATCTGGGTGTATCACAACCTTGTAATTATCGCTAGTCACTCTATCTTTAGCCATTTTAAATTCATGCACTAAAACGTTGTGATCATGTAGAACTTTTTGTATTTTTTGAACTGTGTTTCTTTCCACACCTGGTACATACTCAGAACGCCTATCAACTTGTGCTTCCTCATCACCCATGAAATAAACTTGCAAACATTTTGGTTGCGTATTAGTAGCAGGAAGTAAAGAGCCAATTGTGTGGTATATTTGCCCTTGGATTGTAAAACTCGGGCAAAATCCTGGCATCGACACAATATTATCAGCTCCAAAAGATGTCATATGGAAGCATGTATTGTATTTCCTTATGTTTTTTAGAAAACGGCGAGACTCATCTGTTTCATTTGAAAAAAGTTCTTTAAGAGGTTCAACAGGTTCGTCTATTGAAGGAAGAGCTACTTTTCCTCCCGAACAACACATGCCTGCAGCTCCCTCTTTCCATTTAAGAGCACCGCAAAATCTGCATTCTTTATTCATCGCTTCTATTTTTATAAGCTTGTGGCTTTCGTAATCAAGAGTCTCGTCGTACTCAAATGCAGCTTTATCGAATACCCCCCACGCGTTTCTTGTAAATATTAGTCGTCGCTGTTGTGCCCTTTCAGCAACAGCCTTTCTGCGAGCTTCAATAGCTTCAACGGTTTCTGTAGCTCTTTGGGACGCCATGTAATTCGCCTGTTGAAGATGCCGGGCTTGAGACTGTTCGGGTGTCTCAGAAGCCCGTTGAGATGCCAGATATTCAGCGTTCTGTTGACGTCGAGCTTGAGACTGTTCGGGTGGCTCCGCAGCCCGTTGAGATGCTAGATACTCAGCATGCTGTCGACGCCTATCTTGGGACTGCTCTGGTGTCTCGGCAGCTCTATGAGCTGCCTCACGCTCTGCCTGTTCAATCCTTCGCAGTTCGGCTTGTGGAAACGTCTCGTTAAGTCTAGCTACTGTCATAGTTCGAGCTTTATTAGAGCTTTGGGAAAGATTAGACTTACGCTTTCGCGGCATAATTCTTAGTACGTGCTTTTTCTACACTTCCAAAAAATACAGTACGGTAGTTATTATTATGTTTATACTTCAAAAATGCAATACTTGACTATTTCCTGCCAATAACTAACCTTGGGCTTATATTACTTTAAGTACAATGGGTTTTTAACAAATCGCTAGTGTCTTGTGTGCGATAAGCTCAGCAGAAAAGAAAGAAAAACAAAAAACTGAAAAGTCGTTGGCACTTTTATTTTTAATTTATTTCTCTGACTCTACGCACAATGTAATGCGCTTCGCACGATGCTCTGGCTAGAAGTGAGTTTGGTTGCCGGGAAGAAATTCGCCCAGCCGCTCGCTTTGTCGCTGCGAAAGGTTTTTCTCCATTGCTCTGCTCTGTATGCAGCACGTTCGCAGGCACATACATATGTGTGTGCACGTATGTGTGTGTTTTGGTGGTTGGTGCCGTTCATCCCCGTCGCCAGTTGGGTTGTTTTCTCCGAATACTGCTCGGTTCCGAGAAATGATGTTAGAGGCAAGCCGAAAAGATAACGGCGCTATCGGACGGTGTGATGCCGCTTAGGCGACGATTTTAGACACCTTGAAAATTCGCAAAACGAACAAAACTGTCAATGACGTCTGCCCTCACGCGTCTGCCCGCGTTCGGGTATACAAGTTAACAAACCGTTTCCCACATTCCCACTTCCCAATTCTCTCATTCTCCCATTCTCCTAATCCAACACCCAGACGTACCGAACACGAATCCCATATCCATATTTTCCCACACCCAGCCGACGACCTTCATCGAACCTGACACAGGAATCCGCCCGACGACCTGCACTGAACCTGTCCCACGGTTTCGCAAGCGGAAATGCAACATCAGCGGAACAGCGGAACTACGAGGGAATAGCTGACCTCATGTCTAGAATAAGTTATTATAAAATATGTTAGGATAGATTTTAAGTTCAGTTGCGGTGTGCGAGCCGAATAATAAAGATCGCTTTTTTTTGACTAAACCGGTAAAAGGGAAGTTAACTGGCGCCCGAGCAGGGACCAAAGTAATCAGTTAAGTGCGGTATTAAGTGCAAAATAGATATTTAAAATAAAAATTAAGTAACTAATAAAAAGTAGGAAAATTCAAGTAAAAATTAAGTAACTAATAAAAAGTGGAAAAGTCAAGTAAAAATTAAGTAACTAATAAAAAGTGGAAAAGTCAAGTAAAAATTAAGTGACTAATAAAAAGTGGAAAAGTCAAGTAAAAATTAAGTAACTAATAAAAAGTGGAAAGGTCAAGGAAAAATTAAGTAACTAATAAAAAGTGGAAAATTCAAGTAAAAATTAAGTAACCAATAAAAAGTGAGAAATTCAACTAATAGAAAGAATTAAGTGTAAAATTTAAAGGAGAAAAGTGAGACTAAACCAAGAAATAAAATCAAGGAAAATATAATAAAAGTGAATCAACTAAGAATAAGAACGAAGTGCACAAGTGAAGTAATCCGCTAAGAACTGTTGGTACCCACACAAAATAAATAAGTTAACAACAAGACAAGCACATCGACGGAAGAAAAGAGGCCCCCGAGTAGCAGTACAGCAAAAAGGAGTCAACAGCATGATTGACAGCCGCTTCCTGTTCAAGCAACTCATCCTAATGTAAGCAATAATTTAAGTATAATAAGAATATACATACATAGTAATAGAATAAGAATATAAAGAATATAAATATAATACAAGGGAAAATAACATTAGTAGATTAACAGACTTAACACTGAAGAATTATCTTATTTTTGGAAAAACCCACTGCTATAGTTCATAGTCAGAAATGGCCAGAAACGAAAACCTAATAAGACCCCCAAGACTCGAAACTAACCCCTCCGAAAACACTAACAATCAACCCATATCAGTAAACATGCAAACCCAGATCCGACAACTTGTGACTAATATTCTCGCACAAGAATGCCCTCGAATGGTCAACTATCTATTAAATCCCGCTTCCGAAAGTAACTTGGACACAGACCAAACTATAAATGAAGACCAAAGGGGTAATTTGTCCGAAATGGACAAAATACCCGACGTAGTGAGGAGCCTGAGAGAATTCTCAGGGCAAGCGGGAGAATTTAGCTCTTGGAAAAAGAGCGTCGACCGCATCCTCCACTTATATGAGACCACAAAAGGAACACCTAGATATTTTGGCATTTTGAATGTGATCCGCAACAAAATAGTGGGGCAAGCAGATGTCGTTCTGGAGTCATATAACACTCCATTAAATTGGGAACGCATATCACGTTGCTTGACTCTCCATTATGCGGACAAGCGAGACATCGGCACTCTCGAGTACCAGATGACCGGACTTGTCCAAGGTCACCAGACAGTCCAAGATTTCTACCAATCCGTATACCATCACCTATCCCTTATATTGAATAAAATCGCATCCCTAGAAATGAGTACTGACGCTATGAACGTCATGGTGAAAACTTATCGAGATAAAGCTCTCGATACTTTCATCAGAGGACTCAAGGGAGACCTACCCAAACTCCTAGGGCTAAGGGAACCCACAGACCTTCCACAGGCACTACATCTCTGCCTAAAGTTGGAGAATTTAAATTACCGTACATTTCACGCTAACCAGACCCATGGCACCACACGAAAATTCGACAACCATTTGACTCTTCCTGCTCCTCCCAAAAGATTACCACAGACTCCTCAATTCTTTCCACAAACCCAGTTCTATCCAGAGTTGATGCATGCACCGCCGAGACCACCCAAACCGTTTCCACAACCTCATATACCATCCATAAACCGCAACCCATTATATTATCAAAGATATAATCAACCATTCAACTCACAATTTAACCATCAACGTGGTCCAAACCATTATCAGAACAACTCTCCACAGAATCACTTCCCTCGTGTAAACACATTTAACAGATTTCAACCCGGACCTCGAGAACGAGGCGAACCCATGGACATATCTGTTCAATCCCGAGACGTTAACTATATGAACCGACCTCAACAGAGATCTTGGCCTCCTCCACCCAAAAGAAATATTCCAATGTCCCAACAGCACCCTTCTCCAAACAAAATACAAAGAACTTTTTATACTAACACCTACAACTACGAACCCCCCATGGAAATAAGCGAATACGAGCAAGTCCTCGGAAGTGAGGACCACAAATACGACCAAACCCTAACCGACTACGGAAACACGGAAAAACAGGATCTTGAAACTTGTTACGAATATCAAGAACCCGAAATAATGGATCAGTCAGAGGACAAGACCCCTCACGCCATACAAGAAACCCATTTTTTAGAATGAACTGCTCTTCGCTCCCATATTTTGAATATCGGACGAAGAGCGGTAACATTTTGAAATTTTTAATCGACACAGGGTCAAACAAGAACTACATCCGACCCAACTGTGTCAAAACCATTACCCGTAACGAAACTCCGTTCTACGCCAACTCCGTAGGCGGCAATATAAAAATAACCCATCACGCAATTTTACATCTTTTCGGGCCTAACAACATTGGTCTCAAATTCTTTGTACTCCCGTCACTCAATTCATTTCATGGAATCATAGGGAACGATAGTTTAAAACAGCTCAACACAGTAATACACACAGCCGAAAGCTACCTTGTCCTAGATAACAAAATTAAAATCCCAATTAAACAACATATCTCCCAATCGGTCAACAATATAGACGTCAGAAATTCTCACTTGAGCGAGACCCAGAAGATGAAGCTCGAAGACGTCATAAGGAATCATGCCACCCTATTTTCCGAGCCCAACGAAAAACTTACATACACATCAAGGGTAAAAGGCGAAATACGAACGTCCGACGATACGCCTGTGTACTCAAAATCATATCCGTACCCAATGGCCTTAAAACCAATAGTTGACCAAGAAATCAAGAAATTATTGGCAGATGGAATCATCAGACCTTCACGGTCCCCGTATAATGCTCCAGTATGGGTCGTGCCAAAGAAACTGGACGCCTCGGGTGAGAGGAAATACAGATTGGTGACTGATTACAGGAAACTGAACTCGGTCACCATACCCGATAGGTACCCCATACCCGAGATAAACGAGGTATTGGCAAACTTGGGCAGAAACACACTATTCACGGTTCTAGATCTGAGGAGTGGATTTCACCAAATCCCCCTTAAATCAACGGATATAGAAAAAACAGCGTTCTCCATGAATCACGGAAAATATGAGTTCACTCGCCTTCCCTTCGGGCTGAAAAACGCCCCTGCCATTTTTCAACGCACATTGGATGACATCTTGCACGAACACATTGGTGTAAGATGTTACATATATATAGATGACATAATAGTCTTCGGTCGTAATGAAGACGAGCACTTCAGAAACCTCGCAATGGTGTTTAACACCCTCGAAAAGGCCAACATGAAAATACAAATCGATAAATGCGAGTTTCTGCAAGAGTCCGTAGAGTTTCTTGGCTTCGTCGTATGTAAGGAAGGAATCAAAATAAATCCCAAGAAGGTCCAAGCCATCGTCGACTTTCCACCACCCACAAACCTAAAGGAGTTACGATCATTCCTGGGAATGGCAGGATACTACAGGCGCTTCATACCTGGTTACGCCAAGCTCGCAAATCCTCTAACCTCTCTCTTAAGAGGGGAAGATGGCCATGGACGTGTCTCCAAGAATTGCTCAAGGAAGGTAGAGATTAAGTTAACCGACGAAGGGATACTAGCATTCAACAAGATCAAGAGCTCACTAATATCTCAGGAAGTAGTCCTAGCATACCCCGATACAAATAAGGACTTTGATCTCACAACCGATGCGTCGAACTACGCGATCGGGGCAGTCTTAGCGCAAGGTGGTCGTCCCATCACTTTCCTTTCACGGACGCTGAATAAAACTGAGGAAGCGTACGCCACTAACGAAAAAGAGTTATTGGCCATTATCTGGGCACTAAACTGCCTAAGGAATTTCCTATACGGATCCAAGAAGGTCAATATCTATACCGATCACCAACCTCTGATGTACGCCCTCAGCAATAAAAATAATAACGTAAAAATGAAGACATGGAAAGCCATCCTTGAAGAATATAACCATGAAATCATTTACAAACCAGGTAGAATGAACATTGTGGCTGATGCCCTGTCTAGACCTCCACAAAAGACTCTGATAAACTCAATGACAGCCACCCAACATAGCGCCGACAGTTCCTCTCAAAATCTTATACTTACAGTAGATACCCCAATTAATGCTTTTAAAAATCAATTAATCCTTCTTGTCGGACAACAAAGCAAATACGAACTCCAAAGACCCTTTCCCAAGTACTGGAGGCACACGATAACAGAACCCGGATACACTACAGAAAACCTTGTAGGGCTATTCAAAAGATTCCTCAATCCTAACGTTATTAACGCCATAAAAACAGAAGAAAGGATAATGGGAACAATACAAGATGTCTTCTCCCGTTTCTTCACCAAATATAAAATCAGATTTTCTAGGACAATGGTCGAGGATGTTCCTCGCGAATCCGAACAGGAAAGAATTATTCTAGAACAGCACAAGAGAGCCCACAGAAACGCAAAAGAGAACAAATTGCAAATAATCCAAAGTTACTACTTCCCGAAACTAAACGCAAAAATAAACCAGATCATCAAACAGTGCCGCGTGTGTAAGACAAATAAATACGATCGACATCCAAACGACCCCATGCTCAAACCTACCCCTATCCCTCACTATTCCGGCCAGATCCTTCACGTCGATATCTATCAAACCGAAAGACACCTAGTCCTTACGGCACTGGATAAATGTTCAAAACTAGCACAGGAGACCCCTAAGAGAATTGTTGTTTTTCTTTGGAGTACCAAAGCTTGTCGTCATAGACAATGAAAAATCCCTAAACTCGGCATCCATTATGTTCATGATCAAAGACCAACTAAATATCGAAGTCTTCACAACCCCATCCTACAAGAGTGAAGTCAACGGACAGGTCGAGAGATTTCACTCGACCCTGTCAGAGATCATGAGATGCCTGAAAGCAGATGGCATACGTCGCTCATTCGAAGAGCTTCTGGAGCGAGCGGTTTTTGAGTATAACTCGACAATTCACTCGGTAACCGGTAAGAAACCTCTAGAGCTTTTTTACGGAAGAACCGTAAATGTCACCCCAGATGCTTTCGAAAAGTCCAGATTAGATAACATCGAACAGTTGGAAAAGAGACAGCAAGAAGATCTCGCCTACCACAATAAAGGAAAAAAGGAGGCAAGGAACTATGAACCTGGACAAATAATATTTGTCAAAAATAACAAACGCCTCGGTTCGAAATTAACCCCCCGATATAAGGAAGAGGTCGTAAAGGAGAACAGATCAACGACAGTCTTAACTAACTCAAATAAAATAATACATAAAAGCAATATACGGAACTGAAAACCTTTTATCCTTTCCCCCCAGATCCCTCTTCATCAGCCTCAAGGCCAATGTCCAGATCCTTGATTACTCCAACTCTCGAGTCATAGCACTACATACAGGAACAGCGAGAATCCAAAATGGAAATCTCAAACTAATTCATACCGTTAACATAAACCAATACCAGCTTTTCCTTTCAGATGCTTCATCCTTAATAAACAAACACATTCCCAGAACCAACTACCTTTTCCCAATAATAGAATATGAACTACAGCAGATACAAAATCTGATAGATAACATCAAAGCTCATAGATCCAAAAGATCTTTGAATTTTATCGGATCGGCATGGAAGTGGGTAGCAGGAAACCCCGACCATGACGATCTTGTTTTAATAGAGAGTAAGATAAACAATCTAATTAAGAATGGAAATGAACAAATAAAAATTAATGAAGATTTTAAAGATAGAATAAATAAATTGACTAATGTCACGAATGAAATAGTTAATATGATCATAAAAGACAAATCTTTTCAAAACGAATTAGCCTTAAGTCTACAGTTCAAAGCAAAATTAATAAAGGAAGATTTAACTAATGTAATACACGCTATGCAATTAGCGCAATCAAACATTGTAAATTCAAATGTATTGTCGAAGAAAGAAATTGAACGAATAATGAATAGAATTAGCATAAGTAATATTCCATACGAAAATATTGAACAGGCACTATCAATGGCCAATGTTAAAATTGCCCTTAATTCAACCCAATTATTTTATATCCTAGATATTCCCAAAACAAACGAAAAAATGTATGAGAAACTCCTTGTAAAACCAATTAAAACAAACAAAAATATACTACCGAAAATACCATATAAATATGTACTAAGATGTGACGATGAAATATTAGCTGTAATAAAAACCTGTAAAAACATTAACGACCTAACCATTTGCAATAAAGATAATATTATAGATATAAGCCAAGACAATTGTATTTCAAAATTACTTAGTAGTAAGAACGCGACATGTGGTCAGGTAAATGGTCAACACATTCCTCAACTAGAAGAATAGAAGAGCTTAGTCCCGGCACCCTACTTCTCAACAACTTCCGCGGTGAAATCGAAATCAGTGGAACAACGCGAACATTAAAAGGAACCTATATCATCAAATTCGACAACACCACCATCATGATCAATAAGCAGAAATTCACATCAGAGACACTTTCTAACACCCACATACTTCCACCCTTCCTTCAAGTAACCTCAGAGGATACAGAGGTAGAGGAAATTCTCTCACTAGAATGGATGAAGGAGCTACACATCAACAACACGAAAAGAATCGACACCATAGATACCGAGAAGACAACCCACCAGTGGATCAGCTATTCCATCATGGCCACCATAATATTTGTGACAATATTCGCCAGTATAATGTGCCGAAAAAGCAGAGAAGTAATAACCATGGTACAACAAACCCCTACAAACCATCCACCATCCGGGGTAGGATCCAAAGAGTGGAACAGTAGCATCTTCAACATTCCTTACTTCTAACATCGCGAGGACGCTCAAACTAAGAGGGGAAGAGTTAACAAACACTTTCCCACATTCCCACTTCCCAATTCTCTCATTCTCCCATTCTCCTAATCCAACACCCAGACGTACCGAACACGAATCCCATATCCATATTTTCCCACACCCAGCCGACGACCTTCATCGAACCTGACACAGGAATCCGCCCGACGACCTGCACTGAACCTGTCCCACGGTTTCGCAAGCGGAAATGCAACATCAGCGGAACAGCGGAACTACGAGGGAATAGCTGACCTCATGTCTAGAATAAGTTATTATAAAATATGTTAGGATAGATTTTAAGTTCAGTTGCGGTGTGCGAGCCGAATAATAAAGATCGCTTTTTTTTGACTAAACCGGTAAAAGGGAAGTTAACTTACATATAAGATATAGATAAGAAGTATAAACTGTGGCGGACTTTTTTGTAGGACAATTTAAGATAAACATTTCCATCATACATTACATACATACATATGTATGTGTAACTCTAGCAGCGCACGTCAGAATAGTTCGCAGATGGTTGATTTTTTCCTACTTACTTGATATTTTGGACAATTCACAATTCTTTATAAATTGTAGCCTATGTGTTATTCTGATGTATAAGCTATATTATTGTAAAGTTTCATTAAAATCCATTCAGTAGTTTTTACGTGAAAGAGTAACAAACATCCATCCATACTTACAAACTTTCGCGTTTATAATATTAGTAGGATTGTTAGTTATTTTGGGTATTTAGTTGTTTTTCAAAGAATAGACGGGCTTTGATGTGTTTGCCGATTTCATGCTAATGTAAAAGTGAATTAGTGCTTCAACAAATTTGAAATGTTCACTGAGGCATTTGGCGAGTCTACCCTAATCAAAAAAACTGTTTATAAGTGCTACAAGTTCTTCACATAGACCAAGAAGATAATTTCCTGACGTCAATAAGCAAAATCTTTGCTTCTGGGGTACTGAAAGGACGTCTTCGGCAATACGGTCACTGTTACTGGCGAACGCTACAGGGCCATGATAAACGACTTCTTACTGCTGAACTAGCATGAGCGGGGCTTGGTGAACATGTGGTTTCAACAAGATGGTGTAACCGCAAACACAGCACGAGCCACAATGGATATTGGAAAGGAAGCGATTCCTGGTCGCGTAGTCTCCCGTTTTGGCGATTTGGCACGGCCAGCAACATCGCCC
This sequence comes from Merodon equestris, assembly GCA_958301585.1. NCBI lineage: Eukaryota > Metazoa > Arthropoda > Insecta > Diptera > Syrphidae > Merodon > Merodon equestris. Next base: position 158,558,120 of record OY284413.1, on the reverse strand, counting down.
GATTTAACCACCCCAGACTTCTTCTTTTGGGCTACTTGAAGTTGCGAGCTTATGCCAACAAGCATCAATCACACCTCTTAAGGAGAATATTCGACAGGAATGCGAAAAGTTATCGCCGGAAATCTTGCAGAAGGTCATGGAAAATGCAATAAAACAGGTACAAATGTGTATCAACACTGGCGGCAGCCACTTGATGGATATCATCATTTCCACATAAGAGAAAAAAATTATAAAGGTCAAGTAAAGATTTCCATTGCTCAAATTCATATATTTTTATTTAGTAAGAAAAGTAATTCTAAAACAACCTTGGAGGTTTATCTTGCGCCACCTTGCATATGGAACAACGAAATCATTCCCGATAAATGGAAAACCTCGGCCATCATTTCCATTCTTCAAAGGAGTGACCGTACACAATGCAACAAATGCGGAGAAAACCAAACATATGGGCACTGACTTACTTGGATCTTTCCAAACATCACACCTGACTGTACTCGATAAGCGTTTTCAGCAAATAAACGAAGTTTGAAATAAATAAAAGGCTGCATATGGGCAACGCATGCTTCATCGCAATGAAGGAATTATTCAAAACAACTCTTTTGTCTCTAAATGTTAAAATCCGCATTTGTAAAACCATAATAATGCCAGTGGCTCTCTACAGATGAAAAACCTGGTCTCTGACTAAAAAAGAGTAAAATACGAGTGTGGTTTTTGACGCCCTTGAAAACAAGATCTTAAGAAATTTCTATGGTGGAACAGGTCGAAGAAACACAATCAAGAATTCGAGGAATTCCTTAAACATTGTCCAAATAATGAAACTGCGAAAACTAAGGGCAGGACACCAAAAACGAATGTACAGTAGATGACCAGCCAAATAATAATGTGCGGGAAATGCGTATAGGAAAGACCGTCAAAAAGGAATAGATGGAGGAACATTATAAGGATGGACCTAGTAGAGATGGAACAGAAAAACGAAGCATGGGAGGAATATATGCATAGCGGACGCTTGGTGAAGGCTTGTCAACGAGGTTCTCAACTTTCCAGTTCCAAATGGCCGACAATACAGTAATAATAATAATAATAATGTATATATAACAGCTGCCCCTGCCTTTAATTGTAGGTTCATAAAATTCAATAAATGTTGCTTGAGGCTGCCTCTTTTTGTTTTTTAATGCACTCCTCGCAGTTGCTATCAACTTCAGAATTTATTTTAGAGCCCTTAGTTCGACTATCTAGACACGCGGTAGCGTGTCAAGCCAAGTTCAAGCGCACAAAACTGGCGAGCAGCACCGTGCTCCAAATTTCATAGACACACCTTAAACGGTTATTTAGATATTAACGTCCAAAAATCGTAATTTTTATCACTGACCTACATATCAAAACTATAACCCACTCATAACAGATGACCTAGAACTATGAAATTTGGCAAGTAATATCGTCATATACTCTAAGAACAGGAAAAAATCTCAAAACTATACATTTGCAATTAAATCATAAGAAAAATAGTCTTTATTTAAAACTGATTTTATTGGAGAGGGAGGTGAAGTATGAAACGGAGTAACACATACACAACTCTTTATTTTTCGAGGATGCACGTTTTTTTGTCTGGTGATGCGCTTCAATTGTGTTCGTCACTAACACAATGAAAGGATGTTCACATATACAATAGAAATGAAGGAAGAAGAAGAAATATAAAGAAAAAATAATACCATTGATCGCAACACAATTATGTTTATATGTACATATTTACATACATATATGTATCTATGAAGGTAAATTGAATGTGTAAGTTAAACTAATTAATTTCAAAAAATATTAAAAAAATAATTTTTTATTTTCACTCCTCTGTTGGGCAGAGGTTTCCCTTACAAGTCAACTAATAATCTGTCACATATTTTTCTTACACTAGCTTAAATACTAATCCGCTTATCTGCATTATCCCATCCAGCGTCGATGTGTTTTCGCTGGGGCACTCGTGTTACCGTCCGGTACGTGATGGAATGCACCTGGTGTCCGGTGATCTAGATGCGGTGTCATCATCTTATCGGTACCATCCGTGGGAGCGAAGTAGATTACGCGTTTCAGCGTGTTTGTTATTCACTCCCCCGCACTCAAATTCGGACGTCCTCGTTCGATGAACTTGACCTTAGGAATTTTGTTATGTTGTCGATTCCTATTGTGGTAGGTCTGTTTCTTCCAGATGGTATTGGACGTGTTTCGTCGGTTTTCCTTGTAGGTGCAGGGGATGAGTTGGTTTCTATGTCTAGATGGTGATTTCTACATTTCTTCCTCCACTTAGTTAGGAACACTATTGCCATGGTGATTAAAAGTACTATTAACACAAGATTGGTTGTTGCATTGAATTTGTGTTTTATTTCTAATAGTTCTATTTTCTCACTCTCATTGACATGCAATTGTTTAAGCATTTCCAACGAGAGGAATTCTTCTTCTTTGGTCATCGTGTTGATGGGTTGCAATATTGCTGGCATAGGTTGATGGTTAATAAAGGGTCCGCCATCTAACGTTTTTTTTTTTCAAGTAGTGCTTATTTCGTGAATGGTAACACTTAGCTCATGTCTGATTTGACAGATAATTAGTTTTATCCTTCCGCTGAACGAATATGGTTGTGTATACGCTTGAACAACGCTGGGAAATATTGCGACATTACTTTGAAAATCATGGTAATGTTGCAGAATGTGTGCGAAAATTGCGTACGGATTTTGGAAGAAGAGAAGCACCGTCAGCTCCGTATGTTCGTTATCTTGTGAAAAAAGTGAAAGAAACTGGCATCTTCATCGATAAACCAAAGCGTGAAAAACCAAAAACAGTGCGTACACCCGAGAATATTGCTGCTGCGTGAAGCGCCATCAACATCAATTCACCGTCGTTCTCAACAATTGAACATTTCGGAGACATCATTGAGACGAATTTTGCATAAAGAGCTTGGTATGACGCCATACAAAGTCCAATTGGTTCAGGAGTTGAAGTCAACTGACCATCCAATGCGTTTTCGCTTCGCTAAGTGGGCCTGCGATCGACTTACAGAAGATGCCGATTGGCGGGCATTGTCGCATTTGGGGCACAGAAAACCCGCACGCATACATTGAAAAGCCGGTGCACCCAAAACGAGCCACTGTTTGGTGCGGATTTTGGTCCAGAGGCATAATTTGGCCATTTTTCTTCGAAAATGAGCAAGGCGTGGCCGTTACAGTCAATGGCGATCGTTATCGGGCCATGTTCAACGAATTTTTGTTCACAAAAATTGAAGAGGATGATATTGGCAACATTTGGTTTCAACAGGACGGCGCTACGAGCCACACAGCCGAAGCTACACTCGATGATTTGCGTCCTGTTTTTGAAGATCGCATTATCAGCCGCAAAGCTGATGTCGTTTGGCCACCTCGGAGCTGCTATTTGACACCGTTGGACTATTATTTGTGGGGTGCAGTCAAAGATAAGTGTTACGCCGACAAGCCAGAGACAATTGACGCTTTAAAGGACAATATTCGAGAAGCCATTGGTGAAATACAGCTGCACACAATCGATAATGTGCTTAAAAATTGGACCGATCGTGTAGGCTACTGCATGGCCAGGCGAGGCAGCCATTTGAATGAAATTATTTTCCATTATTAACCGGAAGGATTGTACTTTCAAATAAAAAAAGAAATTTGAGAAAATATTCAGTAGTTTTTTTTTATAGCATTTTCAAAAAAAAAAAAGTTATTTGGCGGACCCTTTAGTTTCGTAATTTCTGATTTTTTTCCCTTCTATTTTTATGGTTGTATTGGTGTGACGCACGACGTAGGTTCCATTTAGTTGCATTGTTTCATTATCGATGGTAAATGGCCCGTTGAACTGGTTGAGAAGGAGTATTCCAGCTGATATTTCTTCGGTGGATGGTACATGTTGGTTATTGACAGACGTACAGGTGGCTTCCTGTCCGTTAAGCAGTTTGGGAATGCAGGCGGATGCGCTAATGTCTACTACACTATTTATATTACAAATTTCTAGTTTATTATATTTAGTACATTCTTTCGTTTTGCCATAAACCTTATTATTACATTCTAGGACATTTTCATATTCTATTTTTTTTATTTTAACATTTTTCTTAACTGCCTTAATTATTATGGACTTACATATCTCTTTTTCTGTGGTAGGCAAGTCTAGTATATATAAAATATTTTCGTTATTCGAGGCTATGTTGACCTTAACAAATTCAAGCGCCTCGTCTAAATTTGTATAGGGGACGTTTTCTTTTTTTTAAATTGCTTCAGTTACACTTATTTCGTTGCTAGATAATATGTATGAATTTACTATACCGGCCTTGGCCCAATGTATTGCGTATGCTATATTTACGATTTCTTCCTTAACTAGTTCTAATTTGTATTTGATTCTTAAAACTGCCGTACCATATATTTTTTCATTGTCTTTAAAAATCTTTAATATTCTGTTGGTTATGTTTGTAATTTCATTAATTCTATTTACGGTCATTCTATTAACAATAATTTGATTATTATTGTTTGTTAAAACATTATTCATATAACTTTTAAGTATTTCATGGTCGTGGTGGTCTGGGCTACCAGCAATCCACTTCCATGCACTACCTATGAAATTAAGGGCTCTTTTATTTTTATTATTAATCCTAAGTCTATCTAAGTGGTCTTTAGCCTGTTGGATTTCGAAAACAAGGATGTGGAAAAGAGGATGGTCGGGTTTTATTTCTGTTAGTATCATGTCCTGGAGTTTGTCGACGAGCTCCTTATATGCCTGTACCTCGATAATGTGAATGATCTTAAAGGATCCATTTTGGATTTTTGTGTCTCCTGTGTATATTTTGATGAGTTCTGAGTTCGTGTAGTCCAAGATTTGAAAACTGGCTGTGATTAAGGGGACGAGTAATCTAAAGAATTAATTTTTTATTAAACTTTTGTGTTGCTGCACAACAAAAACAACAATCAACACAGACACCTTGCACATCTGAAGTATATGTTTGGAAATATATAAATTGAGGTGGCATGGCGGCAGAATGCTATACCAAATGGTAAAACGCACATGCCCACCTCAATTTAACACATCTCACAAACAAATCAATCTTAATTAAATATTAAAAACACAAAATATAAAAATTAAAACACTTCAACATTCACACCACATGACACTTGTAAACAAAAACGTAAACTGTCAAATGTGCAAGGTAAATTCATAATCCACATCGCCAAACAAAGTCCACAACTGCAGCCTTGTCAACATCAAGCTGCAGCAACATTGAATTGTATAGAGTCACTAGGGATATGGGTCATCAACCCAATCCAAATACATAATGTCTCACAACATATATTGTACATAACAAAGCTGGAAACCAGCTGACCGAGGGTTTGCATTAAGCAACCCAAGGTACAATAAATCATTATTATACAAATAGCCAACGAAGGCAGTCTTGTAACGTGGTCACATAATTAAACAAAGAAACAAAGAATACAAAGCACACAATTCGTGTTACATACAACTAGTAGTTTTACATATAACTAAACAAGAACAATAACTTAAAGTCAGTTTAACATATAACTAACTATCATTAACAATAAAGAAAAAACAACAATTTATCTATACACAACAGAGTGCATTTTTTTGTGTCTAAATAAAGTCCACAGAAACAATTCGTTCTTTTTTTCCCTGTTTCTTTTTTAACACATACATATGTCGTTCGAGCATAACGCCGCGAACATTGGTCCTTCGAGCCGGATCAAAGAGATTCCGCGCCGAAACATGGGTCCTTCGAGCCCTGAAACATTGGGGTTAAAAGTGTAATAATAAAAAAAAAAACACGAAACATTTCAACAAATAACTTAAACAACATTGAACAAAGGAGAACGGAGAACACTTAGCCAACGGAACCAGCATCAACGGCTTCAGCATCAACCGCTCCAGCTCATATGATCCGGTTTCAACGGTACAGAACAAAGGATATATATATATAAGGACAAAGTGGAGAACAAAGACTTAAGTATCGAACATTTTTTTACTTTTATATATATACATTTTTATCCTATATATACATTTAAATATAAAAGTGCATTAATGAAAGTGTTATTAAATAAAAGAAAAGTGCAACTGTTTAATTAAACATATTTAAACATAGCAATTATCTGTTGTACATAGAGTGTACAGTGACTCTAGCACTTTTCCCTACATACATTTTTTATTTTTTCTTACATTAACATTTACTATTTTACAATCAAATTTTAACATTTCAAAATTTAACTTAATTTTACATTTTCAATTTTAAACTTTTTTCACATTTTTATTTAACTTTATTGTGTGTCTTCTTTGTGTGCCCCTCTTAAATACACCTCAGTGCCCTTTTAAACATTTGTGCGTGACCTGAAAATAAAAAAAAATAAAATAACATTGTCTGAAATTTATCAAGGCTTACCAACCTCCGACCATGCAATTCGCGTGCGGTCCCCATTACCAATCGTCATTCTTAACAATGTCGAAACTATTAAAATCGATCGAGTCTCAAGATATTCTTTTAAAGGAACTCCAAGGAGACTTGGAGGAACTCCAGAGAGACTCCGCGTCGCGACAGTCAAGGGGGTACGTGACTGCCTACCTATCGGACGTAGAAGACATGTTCAAACGAGCTAAAAAGGAACATTCTTCTATAATTGGTAGTTCCGCGGACCCTTTAAAGGACAAATATTTAAGTGACGAAACATACTCCAAAATTAAAAAACTATACTTCACTCTTGTTAAACCGACTTCGCGATGATCTTGACAAATTCGAAGAAGCACCCAGTCGCATATTTGATTCTTCTCGTCTGAATCAAACTCGATCGTCGAATTCAGACATTCGACTTCCTCGCATCCAAATCAAACCCTTTTCGGGAAAATTTGAAGAATGGTGTGAGTTTCAAAACTTATTCCACAACATGATTGATCAAAATCCAGATCTTTCAGACATTCAAAAGCTCCAGTTCCTTAAGAGCTTCGTTTCCAATGAAGCCTCTCGGTTAATCCAACATCTTCCAATTGATGGTAAAAATTATACATCAGCTTGGGAAATTCTAACCGAAAGGTTTCAAAATAAAAGAAAATTAGTAAGCACGCAACTCCGTATACTGATGGAGCAAAATATACTTACCCATGAATCCGCAGCGAATCTGAAATCATTGCACGATACCAGCACGGAATGCATACACGCACTCGCAAATCTCGGTGTTCCCATCGAAACCTGGGATGCAATTCTCATTTATATAATTTTCAAAAAACTCCCAACTCAAACCCAGATAGATTGGGAAGGTAGTTTAGGAAACTCCAAGGCACTCCCTGACCTGAAGACTTTTCTTGCCTTTATCGAAGGTCGTTTTAGCTCACTCGAGAACATACTCGAGCTGAGCAAACCACAACATCAACCACAAGAACAACTACCATCACAAAAACAACAACAGCAAATACAATTACAATTACCAAAACAACCACGGCCAACATTCCGTAAAACTAACACTTATCACACGAAGCCCAAATCATCCACACAATTTCTTTGCCGGCTTTGTGGAGGTACGCACGGTATCCGCCTATGCAAAAAGTTCCTCAACTTGGACATAAAGTCTCGCAATGATCTGATAAGAAAAAACGCAACATGCGCGAACTGCCTCGGCTACGATCATCATTCGTCAAGCTGTAGCAGTAGCAATCGCTGTCGTAAATGTGGTCTTAAGCATCACACTTTACTACACATAGAAATGCAAAACAAAACCAACACGCCTCATCAAGGTCAATATCAACAACAAGCGCAAACCACATCCCAAATAAACACCGCAAATCATCTCATCCAGAATACTACGTCATTGAACCCCGCAGCCAATCCATTCAATGGTGCACCGATTTCTGATGTCACCTTCAACACTCATTTCAATCAAACGAAGACTAACATACTACTTGCAACCGCGCTAGTCAAAATAGCAGCATCCAACGGATCACATCACACCTTTAGAGCCTTAATCGACCCAGGCTCCGAAGCTTCATTCATCACCGAGCACGCAACACAACAGCTCAAACTCAAAAAACAAAGGACGTTTGCCAGGGTAACCGGATTGGGACAGACATCAACAGGAACCACTCAATTTCAAACACAATTTACCCTATTCTCAAATACAAACACATTTTTCCATACAAATGTTAGGGCATACGTCTTTCCTCATTTAACTTCCCTATTACCAACCCAACAACTACAAAAATACAACTGGGATCATCTATCCAACTTACCCTTAGCAGATCCATCCTTCCATACTCCTGGTAAAATTGATCTCTTACTAGGTGCTGATGTATGATGAGTCATCATCTTAGAAGGATTATTAAAGGGTCACCATGGATCAACAGTCGCACAGCAGACTCAACTCGGGTGGATCCTTACAGGAACTACTGACACCAGCCAACAACCACCTAGAACTATCATACAGAACCACCACAGCTCGCTTAGAATCAACTCACCGAGATCCAGGAACTTACATATACCGCAATCTTCATGAAAACATGTGGGAAATAGGAAAATCCCGCCGACATTACCTTACAAGGTCTACACCAAAACAACAGGATGTCGGGGCATGGGCCGAATTTCTACACACCAAGTCATCCACAGCTAAATACGTCAGCAGAAACAAACCTGGAACTAAAGAAAAAAAAAATAAAAATAAAAACTCAAATTGTTTGTCATCATGCAAGTCTCAACAAGAACTCATACAACGATTTTCAACATTAAAACACCATCTCCGACGAAGCATTTTTTTTTTTTTTTTTAGTTTTTAATTCATTTTTATTCATAATTTCTTAGATCTATCTTACCCTAGACAAAAATGCTTAAAAACTAGCTTAACTATCTTAACAATCTAGATATCTTACTGGCCCTAGGCGGACACTCTAAAATAGACGTAACAACTTAAATCTATGTCTTTCGACTACTATATCAACTTACCACTAACATTACTATATCAAGCTTAAGCTAAGAAAAATGTTTTTTATTAAAAACTTAGCATATTATCATTTTTTGTATTATATATAAAACTTAAGCCTACCTTAATGTAACTAAACCTAACTTATTCTAACTTAACTAAAATATATATATATAAACTATATACATAATATATATTTAATATCTATATATATCTTTTTTTTTTTTTTTTTTTTTTTTTTTTTTAATATACATACTACCCTACTACTACCCTACCCTACCTTACCCTACCCTAGCCTATGTAAGCCTGCCATTGGTGTTAGGCAGGCCATGCCTTGAAGAGGCTGAAGCTCTCAAAGTGTCCACTGACGTAGCTCTCTCCAGCCACCAAAAGCGTTGATGCTGGCGGACTACGTCTCCTCGATCCCGGCGTGAGACCGATCTACAGAACCTGAGGCGCTCGGGCTCACGGAGCGCGACATCGGGTTCGTAGAGGAATCGCCGTTCCACGGAATTGCGACCCACGCGGAAGATTAGCGGCACCGCCAATCTATCCTGGATCAGCCCACATCTATCTAAATAGAGGAATGCTTCTGGCGGAACAAAGCCATTAAGGCGCACTCTCTCGTGATATAAGTCGTTGGGGTAGTAAGCCCCGAAAATCAGGCTATTGACCGAAGTCATTGCTCTCGCAACGTGGCTTCGAATCAGTTTGATCAAAAAATTATCTATCCGTACAATCCTGGCCCTATCGTATAGGACCTCGTTCGGGTAAAATTTTGTGTACTCAGATTCGGGTGTCCTATATAGCCCCAGACACGTCCTGAGACATTGTCTCTCAAACACCCGAATCTTTTCCATTAAGCTGGCTCTCACATTGAACCAGACGGGACATCCATGGGCCTGATTAAGGCCATGTAGCAGATTACCTTCACCCTAGAATCAAGTTGGCTGCTATGAAACAGCCATCTTGTTAGAGCGAAAGCGCCCCGGGCCCTTGCCAGAGCAGCATCTACATGTTTGTCAAAATATAGATACTGATCCAGCACGATCCCAAGGTATCTGACTACACTTTGTCTCGCCAGTGGACGTCCGTCCGGTCCTAAAATTAAGAACCTGCGCCAGTTTTTTCTAGTGTCCCGAGAGGCCCTAGACAAAGGCGTTCTGAACAATATAGATTCTGATTTCTGGAAGTTGATTTTCAACTTCCAGTCATCACAATACTGCTGAATTTTTTCGAAGTCACGCTGCAGAAGAGTAACAATGACGTCGATCGTTGGACCTGATCTGTACGCGATTAGGTCGTCTGCGTACGCTATTGAATGGTGAAGAGAAACTAGCAGATCGCTTAGGTAAATGCTGAAAAGGATCGGCGAATTTACCGTACCCTGTTGCAGTCCATTTTTGATTTCAAATGTTTGGGTAGAAGTCACGTTGGCAATTTTCACTACGAACTTTCTACCTGTTAACATGTCAAAAATCATATATAGCAGTGGTTTACTTATGCCCAGCCGACTGAGCTTGTAATAAAGACCTTCTAACCATACGGTGTCGAAGGCTTTTTCTAAGTCAATCAGACAGGCACCCGTGCATTGGTTCTTGCATTTATTCCATTGGACATCCGACACAAGCTTCGACGCGGCATGAATAGTGTCATGCCCCGCTCTGAAACCGAATTGGTTATCCGGGATGATTTTATTGTCCTCAACCCATTTAGACAGGGCCCTATGGATCACCTTCTCGAAGACCTTGCTGATACTCGGAAGGAGACTTATTGACCGGAGATTTTCCGGGTTAGATGTGTCTTTACCCCTCTTGGGAATTGGTTGCACCACCGCTGTCTTCCAGTGCACTGGATAATATGCATTATTCAGTGCATTGTTGAACAGGATGGTGTACCTCTCTACAGCCACTGGCGGAAGGTGCCTAAGCACAGCATTGGATATACCGTCAACTCCCGCGGATTTTTTCTTCCTCAATGACTCGAAGATCATCTGAAGATCTTCCGTCGATATGAACAGGGTATTAACCCCCTCATTGGCGATGACATTGTTTGCCATGAAATCTTCATTGAACCTTGTAAAACCAAGGTTCTCTGATCGCCAATGATCGATATCATTTCGAAGATAGAAGTGATGAAGCAGGGTTCTATCTTCCAGGTGGTGGTTCGGGCGAATACTATCATTCACCTTGTACACCTCCTGGAAGACAGCTCCCACTGTCGCCACCTTCTCCTGAGGATCCTCGATCACGAAGAAGTCATCATCCAGGATGGCGCTCTCCGGATCGATGCTAACTGTTCGTAGCAAGCGTTCATTGTCTGACGTTCTCGGAAGCTTTAGATCCCGAATGTCATTCTGATTGTTTCTCCGAAATATTTTATTTATTTGCGGGAACATACTCGCGCTATTGGATTTTACAGCACGAATTCTTTTGTTCCAATGCAAACTTACAGATATTCTGTAATTTTCCTTGATTAACTGTTGGATATTTTTAATCAGTGACTTCAGTGTCCTGACCTCCGAGTTTTGTCTGTCGGTAAACCGCCTGTATAAGAGTTTGAGTCTTGTCAGGAGTCTACTTTTTTGTGTGTGCAGTGCGTCGATTGTCGCGTTTCGGTATACGTTTGTGGTATCGTGCTGTCTTTGGCGTGGTATCGTACTGTTCATTGTCTCTTTAATGACATCGTCCATTTGTTTGAGATACCTGTCAATCTCGTAGTTTGACAGATTCCTATTAGTCGGTGGAAAGGAGGCGCTCGAAGTGAACGCTCTCGTTAGGGAATTGGCAAAGCGCGGCCAGCACACCCTACTGTAATCGTAGGGGTGCGTTTGGACACACTCTGCCATCTCCGCGAACTCGTCAGGTACTGTGATCACGGCACATAGTCCGCAGTGGTCACTGTCGTATACAATGGTCCGCCGACAGTTAATAGACCATTCGTTCGTGTCTGCCAGTCTCAGTCGAGAGTCCATTAGCATGAGATCCAGATAGGAGCCGCTCCTAGGATACGACGGACTATCCGTTGCGAGCAACTTGACTCTATATTCAATGCTGCGAAGAATCCACCAATGGCTTAGTAGGCTCCCCCTAGTGTTGGGAATGTTATTTCCCCAATCACTATGTTTGGCATTTAAATCGCCGGCCAGAATGTAAAAGTTTTCTAATGAGTTTAAGCGCAGAGATCGAAAAAGTGTCTCGAGTTCTGCGATAAAAATATTGGGTTGAGGTGCTTCAGGTGCATAGGCTGATACAATGTACATTCTCTTTCCATTTCGGAGAGGAATGCACACAATACAGGCCTCCAACACCTGGAACCTCCGCACTTCACCGCTATATATGACTTTATGTTTAAAATTGTTTTTAATAAAGATCGCAACTCCCCCGCCTTGAATAGCGTTGGGTCGGTCCCTTCTAATTATTCTATAAGAACTGTGCCGGATTTTGTGCTTCTGGTTTAGCTTTGTTTCGCTAACCAAGAGTACATCGGGGCTTTCGTCCTGCAACAGGTTAAAAAGTACGGCTCGTCGCTCGATCCTTATCAGTGAATTTACATTCACCGACAGGATCCTCAAGGGCCTCTCTACCAGCGTACCCATCACGACCTTAGGTGCGCTAGGCCCGGCAGAAGCGAGTAGATACTATCTACTCGGGTCGCCGTCTCCAGGATCTGTTGCTGGAGCTGCCCAATCTGCCCTTGGATTGCGAGCAAGATCGAACAGACATCCACCTCGGCCACCGGTGCCTTAGAGACAGGCACTGGGGCTTTAGGAACAGTCATGGGCTTTTGTACCGTCTTTCCCGAACCTGCCGCCATTTGGGCGTAGGTCAATTGGGATGTGACGGCTGGTGTTTGGAAGCGACCCGAGGGACGCTTCTCCTCGACCTTCTGCTTACGGGCCAGGTTTTCTTTCTTGATGTCCTGGAACTTAGGACATCCCCGATAGTTTGCAGGGTGCCCTCGGTTCCTACACAAGACACACTCGAGCTGCTCTCTATCCGCCACCTTGTCTTTCCCAAGGTCGCATTCCTCGTTCTTGTGGTTCTTTGCACACTTAACGCATCGAGGCTGCATTTCGCAGTTCGACGCGGCGTGCCCGAACCTTTGGCAGCGGATACATTGCAAAATGTTTCCGCTCCTCTTTAATGTTTCCCAAGTGACAGTCTGGGACGCTAAGGTGGTGATAGTCCTTAACCTCTCCAGCTTGCTGCTGGGTGTGAGCTGTACCAAGAAGAAGGGAATAACTCGCTTCTCCCGTCGGGAGCTCACCGTAGAGAATGGCTTAACCCCCACGAATTTGAGGTCGTCACTCTCGAACTCTTTGAGCTCTGAGAGCATTTCCTCGGGGTCTGCGATCGACTCCACGCCTTTAAGGAGCATTGTCCGCAACCTCTCTGCCTTCGGCGTGAAGGAGAAAAACTCCGTTGTGGACTCCTTTAATAAGCTTTTAATCCGCTTATGCTGTTCCAGTGTCTTGCACTGAATAGCATAGCGTTTTTGGCCTAAACATTTAATTTGAAAATTACCTACACCAATAGCATACTTACAGAGATCGATGGTCTCTCGTAGGGCCGTGGTATAGGTGAAGATGGGTGGCACTTTCTCCTTTTTAGGACGTTGCTGCTGCTTCTGCTGTTGCGGCTGTTGTTGTTGCTGCTGCTGTTTCTGCTGCTGCTGTTGCGGCTGTCGTTGTTGCTGCTGTGGCTGTTGTTGTTGCTGCTGCTTTTTCTGCGGCTGCTGTTGTTGTTGCTGCTTTTGCTGTGGGGCGGCTGCTGCCTGCTCTAAATCCCTCTTCTTTATCTCCTTCAGCTTATCAACTACGGCCTGCAGCTGGGCACGTAGGATACGCTCTTTCTGTTCCAGTTCGCTACGCTCTTCCTCCGTAGCTGAATATAAAAGGGGGGCGAAGGGGTTATTGTCCCCCGTGTAGCGGCTTTCCCTACTATAGGAAAGGTAGGCAGTATCCGCTTCCACGGGGATCGCTGGTTTTGGTTGAGCTGCTTCGGACGTCGATGGTGATGGCGCCGCTTTCCTCGCTTCGACCTGCAGCTTTTCAGTCGAAGTAGTGAGGGAGGGGCGCTTAGTTAGATTGGGCTTCTGGTTGGCCCTTCTGCGCCTCTTCATGACGACGGTCGGTGTTGCGAAATCGGATGATAAATCACCCGATTCCGACTCCGTACGACGTACGGGTTTTCCCCCGCCGTCTCCCGACATCTCCTCCTGCTACTTCCAACTAATTCAGAAGCAGCAGAAGAAACAGAGAAAAACGCACACGAAAAACTTTCCTCCCGACTTGGGATCCGAACCGGTAACCTTCCGACTGCGGGTCGGGCACTTAACCACTGGGCTAATTCGAGTTCCGCGAATACTTCGCCTAAACGCGCACTTATATTGTTTATATTGTTTATAATTGTTTTTACACTTTTCTAGCCGAAACACTACCTACTCCTTCACTGGTCAGTGATCAACTGGTCCGACGAAGCATTGGAAACTCCAAATGAACATTTGAGAGGTACACCACGCTTCTCACACAAATTGAAGCATGCCTAAACTCCAGACCACTCTGCCCAATAACGCAAAATCCAAACGATCTGACCGTACTAATGCCGGGACACTTCTTAATTGGAGAACCAATTCGCGCACCACCGGACAGAAACGTACAAGACAAAAACATAAACACTTTAGAAAAATGGAAGTACATACAACGACTTACCCAAGAATTCTGGAGGCAATGGAGTTCAACGTACATTCATCAATTAGAGCATCGACCTAAATGGAAACAAGAACAACAAAACATCAAAATTGGAGATATCGTCATAGTAAAAGAACCACCAACAGCATGGGTCTTAGCGCGAGTGCTGGAACTGCATCCGGGTACAGATGGTCTTACGCGTGTTACGTCAATGCCTACAATGCATTCAAAGGCATTGACCGAACCCCGGTGCTCGCTACTTCCGCACAAAAGGTTTATTGCTTGATCGACAAAATTAAGTTCGATGCGCTTTGGCATATTTTCATTCTCTTTCGGCCGTAATTTCCGTTGTCCAAATTTCGTAATCGAAGTAATGAACCTTCTGTGCTGAGCTAGCTACTATGTATTTTTAATTAGGTCATAAGAAATTTCATTGTCAAATAATAATAAAATAAAGACAGTCTTAAGACCGAACCAAAACACTACGGTTGTGTTTTATTCCATAACTGGCGCAGTCGGTTAACTTGTTATCAAAAGATATCTAAGTTCGAATCGCGAAGAATATATAACAAAAATAAGTTGGCTAGAAGTGAAGTGACTGAAAAGTGAAAAACGAATCATA
Source organism: Merodon equestris (assembly GCA_958301585.1). Classification (NCBI taxonomy): domain Eukaryota; kingdom Metazoa; phylum Arthropoda; class Insecta; order Diptera; family Syrphidae; genus Merodon; species Merodon equestris. The sequence goes on along the minus strand of OY284413.1, from coordinate 158,542,858 downwards.
AGCGCTTATAAAAAAAAAACAAAAAAAAAACAAAAAAAAAAAAACAAAGAAGATTTAAACAATGGCAACCAGCTCAACACCGACAACAGAGGAAGCACTGAGGGCGCAGATATCAACCCTCACGGCGATAATCCAGGCACAGGAAGAAAGGATGCAGCAGTCAGACCCCCGTCCAGTAAGTTACCACTGCCAGTTCGGGATGAGCCCAGATAAAGTCCTGAATCAGTTCCGGCAACTTAAGCCCTATAATGGAATGGATGATTACACTCTTGCATCCTTCTTCAAATCTGTGGAGGCAACACTACAGTTATGTGGCAATAATGAGGAGCTCTACAATTATGCTGTAAATATAGTTACAACTGAAAAAATATCAGGGAAAGCTGCAGTGTGCATACGACTACTGGGACATCATGCTACATGGACAGCGGTGAAGGACCAATTGCGACAACATTTCCGACCAACGAGGACCTACTCGGAAGTCTTCAATTATTTGCGATATGTTAAGGTTAGTAATTTAAGAGAACTTTTTAATATATTTAATAATGCCAATCTTGAGTTAAACGAAATTTACGACTATGATGAACTAAAGCCAGCTTTATATAATCCTAGTCGTATAGAAAGAGATCTCAAAGAGATTCTCTTAGAGAAAATAGATGGCATTATTAGATTACATATTGAACTAGATCATAGTATGATAGATATTTATAATAAATACTCAAAATTAAAGTTATTAGATGACGAGAGAACAATAGATATAAGGCACAAAAAAATTAACAGTAGAAATATAATACAGCAAAATAAAACTTTTCCTTGTAATTGGAATTATAATTCAACTCGATCAGGTAATAATATTCCTAGTAAGAACATGTCAAATGAAGGTGCACAACGACATTCACTACAAGATAACTTTCACACTCACTATGGAAACCCCAACCAAAGATTTTCGGGAGCCAGTCCCTCTGTACGAAATCAATTTTCAAATGCAAACCAATGCAACTATTTTAACTTAGATCAACCACCCCATAGTACTAACAAATCAAGGGAATCCAATGAAAATTTTCAAATACCGCCTCAAAACAAGACCTACCGATAGTCAGGGTAACATTAGGAAACCAAACCATAAAATGTTTAATTGACACAGGATCAACAACTAGCATAATAAAGCCAAATATATTACGTAACTATAAGCAGGAAACATTACCCAAACCTAAGCACTATTTAACTCTTAATGGTCGAACTGTAATTACCGCAAGAATTAAAACTCCTGCCCCTTCCGAATTTGGAAGTTCGGGTACTATAAATTGGAACGTTTTCAATATAAATAGTAAGGAGTATGACGCAATTTTAGGTCTAAACATTCTTGTCCCATATCAAGTCAATATTTATTTGAATCAGAAATGTGTTGAAATTAAAGGAAAACAATTCGAATTTATTACTAATAATTATCCCATTGACCCCAATAGTGTTTGCTCTCTAGAACCTATAGATCCTTTGTTAGATCACGTTAATGTCGATCACCTTAATGGAGAAGAAAAGATTGGAATTAAGAAACTACTTAGCGAATATAAGAATCTCTTTTATAAAGAAGGCGATAACTTAACATTCACTCACGAAATTACTCATGAGATTATTACTACAACAAGTAATCCAATATATTCCAAAATATATCGGTATCCAAGAGTACACGAAACAGAAATACAGCACCAAATAAACGAGATGCTACAGCAGGGCATTATAATGGAAAGCAACTCTCCCTACAATAGTCCGCTATGGGTTGTCCCAAAGAAGGCTGACAAAAATGGAAATAAAAAATGGAGGATTGTCATCGACTATAGGAAGTTAAATGAAGTTACAGTAAGCGACAAATTCCCAGTACCTAATATTGACGCGATATTGGACAAATTGGGTAAATCGCATTATTTTTCTACTCTTGACTTAGCTAAAGGCTTTCACCAAATTTTAGTCAGGCCTGAGGACAGAAAGAAGACTGCATTTTCGACACCATTTGGCCATTTTGAATACGTGAGGATGCCATTCGGCTTAAAAAATGCACCCTCAACGTTTCAAAGGTTAATGAATTCTATTCTTAGAGAGTATATTAACCGGATTTGTGTTGTGTATTTAGATGATATACTAATTTTTAGCACATCACTCCAAGAACACTTAACTAATATTAGAAAAATTTTTGAAACACTTAAGAAAGCGGGACTCAAAATTCAGATTAACAAATGCAATTTCTTGGCTAAAGAAACGGAATATTTGGGGCACATACTTACTTCAGAAGGGGTAAAGCCTAACCCTGACAAAATTGTCGTCATCCGAAACCTTAAGCTTCCAAAAACCCAAAAACAAATTAAATCTTTTCTCGGGTTAACTGGTTACTATAGGAAATTCATCAAAGATTATGCCAAAATCGCATACCCAATGGTGAAATACTTGAAAAAAAATTCTAAAGTAAACGTTAATGATCCCAATTATATTTATGGGTGCCGCCTTAATGCAAGATGGACACCCAGTTTCGTTTGCTTCTCGTACTCTTAATGATCACGAAAAGCATTATTCCACGATCGAAAAGGAACTGCTTGCAATAGTTTGGGGAGTTAAATACTTCAGGCCATATCTCTTTGGGAAAGAATTCGATTTGTGTACTGACCATCAACCAATACGCTGGTTACATACAAAGAATATAGGAAGAGATTTAAATCCACGACTCCAACGTTGGCTTGTACAGTTAGGAGAATACGAAGCTAAAATCGATTATGTAAGAGGCAAAGAAAATAAATTGGCTGATTTTCTAAGCAGAATTGATGCGAGTACTAACGAAATTAACCTGTTGGAAACAAATACATACGACCAGATCCCTATACTAGACACAATAGTGAATCGGTTCAAAACACAATTGATACTATGTGAAACAAAGGAAAGAGAATCTACAAATCTATTCAACAACAAAAGGATATTTATTGAAAAGAATGACATACCAAACAATATTGCTGATATCGTCCGAAGGCATGTCAGTAAGGGAAAAGTTGGAATTTATTCACAATTAAATAGTTTTATGTTCAATCAAGCACAGCGAAAATTGCTAGAGATATTCCCAGCTAATTCTGGTATAAGATTCGTTAAATGTTGCCACTTCGCAAAAGATCTAACTAATGAGGATGAAGCTATTAAACAAATTTCTCTCTACCACAAAGTAGAATCTGGACATTCTGGTATAATCGCTAACTATGAAGGTATGAAGCACAAAATCTTTTATCCAAAACTTAAGATTTTAATCAACAAAGTAATAAATAATTGTGACATTTGTACAGCTGCAAAATACGACAGAAACCCTATTAAAAAGAAATTCCAGTTAAGCGAAACACCTACTGATCTTAACCAAATAATTCATATAGATACTTATGTTAATTCTAAGCATTCATTCCTAAATTTCATAGATAAGTTTTCTAAACATGCGGTCAGCTTTTACCTTGAAGATAGAAACAGTAGGACCTTAATTGAAAAAATACGCCAATACATTTCCATCAAAGGAAAAATGACAAAAGTAGTTTGCGATAACGAGTTCAACAATGTCAATTTGAAGAACTTCTTTAAAGAAGAAAACATAGAGGTTCATTTTGTAAAACCAAACAGCCACACCGGAAACGGCGACGTCGAACGACTTAATAACACACTAACGGAGCGAATACGTGTTTTGAATTTAGAGAATAAGATACCAATTAAAGAACAAATGTTTAAAGCCGTAGAACTTTACAACCGTTCTTTTCACTCTTCTATCCAGACCACACCCCTTGAAGTTCAAAATAATAGAATTGATAAGAATATAATAAGCGATAGGTTAAATAATTACAAAAGAAAGGTCATTACCACTAGGAACAGGTCTCGAGAAGAATATAATGAAGTTCGCCAAGAAGGGTTCATAAAGAATTATACAAGTGTTAGACATAAGGAACAACCGAAGTTTAGAAAATACCCTTTGAGCAACGTTCACGAGTCAAATATTAAACGTCCCTTTAAATTTACAGGTGGTACTTCCTCATCTGTTACTACTGGCTCTGATACTCATGTCACTCCAAACCTTGCAAATTGAAAAAATCGATTCGCACCTCGGATACTCAGAGATAAATATTGGTAAAGTAGAAATAGTTTGTAACTATGACATAATTTTACATATAATAGACCCTGACGAAATACTAGATACACTCAAACAATTCACTAAAATTCTAGACCATATTGACATAGACAAGGACCGAAAAAACTTGTTAGTAGGAGAAGTAGAAAATATTAAGGGTAAAGTTTTAACCATAATCCCACATAGGTATAAGAGGAGTCCCTTTAATTTCGTAGGCAGCGTCTTCAAATGGCTTTTTGGAACACTCGACGATGAGGATAAACAAAATATAGAAAAACATTTTTCGGTTACAGATGAAAATAACCATGAGATCATAAGAACCGTAAACCAACAGATTAAAATAAATGAAAATTATAACGAGAGCATTTCAAAATTGAAACAGACAATCGAAACAGATAGACAAGGAATTTTAGAAAAGTTTAACCAAATCGAAGGTCTCTCTGCAAGGCTTCACGTTGAAACCTTTTTCATCGAACAAATGTTTAAGCTTGGGGCTCTCAAGGAAAAGGTTGAAATCTTACAACAAAATATAGCTTCAGCAAGATTAGGTGTTCTACATCCTAACCTGCTAACGTTATGAAGAAATCGTAACCCACAATATTGATTTTAGGAAACTCTCAAATATTCGAACAGGCGTCGCTACTTTTAATAATAATAAAATAATTTTTGCCATTAAGCTACCAGCCAATTTTACGATCACTAATAAAAAAATTTTAATGCCCATGCCGAACAAGAACAACATTGAGATAGTTTCTGATTTCGAAATTATAGTTGAAATAGAAGGAATAGCCTATACATTCGAGGAAAATAAATCCTTAAAGGAATTAAAAAAGAGTAAAAACTGCATTTTTCAACAAAATTGTCCCCTTAATACAAATGCTTTAGAGCAAATAATAGAAATCGATAGCAGAACATTAATTTTAAAAAACATGAAAAACAAACGGTTTCAAAGCAATTGTGACGAAAGAAATTTTGCACTCAATGGAAATTATTTGTTTTCCTTTAACAATTGCACAATCTCATTTAATAATATACAATTTTCCAATACTGTATTCGAATATAAAGATAGTTTTGTTATTCCAAATAAAAACCAAACGCTCCCTATTGAAAAAATACTGACATTTGACGACATAGTTCTGAAACAAGAAAGTAATATTAAAGCCATCGATGAATTAAATTTCCACAAAAGTTTAAATTATAGCTTCGTAAGTGTAACCATTCTTATATTGATTGTCATTATTGTAGTAATAAAAATAATACGCCAAAGGCAAACTAGATTAAAATTACAGTTAAATACTAGTGTTAATGAGATTAAGGAAAATGGAATCATTCCTAACGACGTACATATTTGTTCTATCAATAAGATTAAAGAAAGCTATGGAATAAAATAGAATATAAGAACAAAAAAAATATATATTTTTTTTTTTTTTAAAACATAAGAAAATAATAACTAATATGTAAGTATATAGTGAGATCCAGGAGTATCTCACAGCTAGGGGGGGAAGTGTTACGTCAATGCCTACAATGCATTCAAAGGCATTGACCGAACCCCGGTGCTCGCTACTTCCGCACAAAAGGTTTATTGCTTGATCGACAAAATTAAGTTCGATGCGCTTTGGCATATTTTCATTCTCTTTCGGCCGTAATTTCCGTTGTCCAAATTTCGTAATCGAAGTAATGAACCTTCTGTGCTGAGCTAGCTACTATGTATTTTTAATTAGGTCATAAGAAATTTCATTGTCAAATAATAATAAAATAAAGACAGTCTTAAGACCGAACCAAAACACTACGGTTGTGTTTTATTCCATAACTCGCGCGTGGTGACCATAAAAACCGCCAAAACAACATTTAAACGTCCGATAACAAAAATATCCCCCTTGCCAATTTCGTCCCCTACGAGTATAACAACGCAAGAACTCTCGTAAAGAACTTAAATAAAAATCAACAAAAAATAAATCAAATAAAACCAAATAATACCCCTTAGCCCCTTTCTCTGATAAACAAAAACAAATAAAATAAACAAACTTACCTGAAAATCAATGTTACGTCCATTGGTTGTCCCTACATGTTATGTGTTATTTCTCGAACATCTACTAATACACAATTTTCGATTTATTTATTTTTTTTACAAAACAAAACATAATATCACATTCAAACACATGAGATGGGCCACCAGCAACACACCAAGAACGAAGCAGCAACAACAACACACCAAAGACGAAGATGTAACAACAACAACACACCAAAGCCGAAGATGTAACAACACCAACTACACACGAAAGATGAAACCATAAACCAACAACACATCTAAGATGAACTACACATCCGCCAGTCACCAAGAAACACATTGAGCCTACAAACTCCAAAAAACGATCGCAGAAAACATTAAACACAGCAATTAAACCATCCAGCGAAGCTTGTGGAGGCTCCAGAGGTTGGGGGGTTTTGGTCGGGCGTATTTCGGCCCTGCTGTTGGTCCGTATTTGAGGCACTGGACAGAAAGGAAATTTTCAGATTGGAACTAGCAGTGGGACCGGGGCGCGTGGTTCTGTTTGAGTCTGAATTTGGGTTTTGGGGGTTTGACATTGTGGGATCAGTAGTGTGTCCCGATCTTAAGTCAGGCATACTTGGTGTTTGAAAATTAATTGTAATATAGAAATACTTTCTATGTTATGCGCTTAAAATTATTTAGTTGGCCACTTTATATGTTATGCACTTAAAACTATCTAGTTGTAGGGAAAAAATGATAAAACGTTATATATATTTTTGGTTATAATATAATAATATCGTTCGAGTTAGTTTTATTTTTGCTGCCTTTTCTTTTGTTTCATGTATTTATAACTCCTTTGTTAAAATTATGTTATCATCAATTTATCATAATACTTTTTTTTTCCCTTTTCACTTTACTTATTTTCTTTATTTTCTTTCTTTACGTTTATTTTCATAAATTCCTAACTTCACATTTCTTTTAATTTACTTTTCTTTTTAATTTGTTTCTGTTTTCTTTTTCTTTTGTTTGAATTAATTTTTCCTTATTTTTGAAACACATTCATTATATCTTAAAACTATGCTTACGCTAGAATGGTGATGACGTACATCCCGCGCTGGTTAAGTCAGTGTTCGTTCTTTTTGCTTTTTTTTCGCTACTCGGGTACCTTCTTCACACTCCCTCGCAGTTGCCTTGATCTATAGATCTCCCCTGATGTCGTCTCTGTGGGTGGCTCAGGTCACGGAGCAGGAACACACTAATAGTTCTAAAGTTCTTGTCACTATATGTCACACGCGGCGAGCTACTTTAGGTCGGCTTACGTGTGCGAACGGATCGCAAGGTACGAGCTATTTTAGGTCGATTTTACACTCGCGTCGTGAACTGAACTGATCGTGAATTAGTCGCGAATAACGAGCTACATTAGGTCGATTTTAATATTCGCGTCGTGAACTTTTCCGCGCTGGGCCCCACGTTGGGCGCCAGTTAAACTAATTTATTTCAAAAAATATTAAAAAAATTATTTTTTATTTTCACTCCTCTGTTGGGCAGAGGTTTCCCTTACAAGTCAACTAATAATCTGTCACATATTTTTCCTACACTAGCTTAAATACTAATCCGCTTATATGCATTATCCCATCCAGCGTCGATGTGTTTTCGCTGGGGCACTCGTGTTACCGTCCGGTATGTGATGGAATGCACCTGGTGCCCGGTGATCTAGATGCGGTGTCATCATCTTATCGGTTCCATCCGTGGGAGCGAAGTAGATTACGCGTTTCAGCGTGTTTGTTGTTAACTTGTACAATGATGAAGGACCGCTCAAGGATCTTGGATGAAAGAAAAAAAAAAAGCAATGAATGAGATTGGTGGGAAAGTGCGAAAGGTCAGGGGAGGGGAAATGTCTTATCTAAAAGACCAAATTAAGGACGGACTTGATTACGAAGGAATGCAGACAGAATTCTTGAATAACATAGAGAGAGAGTTTGAAGTGATTAAAGAAAAAGTAGCGGAAATTGAGATCGACAGGAAGATGATCACGAAGATGATGGTCTGGAGAATCCACTGGAACTGTTACCTGTTGAAGCTGTGAATGCAATGGAAGATTTCAGAAATACTAAAGATTTGGTATCTGAAGATGAACTCGAACAAATGATAAAAGGTTTAAATGTAGACCAAAAACGTACAAGATATGTAAGACTTTATTAGATGAATTTACAACTTTGAGAATATTTGTTAGTGGGATAGGCGGCACGGGAAAAAGTTATTTAATCATTACAATTAAAAGCTGGGTTAAGAAGCGAATGAATAAGTTATTTGCAGAAGCTGCACCCACTGGTATTGCCGCTTTTAATGTAAACGGTCTTACAATACATAGGCCAGCTGCCTGTAGAGCACGGAAATTGTCCCAAGTACACTTCCTTATCAGACCAAGTACTAAAAGTTTTAAAATGTGACTTAAAATATGTAGTACTTTTAATAATTGAGTGTCTATGATTTCCAATATGACATTAATGTACATACATCCATCTTCGCTTAACAGAAATATATGATACCGGTGACGCTGACGACGGATGGTTCGGCAAGATTCATGTAGTGTTGTTTGGCGATCTGCTCCAACTGTCTCCAGTGAGACAACTGTCGCCATTCGAAAATTTGAAGTCGTCTGACGTCCTTAAGTGTTTAAGATCCCTTAGTGCTCCAAATGTATGGAAATAACTGTTTTGTTATGAGGAATTACCTGTAACTATGAGGCAAAAAAACGACCAACTTTGAATGGGTGTAACAAGTCAAGACAGTTGCACTTTATCTAGTCGACTCCTCAAATTAACATAAGAAATCATATCTTGTTTTAGACTGCTGTCCGATGATACAGTATGTTTCTTTCGCACTAAAAATATGTGTAACCAGTTTAGTACTGCAATGTTGGCGAGTATGGAGCAACCAGAAATTGAATTAAATTCGATAGACTGTCCACGGTATTTAAAAAAACGAGCAAATGAAGTACTCAAAAAGAACGAGGACGTCCGTCGCTAACTGCTGGCTTAGAAAATGTCATCACGATAAAAATAGGTGCACGTGTAATGAAACATAGATGTCAGAGGGACTAGCAAACGGACACATTGGAAAAATAGAGAAGGTACATTGGGACGTCGACAACAGCAATAGAGCACGTAAAATTTCAATACAATTTAAGAATAATTTAATTTACGAACTAGAACGAGTCAAGATCAAGTTTCAGATATTAAGTAATGTATGTATATGTTCACAGGGATAAATTTCCTATTTGTTTAGCATAAGCTATTACTATTCACAAATCACAAGGTCTTAGACTTGACAGCGCTCTTCTCGACATAGGCTCCTCTATATTTAGTAAAGGGTATGCTTATGTTGGACTCTCCAGAGTTAAAACTTAGATGGAGTACATGTTATCAATTTAGATCTAAGTCAGATCAAGGCACAAGAGAGCTCTACTGTAGAGTACAACCGCCTGCGCACGTTATGCCTTCCTGACTTGGCCAAATTAAATATAAACAGAAAACCCGAATAAAAAATTCCGGATACTAAATGTGCAATTCATTCAAACATCTCAAATGTACAAGAAAATATAGAAAATAACACAAAAAAGACAATTATATCCCGTAAACGTAGGAAAATACAGTAGATTAACAAAAACCAATGGTATTAATTTTATTAATAATAAGTACCTACTTATAATTTTTGTACAAAAAGTAATGATATACAATCAAGGATAATATATTGAAGCCTAAGGTCTGACTTGGCTAACTTGCCGTGTAGATCCAAAGGACGTTTTTCGGCGATAAGCCAAAATTGCCAAAAAGCTGACAGTGCTTTGGTGGTTTTGAACTCAACATGTTTTGATCAAAGAAGCTTGCTATCTAGGATGACTCCCAGGTACTTAGCCTCCTTGGATATCGGGGTGAGAATGCCTTTTAGCACCAGCTGAGTAATGTCAGTATTTTTCCATCCTTCTCGTGAAGAGAACCACATCAGTCTTAAAAGGATTAACCGATAGCCCATTACTTGTGCACCAGTCCTCGATCACATCTAGCGCCGCCTGCACTTTGAGACAGACAGTCTCAGTCTCTCTCTGAGAAGAGAGGGCAGCAACATCATCCGCATATGCCTGGGCATAGATTCCAGAGGCATTGAGAGCATCGAGCAAAGAGTCGACCACCGTGCACCATAACAGCGGAGACAAGACGCCACCTTGCGGGCAGCCCCTGTTTACTCCAGACTTGACACATTGTGCGAGGTCTGCATCAGCGATCAATGTTCTGTGCACAAGCATTGCTTTGATCCACAAAACCAGTGCTTCATCTACGCCATGCCGTCTAGCAGCGTAACACATGCTGTCGAAAGTAGAGCTAATAAGCATGGTGCATGTCCGAACATCCGTTTCTTGAATAGTTTTAATTTTTTTTTGTCCCCTACAGTTTGGGACTTAAAGACAAAAAATGTTGCGCCGGCCTCTTCGTAGGTATTAGCAAGGCGTTCGACATGGTAAACCACAACATTCTTTTGAACAAGCCGGTTGTGGTGTCAGTTTTCGAGGTCTTATATACAATTGGTGTGATTCTTACCTCTAAGACAGAGTACAAAAAGTTAGAGTAGGTGATTGTCTTGACGACCCAAAAGTCCACAATTGTCTGTTTGTGGCCCCTCCTCTTTTTAATCTATATCAACTCTCTCTTTGATCAACCTTTTGTACGAAAAGTTACTGCTTTTGCAGACGACCTTGATTTGGATGCTGATATAAGCAGCGATGTACACTTGTTACGAATCTGGTTTGCGGAATACAGATTAATTATCAGCAATTACCAGGAGTCCTCCGACCTCCAAATAAATTTCATCGCACATCTGTAAGCCCATGTTTTAAAGTTGAAGAGGTAAAAAAATGTATGTACTTAGACGTTGCTATAGGCCAAAAGCTGAGTTTGGCGAACACAACGCGGTTCTAAAAACATGTCTGCGTTCGTCTACTCGTAGACTTTAACGACTCAGAAAATGTTGTACGAACCATACTTTAAAAAAGTTTACCATGCAATTTTTCATTCGAAGTTACAACATGGTATAAACTGTTGTGGGGTGCCTACATCACGTAACTCCACCCACTTATTATGTTACAAAAATGTGCCACCAGAATAATATGTAAGGCTCATCGCTTATTCGACTCGATGATGCCGGTCAGGTCCCTTAAGATCGTGCCAGTTAAGGTTTTTAAAATTATTATTTATAAGAAGTGGTTACATGCAAAACCCAATCTGTGACAGACACAACTTAAGAAGTAATTTCGCTTGCACTGTCGAAATATCCCTCTTTCGTATTACTCATTTCAGAAACTTTTTTTTGTGCTCTGTTCAATAGACATAAGATGCATTAAAACACCTAACCCCTTTCTAAAAAAATTAAATTAAATGGTTTGAGTTGAGTTTCTTAATTAGTTTAATACACATTTATAGCTATTTTTCCTTTTCATTTTTGGTCTGTATTTTTCATTTAAATGAATTTTGTCCACCCCACAATGAATAACTTAATTTTGAAGTGACATTTAAATCTATTTATATTGTTTAATATGAAATGTCATTAAATATTATCTTATGTACTGCTCAAGAATTGTGTAACAATATATCTGGATAAGTACAGGGTGGGCCAAATACAAGTTTCTTTTTAAAAATGCAATAAAATGAACAAAATTAATTTTTTTTTTCATATGTTATGGCTTTTTTAGTAAGAACGAACATTCCTATTAATTATGAAGTACAACTTCGTTCAAGTAGCTGCCTCGACTGGCTTCGCAGTAGTACATTCTGTGACCCCAACTTTCCAAGACCTGGTTGCCTGGTTCGGATTGCTTGGATGATATTGCTCTTAAGTCCTTGAATCGTTTCCGGATTGTTGGCGTAATATCGGTCCTTTAGGGTTCCCTACAAAAAAGGTCCAAAGGGGTAAAATTGTAGCTCCGAGCCGGCCAATTGATATAGCCAAGACGGCTGATAACACGATTTGGGAATTTGGTGCGCAAAAGATCGATTGTGGCAAGGGCTGTGTGGGATGGCGCGCCATCCTGCATGAATCAGAGGTCGTCCAAACCCATGTATTCAAACTCAGTAAAAAAAGGTGGGTTAACATAGCCAAGCGTTGACCGAAACGTTGTTCCCAGCCTCATTTTTTTTTTTTTTTTTTTCAATTCAATTCATTTTTATTTCATATTAACTTATATCTATCTTACCCTAGTCAAAAATGCTTAAAACTAGCTTAACTATCTTAACAAATGTAACTATCTTACTGGCCCTAGGCGGACACTCTAAAACAAACAGAACAATTGAAACATACTTATGTCTTTCGACGTCTACACAAATTTACTATTAACATTATTATAACTAACTTAAGCTAAGAAAAATGTTTTTTTTTTATTAAAAAACTTAGCATATGATCATTTTCCAAGAAGAATGGTGCAATGATGCCACCACTCCACAATCAACACATAACTGTCACTCTCTGTGGATGCAATGGCTTCTCGACAGTAACGTGCGGGTTTGCCGAGGATACGGCAATTTTGTTTATTAACGTAGCCGCCAAAATGAAAATGGGTCTCCTCAGAAAAGATGATTTTTCGCCCAAGATCGTTGTCCAATTGAAGCTGCTCTAAGGCCCAAACTGCGAAGCGATAACGATGGTCGCGTGCCTTCAATTGCTGAGTCAATTGAACCTTGTTAGCAAGTAATCCGAGATCTTTGTGCATAATTCTCCTCAGGCTAGTGCGCGAAATGTTGAGCTGTTGAGATCGATGGCGAGTTGATGTTCGTGAATTGAGTCTCACATTCTCGGCCACAGCAGCCACATTTCCATCTGTAGGTACCGTACGACGACGGGGACCATGAGTGTTGTCCGCTAGCATACCAGTTTCATGAACTTTTTGCACAAAATTGCGTACAGCAGTCGCGGTGGGTGCTTCATTTCGGGCAAAACTTCTTTTTAAAAAACGCACTGTTTGGGCTACACAGCACTCACTTTGGAAATAAGTTTTCAATATTTCCCAACGTTGTTCAAGCGCAAAGTGTGAAAGTATAAAAGAATAAAAAAAACACAAAAGATTTTTCGAAACTTTTTCGGGTTGTTTTATCATTTTTATAATGGCTTTTCATAATTTCCGCATGTGCGCCTATTTATCGATTTATATTTCATATATTTTATAACTACATAATTTTATCATACTCAACGAAGAGTAGTTAGGGCTCAGTGTGAATTCATTTCATAGATTTTAGTTTTTATTTAGTTTTAATTTTCAAAAAAGTAAAAATGGTAAAAGAAAGCTAAAATGGAATCATAATTGAATTTATTATACATTTAGTACAGACGTGATTTTTCATGTGTTATAAATAGCCGAAGGAAAGCTTTTGCTTTTGGCAAAACTGCTGAAGCATATCGAACAAAGGGAAAACAAAAACCATGCGATATTAGATAAATGGAAAAAAAATTATTTCCACTTTTTTTAAGAGCAGCTTCCCGTTCCTTCTACCGGCAAGGTATACAACCAAATAGAAACAAAACTACCAAAACGAACAGTGAACATAACGCTCTCATGAAATGTTCATAAATTGCATAGACTGGGCATCAAAACGAAATAAATTATTATTCCGCTTAGGACGACCGTTAATGGCATACAAGCAACAATCCACTATTTTGCTTTTCCTTTCCTCCGCTTTTTGTTTGTTTATTTTTTCTCCATTTTTTCATATTCCGACTATGTGTGGATTTTGTTTTTTCCTTTATTTAACTTTTTTCGTCAGTATTTATACCGCCCGTCTGCTTCTGTTCCGTCCAATTCGTGACCAAGTGGCAAATGGATTATACGGTCCATCAGTTTTGGCTGCAAGGTATAATTGGTGTGAGTGATTTTGTTCCTGAGTAGGGTTGGTTATGGGGTGGCTTGGGAGATTTTTGAATGCCTGCTGTTGTCCATTTGGGAGCTATGAATTTTCCAGAACCAATTTGTTTCGTTTTTTTTTTCGAATTTCAATCACGTTTCAACGTCAAGTGATTTTTAATGTTTGCGCTTTTTATGTACAGCGTTCGGATTTGTTTTTCCTTCTATTCCACCGATGCTTCTTGTTTCACTTATAGCCAGCTTTACTGACGGTGTAGCATTAATCAGAGGAGATCTGCTGGAGCTTTTTCAAGTTTTGTTTTCTTTCTTTGGATGGATTGTTTGTTTCATTTGGTTTAGATGGGTCGAGATGGAAATGAGTGGTTAACGCTTTGGAACGGCCATCAGTCGTTTGGGACACGATACGGGATATTTGTTGTATTTTCAGTTTGGCGTCGGTTTTCGTGTTTTTGCATTGGTCTGGATGCGGGTGTTCTAGTTTGGAAAATGTTAATTATCATTCGCGTGAGAGGACAAATGACACTTTGCGCTTAAGTAGACCGTGAAATAACTTTGAGAATTATTGGCAATGGTTGAGGTTTGAATGAATTAAAAAGATTGAAGCAATTTATTCCTGTCGAATTCATCGTCTAGAGGTGCTTATATCAGCCTGCTTAAGCCTGAAATAGAATTTGCTAAAAAAAAAAAGGCATTAAGAGCTGTTGCTTCAGTAAAACTACTTTTGTAGGTATTTGCTGCATTTAATTATTTTTTCTTAATTTTCGCCCCTATCAAGCTAAGTCTGTTCAGGTTAATATGACTAGTTCATTAATCTACATAATAATGTGATCGAAAGTGTTAGAGGTAACCGGGGTGAAAAATATGGAAGCAAGGAGAACGGCAAAGGGTTTTATAAAGGCAAAAAACGAGAAAAATATGGCTCGATAAAAAGACACGCTTCATTTTACAATACAACCACGTTTTTCGGATAACTCAGACGTTTGACAGAAGTAGTTTGGTAGTGGCATTGACGTAACATATGTAAATCTGTTTGATTTGAACTATCGCCCTTTTCGTCACGGGTTGTGATGAATCTTCTCAACGGAAAGATTTCGGATTGACCTAGTTTGTCCATATAGGGCTAGTACGGTAGTTTTAATTAATTAACTTAAATGTTTGTGTATAGCATTAAAATAGGATTAAGAAAAGTGAATAAAAGCACGTAAATATGAACTAACCCCTTCACTGCATGTTTACCCCTAGCTTGATGCAGATAACGAAAAGGGAATGAAAGTATCATATTTGCTACATTATAAAGATTCACACAAAATGTTGGTTTGGCATCACCGCACGGTATATTCTTTACTGTTATATGTCAAAGTCAGTAGTCCCGACAAGTTTTAAGTCGGCTATCACACGTTGCCTCACGACTCACGGCTCACACAAGTGTAAAAGTGACAGGAGATGAGCTGAAATGGGATGGAAAATAAAGTTCCCGGTGAGTCGCGTGCGATTTTGTTTCTGGCTCTTTTTGAAGTTTCTCTTTTCTCTTGTTCGTTATTTCTTAATCTTCTCTCATTCATTTTCGTTACTCGTGGGTTGGACATCGGTCGGCACTAAAATTTCAAATTCAAGCACAAAATTTTTAAAAATTATGGAAAATTTTTGGACACGAGATGCAACATCACAACTTATCATTTTATATGAAATGCATCCAAATTTGTACGTTACAACGTGCAGGGAGTACCTAAATAGGGTAAAAAGGTCGGATTCTTACCAGGCAATTTTCGATAGTCTCCGAAGTGATTTTCCTTCGGTGACTATCGAAATGATGAAAAAGAAAATCCACACTCTAAGAAATCAGTTCTCTAGAGAGCTAAAAGAACTAGAAAAAAGTAAAAAAAGTGGATCTGGCTTGGAGGATATATTGTTATACAAGGCCACCTATTAAAGAGTAGCAGCCACAGCCTATCAGCGCACTAGACTCGTTTGTACAAACAAACAAGTCTAGCCTGCGCTTCTGATAAGGCTTATCGCTCTTGGCGCCTTCCTCCGACTTCGACTTCCTCTAAGCCGAAGCGGAGAAGACTCCTCCTTTTTCATTTGGAACCTTCAGAAGAGTCAGACGTGGCTAGAACAAAGCGTGAACTGTGTAAACCTTATTATTTTACATTTATTAAATAAAGGTTGTAATTCGGCGGAATTCCTTTTCTTCCTTTCCTTGTTTTGCCTCATGTACTCGCATAATCTAATATCAATAAAACTGGCGCAGTCGGTATACACGAACAAAAAAAACGAACTTAACCGCGACGTTGCGATAGAGAAAAAAAGGTAAAAAGCACGTGTTATTGTGTTACTAAGAAAACGCAAAGCAAGCCAATTTTAATTTAACAATAGAAACAATAAACAATAAAAGCACTAAAACTCTGTGAACAAAAAGAAAAAAAAAAAAAAAAAAAAAAAAAAAAAAAAAAAAAAAAAAAAAAAAAAAAAAAAAATCTACTAAGCTGAACTAGCTAAGTTGAATCTACATCAAGATCTACATCAAGATCAACCATCCGGAAAAGACGAAGAAAACATCACTAACATCAAACATCACTAACATCAGATAACAATCAAGCATCCGGAGAAGACGAAAAAACATCGATAACATCAAGATAACAACCAAGCATTCAGAGGGGACGAGGGAAACATCGGTAAGCAGATATTTTACTAATAGTTATTTACGTATATTATTAATTTTAAGAAGAAAAAAAAAACAAAAAATGGAGTCAGTACAGTCAATGGAAAGACTTAGGCTAGTATTAGATTTAGTAAATAAAGTTAAGGAATTTAATGGAGACCCATCGTACACGCTCGATTTCATTGAGCGAATTGATTCACTGGCAGCCACAATAGATACTTTCGAAGAAAGCATACGCGTTATCATTATGGGCTACGTTAAGGATAAAATCGTGGGAAAGGCTAAATGTGAACTGCAGAAACACGGCAGAGTAAACACATGGCCAGAAATAAAAATAATACTTAGAACTACTTTCCGCGAAAACCTATCCATTAGCTCGCTCATAGATAAAATAAGAGTAAGCAAAATAGAGACTAATATCGAGGATTATTACAATACCATAAATACATACTTAAGTAGGCTAAATAACGTTTGTTCCCTTGACGTTAGCAATTATGACATGGTCTCATCAAACCACAGAATTGCTTTTGAAATGTTTAAACAAAACTTACCCGAACCAGCTAAAACAATCATCCTCAGTAGAAATCCCCTAACCTTAGACGAAGCATACAAAATTATTATCGAAACCGAAACCCAGCATTTAGGTCCTTGTAGAAATACATCACAGTATAATCGATTTAAAAATAATACCAATCCGCATTCTCGGAACAATTCTTATATCCCAAATCAAAGACGAGAATGGAACAATAACATAAGTAACGGCTATACACAACAACACAATAACTACAAACATGCAAATACACCACAACATTATCCCAATAGAACATCAAACAATAACTCGCGACAAGGTAGATCTTTTGAACAAAGTACGCAGTCTAGACAAACAAATGGGTACCGCGGTCCCCAACCCATGGACATAGGTCTAAATGAGCGTAGAGGTTTTTCTAACTATTCCACCCAACCAAATTTTCCCCGAGAAAGCCAAAATTATTACCCTATATAATCATTAATACTAATATACGACCTCTTAGGTTCATTGTCGATTGCGGTGCCGAGTATAGCATCATAAATGAAAATATCTGCGATCCTAAATGGAAGGTTAATTCACCAAATAATTTTTTACAAGTACTTGGCCGGCATATCAGCACTGCAACCAAATACAAGATACCCCTATTCTCGGAATTCAATATACCTGACTATTACGTTAACTTCCTCGAATATCAGTTTCATAGTTTCTTTGACGGCCTTATAGGAAATAATATTTTGTTTCCATTAAGCCCTATTATTGATTATCGAAAAAAATTACTTATTACTAAAGATTCTGAAATACGCATTCACTTCAACGAAGAAGATGAGAGACTCGAAAGAAATTGCTACAGCGATGAAGCGTTAGGAATTTATTCGAATCAGAGCTTCGAAGATAAAATCCAGGAAAAGATTTTTTCCTCCCACCTTTCAAAACCGGACATATCTAAATTGAAGTCCCTGCTCTATTCCTATAAGGCTATTTTTTATAAAAACGGAGATAGTCTTACCTTTACCAATGAAATCAGACATCAAATAAACACCAAGAACGATATACCCATCTACAGCAAGCTGTACCGTTATCCAGAGGTGCATGTTGAAGAGGTGGATCGCCAAATTAAGGAGATGTTGCATCAAAAAATCATAGTTCCAAGCAATAGTCCATATAATTCGCCCATCTGGGTCGTCCCTAAAAAAGACGATGAGAACGGTACAAAACAATGGCGAATCGTAGTGGATTATAGGAAACTTAATAACGAAACGGTGGAAGACAGGTTTCCAATGCCGAACATCGACGACATGTTCGATAAGCTGGGAAAATGTAATTTCTTCTCAACAATCGATCTGGTAAAGGGTTTTTATCAAATCGAAGTTGAGCCGAGAGATAGGCCCAAGACCGCTTTCTCCACTAGGGACGGTCACTATGAATTCCTGCGTATGCCTTTTGGCCTTAAAAATGCCCCAGCAACGTTTCAGCGGCTAATGAATAGTGTGCTAAAGGAATTCATAAATAAAACGTGCGTGGTGTATCTCGACGATATTCTTGTATTCTCGACAAGTTTTGATGAGCACCTGGTTTCATTGAGGAAAATCTTGCAAAAACTCAAAGAGCATAACCTAAAAATACAAATTAATAAGTGTAGATTTGCTGAGCTTTCCACAAATTATTTAGGTCATACAATAATCGGCAACGGCATTAAGCCCGATGAAGGGAAAGTAAAAGCCATTCAATGTATGAAGATTCCAACCACGGTAAAAGGTATAAAGCAGTTCCTCGGCATAACAGGCTACTACCGAAAATTTATTAAAGATTATGCGAGGGTAGCATACCCTATGATAAAATGCCTAAAGAAGGAAAGTAAAATTAATGTAACAGATCAACAATATTTAAATGCATTCAATAATTTGAAAACCTTACTTACGAACGATCCAATTCTTAGAAGTCCGGATTTCAATAAGCAGTTCGTGCTTACTTGCGACGCATCTAATTACGCATTGGGAGCTGTGCTAAGCCAGGAAGGTCATCCGGTTTGCTACGCTTCCCGAACGTTAAACAAACATGAACTACGATACTCGACGATCGAAAAAGAACTTTTGGCTATCGTATGGTCAATCAAATATTTTCGGACCTATTTATATGGCCGACATTTCGTCGTACGAACCGATCATAAGCCCTTGGTATGGCTTAACGGGTTTAAAGAGCCTAACATGAAGCTTCAACGTTGGAAGATTCAGTTGAATGAATTCGACTTTTCGGTCGAATACTTGAAAGGTAAAGAGAACTGCGTCGCAGATGGATTAAGTAGGATTCCAGGAGAAAGCAGTAACGACGAGGTCAATGCTTTCAATGATGAGGAATCGACTCTAGGCGACTTATTTAACAATGAGTTCATTATTGATAGCAACCGCAATGATAATGACACCACAAGTACAGTCGTCCAATCGAACCAAGATAATTTCTCGACAGCTGCCACTATCCACAGTGCCCAGGAAGACGAAAGCAGTTATATCTATATAACAAATAAGCCCATTAACCTTTATAAGAATCAAATTTATCTTTCATATGGCTCAAAAGAAAAGTGTAGGTTAAAAATTGTACACAAAAAAGTGCAAAATTTCATTTTTGTAAAGGAGGGTAGTACTAACCTGTTAAGCATAATGCAGAGTATCCTGATAGACAAGGGCCTTATGTGTATCTTTTGTAACGATACCCAATTATATCTGCAATTCCAAAATTTATACGTCAAATACTTTTCGATGAACAAAAACTTAAAGATACTGAAATCTCAAATTAAACTTAAAGATATCACGGACAGAAACGAAATACTTACTCTTATCAAAAAGGAACATCTAAGTAAGAACCATAGAGGTATTCGCGAAGTTTTTGCAGAAATGCGGAAGCTATATTTTTACCCAAACCTCCAGGTAGAAATTCAGAAGGTAATTAACAATTGTGAAGTCTGTAACCTTTCGAAACATGACAGGCGACCTCTAACGATTCCACTTCAAATAACAGAAACCCCAGCTCAGTTCAATAGTATCGTTCATATTGATATCTGGTTCCCGGAGAGAAATAAAATGTTTCTAACAACCATAGATAAATTTTCTAAGTATGCAACAACCCACGCACTAGATAATAGGAACTGGATAGCAATACTACGCGCACTAAAGGAAAGAATTAAGTTTCTGGGGAAACCAACAAAAATTATTCTCGATGGAGATACCTGTTTCATAAACTCAGCCGTGGAAGAATTTCTCCAAGAAAACAATATAGCCTTCCACAAAACTACAGGCCACAATAAGACTGGGAATGCCGACATTGAAAGGCTTCATGGCACCTTTAACGAACACCTCAGGATCATGAATGCGGCTAAAGACAAAGCCGATCTGGAAGACAAGTTGTTTAGGATAGTATGTTATTATAACAGTACCATACATACCACCACCAATATGCGTCCAATTGACTTCCTCTGCAAAAATCTCACTAGGGAGGACATAGTATCCCTATCAGAAAAGTTTAGGGCTCAAAAAGAAAACAAAATACAAAAACTAAATTCAAAGAAAGGTAGGGAAAATGCCTCAAAACTTTGCACAAATATTACAAAAAACAGAACTGTGGGGAAAGTTCAGCCAAAATACAGGAAGCTAGATAACTTCACGGTCAAGGGTAACTACGTTATAGACAATTCGACAAAAAGAAATACAAAATTCTATAAAACACAACTTAAACGAAAATATACTTACCAAAACACACCGGATCGTTAGAACACAATAAACTAAAATAAAGACATTTGCTCACAAAAAAAATAAAAATGAAATCTACATTTATTTTCAAATTTCAAATAGAGCAAACAGATGCAAACGTCAAACAATAAATATTGTACTAGATTTTCGCAATGAAGAATGAGTTCGTTTACATGGGTAGTATGAAATGAATCTAATTGTGGCTGACAGTGAATAAATAATTGGAAGCTAATACAAGACAATAATTAAGATTGTAAAATATTTTGTTAATGTAGTATCATATAACTATTCTAGGATTAAGGCAATAAGTTAGATTGTAAAATATCTTGTTAATTATATAACTATTCTAGGATTAAGACAATAATTAAGATTGTAAAATATTTTGTTAATGTAGTATTATATAACTATTCTAGGATTAAGACAATAATTAAGATTGTAAAATATTTTGTTAATGTAGTATTATATAACTATTCTAGGATTAAGACGATAATTAAGATTGTAAAATAGTGCCAATGTAGTATCATATAACTATTCTAGGATTAAGGCAATAAGTTAGATTGTAAAATATCTTGTTAATCATATAACTATTCTAGGATTAAGACAATAATTAAGATTGTAAAATATTTTGTTAATGTAGTATTATATAACTATTCTAGGATTAAGACGATAATTAAGATTGTAAAATATTTTGTTAATGTAGTATTATATAACTATTCTAGGATTAAGACGATAATTAAGATTGTAAAATAGTGCCAATGTAGTATCATATAACTATTCTAGGATTAAGGCAATAAGTTAGATTGTAAAATATCTTGTTAATCATATAACTATTCTAGGATTAAGACAATAATTAAGATTGTAAAATATTTTGTTAATGTAGTATTATATAACTATTCTAGGATTAAGACAATAATTAAGATTGTAAAATATTTTGTTAATGTAGTATCATATAACTATTCTAGGATTAAGACAATAATTAAGATTGTAAAATATTTTGTTAATGTAGTATTATATAACTATTCTAGGATTAAGACGATAATTAAGATTGTAAAATATTTTATATTACCATCAAATTACGTTATGTTTAAGTAACCATTTAATATGTACATGCGTAAAGGTACTAATTGCTAATAAGAAAATATATATGATAGCAATGTAAATAATTGGCCATGATTAAATAAGTTTTGTAACATCCCTGAGATGAACCACTTCCAGGTTCGAATTTCCAGTGATGACAATTTACTTTCCAACGTAGCCTAAAAATACCTTTTTAAACGTAAAATAGTATTAAGTAATTTTTGTAATTTTTTTTGGGGCCCAAAAAAATGTAAGGGGGGAGGTGTTATACAAGGCCACCTATTAAAGAGTAGCAGCCACAGCCTATCAGCGCACTAGACTCGTTTGTACAAACAAACAAGTCTAGCCTGCGCTTCTGATAAGGCTTATCGCTCTTGGCGCCTTCCTCCGACTTCGACTTCCTCTAAGCCGAAGCGGAGAAGACTCCTCCTTTTTCATTTGGAACCTTCAGAAGAGTCAGACGTGGCTAGAACAAAGCGTGAACTGTGTAAACCTTATTATTTTACATTTATTAAATAAAGGTTGTAATTCGGCGGAATTCCTTTTCTTCCTTTCCTTGTTTTGCCTCATGTACTCGCATAATCTAATATCAATAAAACTATATATAAGCCAAAGTTGTGGTGTTTCGACCAGCTACGCTTCCTCCGAACATATTTTCTATCCCCACCACAATATACCAATATACAAGAAGTAAAGACATTTATTTTCTAATTACATTTATTGTTGTATTTTATTTGTTTAATTTTTATTTTAGACAGACGAATCAGTTACAAGTTTCGAAGAACCAATTCCCAGGAAAAGGGTATGTACATGTATATTTTTTAAAGTTGTTTATGTTGCCACTCTACTTGCCCTTCCTGGGTAAAATATTCTGCGAAGCTGTGTCGTATATTTTCTGCCAAACCCTTACGGGGATTGTCTGTTGTTTGCGGAACGTTTGCGGATGCTTCGGTATTCGACGATATTTTACAAAATATGTACATCTTGTTCATTAATGTTGTGGTGTGATAAAAAATTATGCAAAACACAACAAGCTTTTGTCACAAGCACTACCTTTTCAACGCGTAAATTGATTGTGGTTTGAAGAATTTTAAATCTGTTTGAAAGCAAACCAAATGCGGGTTCAATAACATGTCTTGCTCTGGAAAGACGAATGTTAAAAATCCTCTTTGTTTTACATTTGGTTGCAAATGGATAGGGCTCCATTAAGTGTTTTTGTAGAGGAAAAGCATCGTCGCCAACAATGACGAATGGGAGGGTTCTTCCATTTCCTATAACTTTGTCGTCGGGAAGTTTATTTGCTGTACTTGCAATGGCGTCTCTCAAGTCGCTCTGAAGCAATACACCCGAATCATTGGTCCTTCCATTGGCTCCTATGTTTACGTAAATAAATTTGCAATTCGCATCTGCCACGGCTAGCAAAATTATGCTATTCGAACCTTTATAGTTATAGTAAACTGACCCATCTTTTCGAAGACTTCGAAATGGAATATGTTTCCCATCCAAAGCACCTACACAATTTGGGAACTGCCAACGTATGGCAAACTCGTCCGCAATTCTCTCCCATTCCAGTTTTGTTGATGGAAACTGAAAGTATAATAATATATACATGTATTATAAAATATGTTTAGAATATCTATATATATAAAAGAAAGTCGTGTTAGTTACACTATTTATAACTCAAGAACGGCTGAACCGATTTGGCTGAAAATTGGTGGAGAGGTAGCTCAGAACCAGGAGACGGATATAGGATACTTTTTATCCCGTTCGACCGCGTTCCCGTGTGACGTGACATAAAACGTCAAAGAGAATACAAGTCACTATAAAACGTGGTATAACAAAAACGCATCTGACATGGAATAACAAAACGCAAATGACAGCTAAACGTAATTTTGTCTATGGTTAAGTATGGTTGAAAATTTGATAATTATAAATTTTGTCAGAAATCAATAATCATCAGTAATTTGTATTCTCTTTGAATCATTGTTAATGCCGCGACCAAGACGATCGAATCTTTCCCGACAAAGCCGTAATGCAAGAAGGATGCGAAACATTGCGAATGAAAGGACTGAAGAAGAACAAGTAATTGCCCGTGAAGAGCGCCGCGTTAGTATGGCTCGACTTCGTGCTTCTCAATCACAAGAGCAAAGCGAAGCAGCCCGTGAAACGAAGTTGCCATCCTGATTGTTGGTGAAAACTTGGAAACACGCGATATTGTGCTTACACGTCGCGATACTGGGCAACTGCAACAAATATCTGAAACACATCGTTCATATGACACGTTGCAATACCCGCTGATGTTTTGGCAAGGAGAAGATGGATATTATTTTAATATCAAAATGATAAATCCATTGAATGGTGAGTATCAATATCATAGTTCAACATGACATACATTTTGCAATTTCATCTCAACGAAAGAGGAGCTCATCAAATCAACACAAAGTGTTTCCGAACATCATTGCTAACCACAAAAACTACGATTGGTTGAGTGAAAGAGCAATTTTAGCGGCAAAGAACAAGAATGTGGATCACTTAAATTGCACAATTGAAAATCAAATCGTCGGTTCCCTGGATTCCTTCAAATCTATCGACTGTGTAACAAACGAAGACGAAGCAACTGACTGAGTTTTTGAATTCCTTGAGAAACCAAACATGAATTTTCCTTCTAATAACAATCTTAAATCAAAAATTATCAAAAAAAAAATCTTATAATGCTTTTTTGATTGCTTGGCCAACAAGGAGTTAAATTATTGACCAACAATATATTGGTTCATTTTTATATATTCCAGATAGATAAGTTTGTTTAATTTTTTACTTTTTTTCACTTGATTTTTAAATTTTATTTATTTTTTTCTACTTCTTCCTACCCCATCCAATAGAACATATTTAGATTAGACAGAATGACCTCTGTCGGGTCAGCTAGTATTAAATAAACTATTTCTTTTTCAGCGAAAAACATCGATCACAGACAAACTCGTAAATACTGAGTTGGGGATAATTTCCGGACTCTTACGGGGAAAAAAACAAAAAAATTCCTCGTTTGATTGGTTGGGGAAGCAAGTAGTCTTCGACATTGACTCCATTCGGAATCCCAGACTGCAGAGAGAAGCGGTGTGGAAGATACAGGATGTGTTGAGGGAATATGTTCGGGAAGATATGGCACTGTTAAGGTCTCCACAACCAAGCACGTCGTATTCTGCATCACTGTCATCGGCGGCAGAAACATCGTCGCGACAGATAGTGAATATCTTAAATGTGGAGACCATTCATCCGCCATCGTCGCAGTCAGATGAGGCAAGGAACACTTCAACTTTCGAATTGTTGGAGCAGTTTAATGATTCTAGCGACGACGATTTAATGTGATTTATATTTTTATTTTTTATGTTTTTTTTTTTTATATTTTTTTTGACTAATATGGATTTAAGTTAGTTGTGAATTAAAGTTATTTTAAAAGAAAATGTTAAAATAAAATGAAAAGAACCCACCCTTAAATATGTGCGTCTTAAATTCTTCCAAATAGCTGCGCAAACTTCGGGCACACTGTCGCTTAAAAAGGACTGCGATAATCTTGTTTGATAATCGGTGCTCTTCAATGACTCGCCTGTTGCCAAAAACCTCAGAGTAGCAGCCAATTTTTACGCAGGTGGAATTGAATCCCTCATTAAAGTATTATTCTTTGTGATGTCGGATTCTATTAATGACAGTAGCAATTTAAATGTGGATTCCTCCATGCGCAAGTAGTTGAAAAAAAAGGCTTTGTCTTTTAGTTGAAGTTCTTTTGTAATGAAATTGAATGAACCTCGTTCACCCCTATCTTTTCTCCACGGCTTAGCCCATGCTTTTCGTTTTTTTCTTCTTTTCGATTCCAAAGCAACTCCTACCAAATTGGTTAATCTCGAAATTATTACTTCGTCTTCACTGCTGTCTGTATCCATATTTTCAATGGCTAATGCCGTACACTTTAATAATTTCTGTACATTTTGCGAATTCATTTTCGTTCACTAATTTAACAAATTAAAAAATTACGATGATAGTCTAGACCCCGACACGAGCACTTCGGATACAAAACGAAAAATGAGCGAACTGTCAAATGGCGGATGTGGAAGAAAGAAGGAATTGAAAAAGAGCCCATGCCTCACGAGCCAGTGTGTGATACCATTCGCCTCACGGGATAGGATCGGGAAGAGGAATCCGAAAAAGAGCCATGACTCGTGAGACAACGCGTGATAGCTGACTAACGGATCGCCGATCATCACCTAAGTTATCAATATACTTCTATAGATCTTAGAAATCTGACAATTATAGTTAAATGTGTGTAAATATAATAGTTTCTTTAAAATTATAAAAAAAAAACTATCCAACGTCAAAAAGTATCAAACGTTATACTTTAGGACTCGAAGCCATGTTCTTTTTTTGTTTTTAAGCTAGATTTTTTTCTAAATGCTGTTTTTCTTAATTCTATTATTTTAGGAGTATTAAACGAGGCAGATATCGAGCAATTCTTAGAAAATTTTAATTTTGATTCTGATTCTGATGTTGATATAGAAGTAACATTAGATGATAGCGAGAATTTTTTTGCGAGGCCAGTAGTCCGTTCCTGTCCGAAGGTGACTTATCAATTCTTGAAAAAATCGGAAAGAATGAAGAAAATAATAATATTTCCTTAGGAGAGCTGTAAAAGAGAAATCGGAAATGGTTCAACAAATATAATTTTGAACCTCCTTTCGTAAGAGAAAAGAAAGCAATATTCCAGGCGAGCCGGGAGTAATGGATGCACCCTTTACACTTACTGTAAGGAAACCCTTTGAATATTTTTCCGATTACCTTGATGACACATTTTTTGAGGAATACAAGATAGCTTTCTTCGTTTGGAAATACCTTTAATACCGATTTCGTAGAGGTAAAAAAGTTCTGGGGTCTAAGCATTATTGGAGCATTTTTGGGCTTCCCGAGGCTTTGAAGGCCACGTACTCATGAGACATTTTACAAGGGGTAAGGCAAACCATATAGGTTTAAAAATTTCGTTATGACGACGACCTATAGTTTGCCGTTGGATTTTATGGTCTACGAAGGAAAGAGAAGAAGTATAGTTCCTGTACGTGCTCCGTTGCCTGATAGGCTTGATGTAGGTGGCAAAGTAATTTTTACTCTTGCTGACTTTCCGTCGGAAAATACTGTTGTTTTCACGGATCGATACTTTACGTCCATCAATCTTAAAGACACTCTCTATATTCACCGTCGCATTTTTGCTTCAGGGGGGGCTCGTGTGACCAAATAAGGAATGACGAAATTTTTTGTATGATCAAATGGTTTGATAATAAACCCATTCTTTTCGAATTCAGTATTCATTCAGTATTCGCCGCTGGTCCAGAGTGGATAAGACTCACATACACATCCTTCGTCTAAAGGCAATGAAAAATATAATAAATAAAATAATGAAATGAACAATGAAAAATATAATAAATAAATAAATAAATAAATTGTTAGACAGAGTTTTTTGAAAAAATGCATTGTACAACCGGACAAGAAAGTGGACTCTGGGATTCTTATACCATTTTATGGACTTCGTTATAGCTACATTTTGGATAAAATACCGTTATGAAGCAAACCGGGCGGTTGGCTAAAAAAAGTTATTTTGACCTACTTTAACTTTCGACTAGACATTGCTGAAAATTTACTTTTTAATACTCAAACCGAAGTCTTGGTGGCGAAACAGAAACAAGTGATTCTGAGTTCGAGGTAGGTGAAACCAGTACTGGAAAGCGGCGAAGAAAAGTACAACTTTTACTTTCTGTTCCCGCAAGGATATTAATGCACATGCCAGAAATGAAAAATTCTGAGGGCTTGCACAGCACAGGGCCAGGATTTTATAATCTAACGTATGCAAGGTGCAGCACATCTAAAGTTATTCTTCTTCTTCTTTACAACCAATATAATATATGTAATTGAAATGTGTATTTATGTTTTTGTACTTCGCCAAGACTCAAAGTGTCTCTGGTGATATCTTCTCTAAGTCGTTAAATCCTTTTTAAAATAAAGTCTTAACTCTAAACACAGTTTCCTTAAGGTCCAAATATTTTGTTTCAACAAAAAAAAATTTAATTTGCAGTAACCTTCTCTCAGGACTGAAGAGGTTAAATGAATCTTGATTTTTGGCTATTTTTCTTAATTGATTATTTTTATGATATTAAATTTAATTCTCCTGTGGTACTAAAATGAACGATATTTGAAAGAGGAAATGAATGAATGAATTTAGGAGAAAATGTCATAACGATATCCATTTCGACTGAATACCCGAACGACAGACACTACGGAAAGTGGGTATAAATCCAGAGAATGGCGACGGTTCTTTTGTGGTCGAGGATCCAAAGGAGGAAGTCAATTCAATTAGCCCTTTTTCGAGTTAAAAATGCGGGCTTTTTGAACAACTTCTAGCTTTCGCGCATAAATAGAGAACTGGCGATATGAGAATAACAGTTTCACCAAATATAGTGATGAAAACCATGTAGGCAATGACTAAATTTCTACCGGTTTGTTTATGTACACCCTGGACATACTTAAAATAAAAAGTCGACGCGAATAAATGGTATCCCAAACGTCGTTTCAAGACAACATTTAACATTTGCTTCCAATTTTTAGCAAGGTCTATGAAAAATAATAAACCGAGTTAGGTTAGGAGGGTTGAGGAAAAGAAATAATACCGGACAACCAGTGTGGTTTTAGGGCCAGGTATGATTTGACGCTCGCAAAAGGGCCACTTTATTAGCTTAATGCAAGCCTTAACAAAAAATAATAATTTAATTAACTTAATAACTATTGACAGAGTGGAAACGATTAAGGAGAGGGTGAAGGGTTGTGGTATAGGACTATTTTGAGACTGAACTTTTTGATGTGAAAGTCGAAAAGATTGGTGTTAGCTTTGCACAGCATGCTGGACATTAGTTCGTGGTAGCCATAATTTGTTGAATGAGTGCTTATATAGAAAAAGGGCATGGATACGGGCTGTCAATGTTACCGCTGAGAAGGTGATAAATTAAGGGGGTCAGCGCAGGGAAGGCCACGAAGGGTAAAACGGATACGTGATTCGTAAGAGGTGGACCAGACTTGACTAGCATATTCGAAAGTGGCCTTACGAAGGTAAAATATAATGAGTTACGTAAGGACTCGAGAATTCTCTCTAACAACGTTTCATGAAACCGAGGGCAGAGTTGGCACGTATGATAATGTTACCGATATGGAGGCGAAAGTTAAGTTCACGGTCAGAAATGACCCCTAGATCAACCGAGAAGTTGACAGGGGGAACGGTTTCATTGCGAATATGTAGGGTGGTCTGGGTGGTGAGGAAGAGCGCTTGCGAGCGTAAGTGATGGCTTGGCATTTACTGAAATTGAGCTCGAGATAGTTTTTTTTGACACAAGTAGTGAACCTGTTAAGGTCTGATTGGAGAGAGCAAGAGTCAACAAGGGAAAATACGAGTATGTGTTTAAATATTTTCATATCATCGGCATATATGGAGAGCTGAGAGTTCAGAAGAACGCTGTCAACATCATTAACGGTTAGATTAAATATCGATGGGCCGAGATGACTAACTTGTGTGACACCGGAGGTCGCATTGATTGGATCAGAGGTAGAAGATCAAAGGAAGAAAATAACGTTATATTGACAATCTTCTAGATAAGATTTGATCCATGAAATAAAACCGGAAGAGAAACTGAGGGCAGTGCGCTTGAGGAAAATAATTTGGTGAGACATTTTGTCAAAAGCCTAGCTGAAGTCAGTTGCAACAACGTCTGCTTTTTTCCCTTGTTGGTTGGGGAAAAGTATGATACTACACACGCTGTTTCAAAACAAGTTTCGAATTCTTAGTGGGATAAGGCAAAAAATGAATGCACGAGTGCTTGTCTTGTCGACTTAGAAAAGGTCTTCGACATCTTATGGTGAGTAGGCTTATTCATCAAGCTAGACATGCCAAACCACCTTCAATTTATGACTTACGTAATGGCTATGGGAAGAAGTACTACAATAGCAGACTGGAATCTCGCCAATGTTGCTTAACAACATCCCAAATTTTAGTATTTGTCGGGTGAAAATGATCGACTCTATGCGATTCTTTGGAGGCAAAGCACGTCATGCTTAGATGAACCAGTGAATCCATTGAGCCTTGGTAGCCTTGTTGAGATTCCGACCATGCATAGTGAGCGAAATGGCGAAGTCGAGCCCACGAAAGAATCGATCAGACGGGTGACCACTCGTAACTCACGAGTATTAGCCAACCAGGTTACTTTAAAACTAGAATTAAGTAGTTTAGGGTAGGTTAGACTAGGCAAGTTTTTTTTGAGCCTTTTCTAATGAGTTTGTTGGAGATGACATTTCATTGGATCCCGTATCACGATCCATACAAGCCTTATTGAATT
The DNA here is from genome assembly GCA_958301585.1 of Merodon equestris. Lineage (NCBI taxonomy): Eukaryota > Metazoa > Arthropoda > Insecta > Diptera > Syrphidae > Merodon > Merodon equestris. The sequence continues at coordinate 158,512,405 of OY284413.1, read as the reverse complement.
TAGTCTTCCAACTTTGCTCAAAAAGATCTTGAGTTCATGCACTAATTTGGAGCTGGATAGAGGGTTGGACACAGCTTTGAGTGTAGCTTGGCTGTCACTGCAGACGCGTATGTTTTTCCCTTTCCTCTTGTGTTTCACTACATAGTGCATGGCCATTGGGAATGCATATATCTCTGAATGAAAGACAGACGCATATTTTTTTCACGTTCAAAGAAAACTCCAACGCCGGACCCCTGCCCAGTCCTGATGCCATCTGTAAAATGTGAAGACAGTCCATTCCAGGTTCAGTATTTGACCAGAACCAGAACCAAAGAACGCCATGGAAATTTGACTGTGAAATTATAGCGCAACAGAATAGCAGATGTCATTGCGTCAGAAGGCATATTCATGAGAGAGGGATCGTAAGATATTTCTCACGCAAGTACACTGTCACTGCAATGCGAGTTGTACCAAAGACCATTCCTCTTGAAGCGAGACATGGCTTTCAGTGCGCACCCTCTTATACATATATGTATATGTCAAGGGGTAGAAGATTCATCATAGCATCTACAGCAGCGCTCGGTGTGCTGGAGAAAGCCTCCGCACAACTGAGAAAAACCCCTCTTTGGAGTTTGATGAAAGAGGTCACGACGTGTTTGCGTGTTAGCATGTTCCACCAGACAACCGATACATATGAGATTTAGCCATTTAGCACCAGCTGAGTTATGCCAGTATTTTACCTCCTTCTCGTGTAGAGATCGACATCAGCCTTAACAGGATTATCCAACAGCCCATTCATTGCTCGTGCACCAGTCATCGATCACATTTAGCGCCGCCTATGCTTTGAAACAGACATGAACCGATAGAAAAAACGGCAACATCATCCGCATAGGCCTGGGCATAGATTTCAGACGCATTGAGTTGAAAGAGGTCGCAACGTGTAAAGTGATGTGTAGACGTGAATAGACGTAGTTAACCTCGCTCGGTATTATGGTGCTAAATCTCAGTGTCCTATCGCTAAATTAACTATCAAAGCCGTCCTAAACACTTGCAATCTCTCATCTTACATCCTGTGTTAGTCTAACAACTACCTACTTTCTAAAGATAATCGAGTGAGATTATAATTAAAATAATCTTTCACGGTCGGCCTTTGGTTTTCTGCTAATCTTGGTTCGGACCGCGTACGCACACATAAATAAACAGTACGGTCATGCCAATTACACGCAACTCAGCAAAAGATCCTCCCTCAACCCCGTCTCTGAAATACCCCCCTTCGACTGTGCTAAAACCTTCAGTGAGTGCATCTCCTTCTACAGCCGCTGCAGTAAGCTCTACTCTTACTCTAAAAGCTCTAGACGATCGCTTACGTACACAAAGTGCAGAACTTATTGAAGCCGTGACCAAGGAAATAAATAAACTCCGCGATGACTTCGAAGTTAGGCTATCAGAGCTTCAGTCGGCCTGGTCAGCTCAGTTAGAGAATGTAACTTCTACACTAGGCGATGTAACCAAACGCATAGAGCATATTGAAAATAATGCCGATAACAACACCATAAAAGAAGAGCTTGCTACTATTCATTTTCATATCGACGCGCTCCAAAGAAATGAATTGGCTGCCGATGCGGTTCTCTTCGGCGTTCCCTATCTCAGCACGGAAAACCTAAACCAATACATCAACACCCTCTGCGACAGTATCCAGTGTCAAATCCCTGCACTGAAAGAGGTCTTCCGCATCAAGCCCAACAAAAATCAAAATAGCCGCTCACCGCCGCCAATCATATTACAATTCCGCGATCGACGAGAAAGAGACTCTTTGCTGCGAGCTGCAGCTCTATACAGAAAAAAACAACAAAAAGAGCTTTGCCTGCGCGACTTAGGAATTGATTCACCTGCCAGCTGTTACATCAACGAAAGCCTGACAGAGTACAATCGTGGTATACTACGCTCTGCGGTACAGTTCAAGAAAAAGAAAAAGCTTTTTGCCGTGTATACCAAAGTGGGACGAGTGTACGTTAAATTGAAAAAGGACGGACGAAGCCTAGTAATACAGAATCATGAAACCCTGGAAGCTATCACCGAACGAAGAGAAAATGCCATCTCTCTCTATGAAACTTCAGTGTTGCCGTCGTAGCTTTTTGCTGCAGTACTTCATGCTGCTATGCACATTCATACCATTATTTTTTATCATATTTTTATTTTCTTTTATTTCTCATGTCATTCCTGATATCGGTTTACATTGTACTTTGTACTTTATATCCGTTATATCTTACACCTGTATAGTTTCAACGACCATGGTAAGCTATTATTTCATACTGCATATTATACAATTTGTTTATACTAATAGTACAACTAATTCTCCTACAAAAAAATTTAATTCTACTTACTTGTACAATTATGAATACGGGTAGTCAACCAGATACCAGGAAACCCACACAGATCGGGATCAGCGGATATTTGTATGAGATGATTCGGGTGTTAATGGCACAACACGGAGGACTACACATTTGCCATCTTAATGCTCAAAGCCTCTTCCCCAAAATCGACGAATTTACACATATTTTTGTCAATTCCAAAATTGACGTCATATGTGTTTCAGAAACATGGTTTCATGGCGAAATAGCCAATGAAATTTATAACGTAGAAGGCTTTAACCTTGTTCGATCGGATAGGATCGGCCGCATAGGAGGTGGGGTAGCGGTATATGTACGCAAAACCCTCAAATACAACATCATACTTAGGACAATCACAGACTGCCCCATTGATTACATCTTTCTAAACATTACATTAGGCAATGAACATTTCAGGATAGGGGTTGTTTACAGACCAAATAACACCATCGCCTTCGAACCATTATTCAATGTCCTCGATGAGATGGCATGTAGTTACAACAATATTATAATCTGTGGAGATTTTAACTGCAATCTCTTAGACAAACCTCGCTCAATTGGTTTTCTGGACCATATGAATTCACTTGGCCTTACTCCTATTAACACCTCTACTCCCACTCATTTTACAAGCACTGCATCCACCTTACTAGATGCAATATTCGTATTGGACAAAAACAAGGCATTGCTTTACAATCAACTTTCGGCACCTGGGTTCTCAAAGCATGACTTGCTTTTTCTAACATACCAAGGCGAAAACTACTATACCAAACCTACCTTCACGTATAGGGACTTTCGTAATATCGACTACACTCTCCTACGACAGGACGTTGTTAATACAAATTGGCAGCACATTTACCAGCTACATTTAGTCAATGATCAGACTGCTTACCTTCAAGACTGTATCGTCGCACTTTTTAATAAGCATGTACCCTTAAAGTCCAAAAAAGCCAAATTCTCTGCACCTCTCTGCAAATTCTCTCAGTGGCTAAGCTCGAATATATTGCAGCTTATAAAAAAGCGCGACGATGCTTATAAAACCTGGAAGAAGTACAGAATGTCAGTTTTCCTTAACAAATATCGATCTCTTCGTAATGAGGTAGTGTCTAAAATCAGAAATGCAAAACGCGAGTTTTACTGCAGCAAACTTGGCAGTTGCTCGTCGGGAAAAGAAATATGGCAACAATTAGGGAGCCTTGGTATTGGAAAACAAAAGCCGAAAATTCCTGACAACGTTGACTGTGAGCAATTGAACCGGAACTTCTTAGAGTCATGTAGCGGAAGTTTAGTATCGAATAAATTTTCAATTTGAATTTTGTGGATTGCGTGAGCGTGATATTGTGGAAGCATTACTATCTATCAAATCCAATGCCATGGGACTCGATGATGTTCATCCTAAATTTGTCAAACTACTACTGCCATATATATTGCCATTCATAACCTATGTCTTTAATAACATCCTAACAACGTCGGTTTTTCCCCTGCAATGGAAACAGGCAAAGGTTATCCCTATCCCTAAGAAGTCATTAGGCTCCGGAGTGGAATTCAGACCTTTATCAATTCTACCATACCTTTCAAAAGTGTTTGAAAAAACAATTTCAGTGCAAATTCAAAGATATCTTTCTTGTAACAAACTTTTATGCGAAAGTCAATCGGGCTTCCGTCCTAAACGAAGCTGTAAAACTGCCTTATTACTTGTCGTTGATGACATCAGGAAAGCTACTGATGAAAACCATGCCACTTTCTTAACTTTACTCGACTTCTCCAAAGCATTCGACACTGTCAACCATACCACCCTATGCTCAAAACTTAGAGATGAGTTTAATTTTTCAACCTCCGCTACGAGGCTTTTAAGTTCCTACTTACATGGGAGACTTCAACGTGTTGTAACTGGCGAACGATACCCTTCCCTCTTGCCCGTAAAGTGCGGTGTCCCGCAAGGATCAATTCTAGGCCCCCTACTCTTCTCCATGTATGTCAATGAACTCCCTCGACTGATCAAGTACTGCTCAATACATATGTTTGCTGACGACACTCAAATTTACGTGAGTCGTCCTCTTGATCGTGTTAACGAAGCCGTGACACTCATGAATGAAGACCTCCAGCTTATTTTTAATTGGTGCACAAAACACGATCTACGATTAAACGCCCATAAATCAAAAGCGCTGGTAATACACAAAAGAAACTTGGATCTTAGTAATTTTCCCCTAATTACCTTAGCTCAAACCCCTATAGAGTATGTTGAAACCGCTAGAAACCTTGGCCTGATATTTAATCGAAAACTTGAGTGGAGCTCACACATAAATGCAACAGTTGGTAAGATTTATGGAGGTCTTCGAGCTGTCTGGACCACCCAACACTTCATCCCCACTCGGACAAAACTCTTATTGGCGAAAACTCTTCTTACACCTGTTTTGTTATATTGCTGTGAGGTATTCTGCTGTCCGGATTATGCTTCAAGACGGACGCTAAATGTCGCATTCAATAACATCGCCCGATTCGTTTTTAACTTAAGAAGATACGCCAACGTCTCCTCGTACTCGAAACAGTTATACGGACACTCCTTTGACAATCTAATAAAATATAGGGCACTATGCCTATTGCATAACATCATGCAAACCAAAGAACCTAACTACCTGTTCAATAAGTTACGCTTTTTGCAGTCAGACAGATTATGTATGCTCATACAAACAAGTTACAACTGCTTAAACTCCGAGTGTCAGTTTTTTTGTTGTATCCTGTCGATTGTGGAATTCCCTCCCCATTAATATCAGGAGAATTAGAAGTACTAACAATTTTAAACGTTCCCTCTCTCACTATCTGGCCGTTGAAACTACCACTAATGACTAATTGGTATGTATAAATACTATAATCTATATGACTTTTCCATTTGTCTCTAAAATTTAATTTAACTTTCACATCTTACACACATCAAACTAATTGCTATTTTGAAGGCTTGCACAATTATAAGATGTATCATATCTTGTTACTGTAAGCAATATTTACACTAATAAATGTTAAATGTTAAATGAGAGCATCGAGCAGAGAGTCGATCACCATACCAGCGGAGAAAAGACGCCACCTTGCGGGGAGCCCCTGTTTACGTCAGACTTGACACATCGTTCGAGACCTGCATAAGCGATCAATGTCCTGTGCACAAAGCTTGGATTTGATTCACAAAACCATTGCTTCATCTACCCCATGCCGTCTAGCAGCGTTACACATGCTGTAGAAAATAGGGTTATCAAAAGCTCACTCAATGTCGACGAAAATGCCCAGTGCGTAATCTTTCCTTTCGAATGCTCATTATATGCTCCCAACTAGGTTTTGAAGCGCAGTCTCGAAGGATTTTCCATATCGTCTTTACTTCGGATCAGAATGGTACGAATTCTATCCACTTTTTTCCCAAGATGGCAATTGAAACAGCTGTTTGACTGATATAAGGGATTTCAAAATAATTAGCTACTTTGTCAAACAGGACTTAGACTTGACCCCATTGCCGACCTTATCTCAGACATTGATATTCCCAAACGATATCGCAATGCGTACTTAAGCATCATTTCTGACAGCTGAAGGTTGGTAAGTTCATTTAGGAATCAGGGCGAATTTTTAAAGTGACCATATTACTCCAAGCACCGTGTCTCCATCCATAGTTCTCATTTTGCTTACAATTCACGTATTGTTTTCTCTCAAATTCAATTACCCGCCGACTACGAAAACAAAACCATCTCGGTATGACATTCATGAAGATAAAAATAAAAGGAATCGATGTCTGGTACAAGCAATATTTCAACAGCGAATTACCGACAACACCCCTTCTCAGCATGTGTACCTTGCCAATTCAAGGAAATGCCAGTTCAATCACATCGCCCTGTTAAATTGCGGCAGCTGTTCATTTCAAAATACGATTACATGAATCCCAAACCTCAACGAGAAGTGAATTTATTTTTCGACGACATGCTGAATCGAATTCCTTGCAAAAGGGCGCCCATAAAAGGCAGTCGAACCTCATAGGTGATATGTCTCCATATCTGAGAACATACATAGTACATGGGTTCCCGTACATAATATACATCTGTGCCATACCCTAAAGGAGTCACCTACATCCTCGCAATCCCTATATGAGAATGTGGGTACTATAAATTCTAGCTGACATTTGTTAAGAGCCATAATACCTGGCAGAAACAGAAATATGATTGCCATGCAAATCGTTGACTCATCATTCTATTGAATGGAAGTTATGGTGGATAGGATCCTGAAACTCATGTTCGGGCGGTTCGATATGACAAGAAAATCTATACATAGGTCGAACACGTACTCCGTGCAATAATACGAGTTGTGTCAAGCAGTCTACCTAAAAGTGGGTAAGTGGTGAGGATGTGGAAATGCTGGGGGATAGTCGCATTATTATTTATTAAAAGACTCTCGGTATCATTTTTGTAAGGAGTAAACCCATTTTGGGTGTAAATGATTGCGACGACAACCAGAACTAGGTCGCCCGGATTTGTGATAATTTATTACATGATCTCCGAGAGTGGAGGTGATTAGGGGAAATAGGCTCAAGGAGACGTTAAGTGGGATTTCAGTTTTTGCAGTTTATTGGGTAAATCTGACGGGTTGCTGTTGATTCTTTTAGGAGTTTTACCTAATTAGGGGATATTTAAATCACTTGCCATAGTTGTAAATTCATGAAGTTGGACCTGCCTGTCAGTATTTCTTGTTTAATTTGTATTTTGATTACAAAAAAAAAATGGTTTGATCGATTAAAGTGTCAATGCACTTACTTAGATCTGTAGAGTCGAACTCATTTCGAGTCCGATTCATTAGATTGGCATCCAGTCGGGATGGTTCGGGTGCCAGAAGGCAGTTTCATCCTCTTACATCCATACTCGTAGATAGGCTCTTGAGCCCTTTTTCTTCTTTGGATGGCGCTACAGTCCTATGTGAACCTTACCCTCAACCAACAAGCGTCTCCAGCTGGCACGATCTTTTGCCAGTTGTTTACAGTGCCGCACTCCCAGTTGGTTAAGGTCCCCTTTTATCTGTGTGCGCCACCTTAGTTTCGATCGTCTGCTGCGTCGTCCCTCAGGGTTGGTTGCGAAGACTCTTCGGGCCGGAGCTGTGTTGTCCATTCCGGATAAACGGGACCACAGACTGAACGCAGGACTTTCCTCTCGAAGCGACCAAGGGCATCTTCATCCGTTTTCGTTAAGGTCCAGGCCGCTGCGCCGTAAAGGAGGACCGGAATGATCAGTGATTTACATAGTGATACCTTGGCTTTTCGAAAGAGGGCTCTATGTCCCAATTGACTCTTAGCCCATAGAAGCAGCGGCTGGCAAGACTAATTATGTGTTTGATCTCAGCGCTGGTGTTGTTGTCGCTGGTCACTAATGAGCCAAGGTAGACGAAGTCCTTAGCTACAATACTTCAAATTTGTAACCGTCAATTGTGACGTTCTGGCCAAGACGTCGGTGTTGTGCGCCTTTTTTGGATGACAACATACTCCTATATTTGGTTTTACCATCGTTCACCAAAAGACCCATTTTAGCCGCTTCTGCTTCAATGCTGCTGAACACTTCATTGACGTCTTGCTGTGCTCGAACAATTACTTCAATGTCATCCGCGTACTCAAGCAATTGCGCAGACTTGAGATAGATCGTACCTCTTGTGTTAGCCAGTGAGTCTGGTATGATATTTTCAAGCACGATGTTGAAGAAGTTACATGACAGTGCGTTATCTTGCCTAAATTCTTTTTTAACATCGAAGGTCTCGGTTAATTTGCTACCGACCTTAATGGAGCATTCTCGCACAATCGGACGTGTTTGGCAGGGATGTTAAAACTAGACATGTCTCGGTATAGCTCGTCCCTATGCACAATGTCGTATTCGGCTTAAAAATAGACAAAAGATGGTGTGTGTCGACATAAAATTCTTGGGTCTTTTTCAAGATCTGCCGCAGTGCTGAAATTTGGTCTATTACGGATTTACCTGGCCCGAAACCACACTGATAGGAACCTATCACATTATCCACAAAGACATTCAGGCGTCCATACACTACGGCAGGGAAAATCTTGTACCCGAAGTTGACCAGAATTATTTCTCTATAGTTGGCGCAGCATGTTTTCCATCGACCATATTTTACAGATGAGCTGGTGCATGTGACCTGCCAACTCATCTCCAGCCGCTTCAATAGCAAAGCTAATTTCATCTAGGTCAGGAGGAGAAATCTCTTGTATCTTCGTCCGTTGTAAATGGATCATTCTACCTGACAGCAGGAGTGGTTTTTCCATATTCTCAACATCGACTGTGACTCTACTACTAGTTGCCCGTCTTCATCCCTACAGACTTCCTCTCTGGATTTATAGACCTGGCATGTTCGTTTTACTTTTCGTAAAACTCGCGAATGTCATTCCTGTGGTTACACCTCTCCATCTCCTCGACCCCACGCTTTTCGTGCTCTCTTTTTTTCTTCCTTAAAAGTGTATATTCCTCTATCCTTTTCTGCTGAAGAGGGGTCTTCGTCCATCTATGTGGCATGGCTTTGTAGGCGGTTGCTTTGCTACACGGGCTTGTTTGCATTGCTCATCAAACCAGGGGTTTCTAGCTGGTGGCGGTTTGAAACTCAGCACATTAGAGGCAGCGTATCTGATGGCGCGCTGGCAATGCTTCCATTGTTGTTCTGTGGATTATGCCGGTGTCATTGGACTTTACGAGAGGTTAAGGGAAACTTGATTGGCGAATCCTAGCGGTGTCCTGCGATTGTAGCTTTCCGACGTCAAAATCTTTTTGTCTTGCTTAACTCCGTAGCATCTTGGTATCCTCATTCATACCTTGGTTACAACAAGGAAGTGATGGAGTCATCTAGAATGCTGGAGGAGTGTTTGGCGTCGATCGCACTGTGATCAATCTGATGGATGGTCGACTGCTCTGGCGACCGCCAGGCTCCTATATGGATCTTGAGATGTGGGAATCGTGTGCTTGCTACAAGGAGATGACGTCCTGATAGGAAGTCAATTAGCTTAAATCCGTTTTCGGAAGTGGTGTTATGTAGGCTATGTTTTCCCATGATCGACTCAAATATGTCCTCTTTGCCCAGTTTTGCGTTGAAATCCCTCTGTACAATTTTGGTGTCATAACTGGGGCATTGGGCGTGCATTCGGTCCAGGAGATCATAGAAGTCATCCTTGAGTCGATCATCTTTTTCTTCCGAGAGGCATTAACGCATATTACGCTTACATTCCCTAGGATGCCTTTGACGCGGATTGTTACATGCTTACATGCCGGAAGCTTAAGACTTTTTGTCGGAGTCTTCCTCGAATAACAAATCCGCGTCCGAATTGGCGTTGTTTATTTTCCTTGTAACAGTTACCATAGCTTTTTTGCCTCGTCAATCCCATCGCACTTCTTGGAGTGTGGTTACATCTGCTTTGTAGCAGTCGAAGGTTTTTTCCAGTTAGTTGGCTGCACCTGGTCTGTTAAAGGACCGCACATTTCAAGTGCTGACTCGCAGATTGTTTCGTGTATATGGGTCGTCAACATCATATCCGTCCGTATCCGAGGCTTGTTGTTGCTTCGTAACAATATTTGTTTTCCGTGATAGGGATGTCAACCCTAAACACAACGCTCAACGTGGAGGGCCATGAGTTGTTCACGCATTGGTTCACTACCCGACGGATACTAGGCCAGTTATCCAGGAGAGGACGCGTGGCGGCTGTGTGTCAGCTTGGATTGAGCAGGGACAGAGATCGAAGTTGATGTTTGCCATGTTGAACATGATAAACTTCCTTGCTTTGTTTGCTCGCTCCTCTTGAGCCCTTGCTGGGCTATTAAGTTGAGGTTATTGTGTTGACGAAGATTTTATCATTTAAAAAACAAAATAAAAAAGTGTCATGTAGAGCTTTAAAAGACTATGGCCTAGTTTTCCTTTCAATTCAATTCAATACATTTCAAGTAAACGTTTAGTGTATAAAATAAAATTTTAGAGTAGAGCGCGAAAAGTCCAACCTGTTATAGGTACTGTGATCCGGGCTTTGAAGTGATAAAGGTCATCCAAAGATGTTGACTAATAGATAAGACGTCCGTTCATACCTCTCTTTCCCACAGATGTACCTTAGGGCAACGTTGTAAGCCAGTTGAAACTTATGCAGTGACGCTGAGTCTAGTTTGCTATAAACTACTTCAGAATTGCTTATGAGGGGTATTATCAGAGCGAGAACTAGCCTTTTTCGGATATCAACAGGAATAAAACTCATGACAGGATAAACTCCGGTTAATTATATATCCTAGGCTAGCCAGAGTCTTAAGAAAGTTAAGCCTAATATCCTTGGGAAAGAAAGCGGGCAAGGAATTGAAAACCGGAGGTTTCTTAAAAATGGGGATGACATGACACTTTGTCGAATTAATAAGGGACCCATTATCGACCGACCAATTTGCAAATGGCCAACAGATCGTCGATGATACACGAGATAAGATCAAGCATGTTGGTCAGAGGTCGAGCCAAAAAAAAATTTTACAGCACCAGCGTAGAGGTATAAAACTAAGTTCTTACAGACAGACGGTAAGTCATTGATAAACATGCAGAATAATAATAATGGGCCGCAGATCGATCCTGGCCGCAGAATCTCATCTCCTCCATCAAGTTAACTATGGCTATGGAGCAACTGTGACCTGGTTGGAAACCAGATTGTAGAGGATATAACAAGGAATAACGCTCTAAGTGGCGACGAATTTGCTGAGTTACTAACTTCTCGAAGACCTTCGAAAAGCAGGGCAAAATACTGATGGGCCTAAAGTCACTGATGGATGTTGTTTGGAACTTGATTTTAGCAATCTTCCAGCTAGAGGAAAAGTAAAACACATAAAACAGAAGTGGGTTAGTGGCTTAATGGTGAATGGAAGTACAATATCAATTTCAAAAATCCAATTGCTATATCGTCCTCTTCAATAGCATTGGACTGGAGCAAAGCAATTTATGACATTAACATGAGTAACAGCATGAAATTCCAGCTCAGGTGCCGTGTTAATTATGGGGATGGTGGGTAAGTTTAAACTACGTGGCCCGCGCTACCAAGAAAGCGATCCTTTAAGTTGTCTACGTCGGCAGGGCAATCAGAAATATTATTGATGATCGTCACACCTAACTGACGAAGATTACGTCAGAGAATCTAAGATGGAAGTTTTGTGTCTAATTTTGAGCTGAAATAATTCTTTTCAGATGTACGTATTACGTTGCAAAATTTAGTGTGCGAGTTATGATTTATAACAAAAAAAGACGATTTTATTACTACGTGGTCGAAATACAATTGAATTCATTTTTTTCATTACATTTTTATTTTACTTTTGCAAAGGTGAAATTCTTGCCGGATGGACAGCAGAAGCTGATTAGGCGTTTTTAATTTCACCTGTGCAATTACAGGAATACGTTTACCGATCAGGATTCTACCACAACCGACGACACAACTTGCAAAGCAGTAAAATTCGCAAGTACCTTGCAACGTAGCGCAGCTTGCAATAAATTGCAACACCCCCAAATAAAAATTATGATTTTTTATTTTTTTATATACATATATACTTGTGTCAGCGTTATTTCTAATCCCAGAAGTACTTAGGGTATACGCTTTTTGGTATACCCCCGAACTCTTCCAGCGATCCGGATTTTATCTCCTCCATATCACCAAAACTTCATGGGTCTTTTTAGTTTTCAGAAGACAAAAAAGGTGGCAAAGGGCCAAGTCCGGTGAATAAGATGGCTGATGAATGATTACGGTATTTAATTACACACAAGCAGCAATGAGTGAGCAGCAACATAATCGTGATGCAACGGCCATAAATCGGGACGTGTTTGTGTTGTTCGCCAAGTTAGTTGCATCTCATGGGTAGACAGCTAGACCTGATTTTTGCAATGGACTCCCTTAGTTCCTCTGTTTCACCTTGTCCCCTTTCCTTGTGAACCATCGACAACTAGCATCCTCCCCTTCTTCTCTCATCCCAATATCTCAATAGCGCCCCCTTAAATTTTGACAGCCTTACAATAAATGAAGCCATATCCATTTTTTACAGACAAATATTTAATTTTTTTCTCTTTACGTTCCCCTTTCCCGATCCAAATATTTATCTATTTCCCCTCCTTGGTACAATCGCAGGCTCCATTCTCTAAGAAACAAAAGAAACAAATTGTGGGAAATATTCTTTCGTACTCAACCCCCAAATGACTTTTCTAATTATATGGGTACTTACCTGCAATTTACCGAGCGTCATAACTCTCTTTATGAACGTAATTTGATTAGAAACACAAGTTTTCGATCTTTCAGTTTGTCAACTAGGTTGAAACCTTGAATGATTCCAAAAGTATTGGCAACTTTTTTGCGAACTTTTTCAAACAATCTTTCGCCGATGATTCCTTTGTACCGGACACTATTTCGACCATTTACCAAATTTCTCCCTTGGACCATTTCTCCCACGTACTATTGACCCCCATATCATCGAAAATAAATTGAATAAACTTTATAATGAATTCAATCCTGGGCGTGATGGTCTCCCTGCCATATTATTAAAAAAGTGTTCCTCGATTATTTCTGTCCCGCTCTCAAAAATATTCAACTTATCCATGTACCTTGGAGAATGGAGAACCGCTCTTAGAACTCCTATTCACAAAAAAAGGTTCGAAGAGTGATGTTAACAACTACCGCCTCATCGCCAAACTGTCACATATGTATACCCAAATTTTGGAAAGTATCTTGTACGATACTTCGAACTTGCACTGCAAATCTCTAATCTCCTCTAAACAACATGGCTTCCTCAAATATATGTCTACAACCAAAAACCTTGTCGAATTTGTGTCTTTCACGCACTCAGCATTAGAGAATGGGAAAGGAGTCGACGTCATTTCTACTGATTTCAGTGAAGCCTTCTATAAAATCTTCCACAAAAAATACTTTTCAAACTGTCTTCCCTTGGCTTTGAACCCACTGCGTTGAAGTGGATATCTGCTTATTTAAAAAACCGTTACTACCGTGCTCGTCTTAGATCTGCCTTTTCTAACCTGCTCTTCAATTCTTCAGGGGTTCGCCAGCGCGGCCACTTAGGTCCACTTCTTTTCATTCTTACTATTAACGACATATGAGTTGGTTATTAAACATTCCTACCTCTCACTATACGCCGACGACACCAAGTTCCTCAAGATCATTGCCTCGTAACACGATTCTTCCCTTATTCAATCGGATCTCAACAGCTTTTCTGTCAGGTGCTCCAAAAATTGCTTGGAGCTTAACATTCACCACATTCACCATTAACATTCATCACTTTTTCACCTAAATGAATCAAATAGAATCCTCCTCGTCTCTACTTCTCAATAATCAGCCCATCGCCACCTATCAATTCATCCGCGATCTTGGCGACGATATAATTCTTAAAGACAACTCTGTTCTCTGTTTCGTGAAACGTTGGTCTAAAGAATTCTTCAATTCCTACGTGATTCGATCCCACTATATTACCTTTGTTCGCCCCCTTCTTGAATATGCATCTCAAGTGTGGTCCCCTTATCAACAAACCCACATTTCTAGAATCGAGGGCATCCAACGTCGGTTCTTACGTTTCGCTCTTCGAGGTCTACCCTGGAACGAGCCTTTGTTCTTAGTGCCCTATTAACACCGTCTTAAACTAATCAATTTGAGTACGAAGAAGGGTATCTGACATCCTCTTCATTCACAGACTCTTAACAGGAACCAATGACCCTTTATAACTCCATATCTCTTATCACTAACCCTCGTAATACACACAATCCTAGGCTCTTCTATCTATCTACCCCCCCACCTCATACGGCTCCTCATGGCTCCAATGGACCCATTTCCCGTGTGCTCGCAAGTGTTAATTCGAATATTAACTTCGATTTCAACCTCAGTACTCCATGCCTAAAACTCCTTTTCTCAATAGCCTTACCTTCTCCCAGTCATAGTATCTAAGGATCACGCGTTCTTCTTTGTTATTAAGTTAAATTAAGTTAGTTTGAATTAAGCCCAATAACTATGGGTGCTTGCCCCCACGAAAATATCGACGGCGTTTGGAAACAGTGTGCTGTAAATGCTTTATTCACAATGCATCGGTAGTCGCCACAAATTCGCACGGATCCATCAGCCTTGTATTCGACCGACTCTAGAATCCCCTGTTCTAATTCTTCTTCGATAGCCTGCCGCTGTGCGTATGGGACCTTACTTGCTGAAAGCCTGATTGGATGCCTTGCTGGATCAAGAGTTAATGTAATGTGTTCCCCTTGGTAACACCTAAGTTCATCAGAAAATAACATCACATATTTGTCCAATAAGCTATCGACCGGAGAGCGAATGTGGTGGATACCTTTCACTAACCTTTATGTCTTTGGAAAACAAACATACGAGTATGTTAGGGGGCAAGGAAAAACGAAAAAAAATCGAATACGGAATGAACTTAGCTCGCGAAATTTAAGTCTGGGGTTGTGACATGAATGGTCTGGCTGGACTTTCATTTACGTCTTAGATCTACAAGAAACTTGAAAAGGCATCAATGCTTCCATAAATCCATATTCAACCTCAAAACAAAACAAGCATCCAGGCATGATAAAATAAGCCCCCCGCATTGATTTTAATTTTCTCGAAAAGAATCAATTTTCGCAGAATAATGCTTCAGGTATAAATGAGGTTTTTATATCAATTCGCATGCCAGACTCATCTTTCATCTTTCATATAAAAGTGATATTCTAAGAAACCTTTTCGTGAAAAGTGGAAATCAACCGATTGATGGCACGCGACATGTTCAGTACACAGACAACAATTTCTCCTTCATGGATTTCAAGTCAAAAATGCCTCCAAACAGAGCACGAAATTATTTTTAACTGGTGGAAGGGCCTATAACATGTGGTTAAAACACATATAGGTATATCTCAATCTGCATAATAGAATCAAGGTCACATCCCCCATCCTGGACCAAGTTGTGGGCAACTATCTCGCAGACACATTTCATAGATTTGTATTTTTAATATCTAAGCACAGAGTGATGCCTTCAGTATAAGAATCAATATTCAATTAAGACCAACTCATGTCCCATTGATTGATTGGATTGAACTAATGGCTCAACCTTATTACGCCAGCATCAAATACCCTTGTCAGATTTTAATTCGACGCAAATGTTCACATTCCAGCATTGGATACAACCTTAATAGATCCATCCCTCTCGTTTGCATATAACACTGAACACCTTTACTTCAGCTTACCACCAATCTCGTCAACGTGACACAGTGACAATCATGCCAACTTCAGAATGCTTAGGTACGCCACACGTTCCTTTCAGCCCCGGGAACAGTCATCATCATTATTGTTGTCACGTAGGGGTTTCTACGTTCCCGTCTACTATGGTTCCCACTCATAACTACCATAAAAAAAAGGAAAAGAGTGAAATAGAGAAAGACGGAACCAGACGGAGATCAGAGAATGAAACTTGATTTGTTTCTCATATGTCCATTGACGACATCGATGTGTAGTCGTCATCTGGATCGAATATTTTCTACATCCCTCTTCGGTCCTTGTTGTATCAAATCCAAGTTATCTATTCGTACAAGCATGTTTGTCGATTGATTTTGGAAGTGTATTTGGCGCATTTCCATATAGACCACCTGTGTGTTGCTAGTGATGCGAATGTCTCTAGTTACACAAATCGTGATGCATCGATGGTTCCGAAGGAATCAACTTTGAATTGGTTTTCTTCAACTGCTATTTGCCGAATTTCAGTGAGTACAAATGATGAATTGTATACCTGCTATTGCAATCGGAAGTAAGTTCGAGATTATCGAACTGCGGTCGGAAAGTCTTGAAATTGGTGTGACTCCGCATTCATGTTTTTATTTAATCAAATTTGGAAACTGCCAAACGCAAAGTTTTGTATTGCGTTTGCAATTCCGCAAACTGGTCCTACATTAGGAGGTCTCTGACCAGAATGGGTTGACCACATTACCTCGTGAAGATAATTTTTAACTACTTCGCGGGAGTCCCCCAGGGATCAGTTATTGGACCTCATCTGTGGAACATAATGTATGATGGAATTTTGCGATTAACTCTGCCACAAGGAGTCAAGATTATTAAACATTGGCCAGAATCCATCAACCTTGAATTATGTGACCATAAAACGAAGGCTGTCTTAATAACCAGCGGAAAAACTTTAGAATAGGCAAACTTCCGAGCCATCAAATCAAAGTCTAAAGAGGCACTAAAATCTTGTGTGTAATGCTCGACAACCGGCCTAACTTAAAGACCCATGTCGAATATTGCAGTAAAAAGGCGTCACAAATGCAGGCAGCGCTTTAGAGAATGCTGCCAAACATCGGTGGACCAGGATACGCGAGGAGGATTCTGCTTTCCAGAGTGGTGAGCTCAATAACCCTGGACGCTTCGCCGGTCTAGGCGGGAGCTCTTACAGCGAAAGAGATAAAAAGATAAAAAGAAAGCTCTCGTCTACATACAGACTTTGCGCAATAAGCACAGTAGGTACATATGTGTTTTTCGGACAATCTCGAATGAAGCAGCCTGTGATGTAGCAGATATGGTCCCCATCGATATCCTCGCTGACGAGATGCACAGGGCTTACCTTAGCCGAACTACGGTCCGTCAAGAGACCAGCGCTATCAGGAGAGTAAAAGCAGAAGAAAGGGCAACATCTCTGGCACTGTGGCAAGCCAGGTGGGAAAAAACGGCAAAAGGTAGATGGACCCACAAACTGATCTCCACGATCGAGGCTTTGGGAAAAAGAGCACACGGGGATTGCAACCCCCGCATTAGGCAATTCCTCTCTGATCACTTTCGAAAATATCTTCATCACAGATTTGGACACGATAACTCGCCCTTCTGGCCAGAATGTCCAGAAGAAGGGGAAGACGCAGAGCACGCTATATTTCCACTGCAGACGCTTTGCAAATGCGAGAATCCGTCTCCGATCCCGGAGCTTTTAGTAGCCACATGATAAGTTCAGAGGACTACTGGCTGGAGATCTGCTCCTTCATAACGAGCGTGCAAAACGAGCTAAGAAGACTCGAAAGATTCAGAAGAGCTGAAACGGCAGATACAGAGCACATAGCATAAATTGCTAACCATCCACTCGAAGTAACACCTAAGTGCACATAGTGTAGTTTAGTCCGTAGGCGTATTCCTGACATCGAGGTATCTTTCGAAGATTAAACATCCTTTAGCGCAGCCCAAAAAAAAATTTCCTATTCTTAGATCACAGCCGTTTTAAGAACGTTCATATTTGACACTACCAATTACTCTTTTCTTTATAAGTAGTTCAACTCAGAAATGTTGTATTACATTTGAATCGGGTAATTGAGCAGATGTGGCAAGAACTATAAGAGTGAAGAAGCCCATTCACACAGCCTATGGCTTATGGTTGGGATCGTTGCTTCGATCCAAACCATCTTCCATGGAATTCAAAACGATTGATTTTGGTATCGTAGACAAAGAGTTAATGGATCGACGCATGTAAGAATTTTAGAAATGAAAGGACTTTTGACCACCTAGTCATATCCTTAAATTTGAAATCCGGTCCTTTTGTTTTTTTATTTTTTAATTTTATGAGGCGGTCGTGGTGCAATGGTAATCTTCATCGACTGTTGAGCGGAAGGTCTGTAGTTCAAGTCTGTCCATAGCCAAGAACAATTCGTATACGGAAAAACTGTGCAACAATATCAATTGTGAATGAGAGATGATCAAAAAATGCTGACGAAGGCATAACCCTCGTAGCATAAGATCACTTCAAAAATGCATACTCTGTGCGTGCATTTTCAATACTAGGCAGATCAGTATGCGCGGGCTTAACTCCGCTACTGAAAATTTTTGATCGAGCGAGCAAATTTATTGTTTTATCAACCTTGCTCTCGCTCCGCATGGCACTTTTCTAAACTTTACTTCGTTATTTCTCACTATTTTTCAATCAAACAATTTCATTTGATAATTTATGGCTCATCTACAGACCTAGATCTATCGAATGACATGCTGCACACATGTGTGGTTATAGCCGATATCTACATTTAGTGCGTACAAGATTAGTCCGAAATCGTTTTCGGACCACTATATTCCCCGTACATGCACGCGCTAGGCCAAAAAGTGGGTGATTGCTCTCGCTCCGCTACGCTCCGCTCGATCAATAACACCTTAATAATGTGGAAACAAAAGAGTTACTGTGAATTACAACCGAAGCGACAAATTCAGTCGAATCTCTCAAAAAATCCTATCCACCCCCGGAGAGTAGTGAGCGTGCATCTTCGACACAAACCATTTGCACCCCGTACAGGTTGTGTGACAAACACGTTAAGAGCGTACACTCTTGAATCTGCACGAACCCTATAAAAAAAAGAAAAACCCTAAGGTAGACCTACCAACAATACATCTAACGTTTGGCAGGCTTTGCCTTGAAGAGGCTATGTGCAATAAAGGTACCATTGACAAAGGCCGCTCCAGCCACCAAAAGCGTTAATGCTGTCAGATGAAATCTCCCTGATATCGGCGTGACTTCGATCTACGACCTATCCTGGACCAGATCTAAATCGCAGAAATCGGAAAAATTTCTCGAGTTGTGCGATGGACACATTGGGTTGAGGTGCTTCAGGTGCATGAGCTGCTATAATGTACACTTTCT
This sequence comes from Merodon equestris, assembly GCA_958301585.1. Classification (NCBI taxonomy): domain Eukaryota; kingdom Metazoa; phylum Arthropoda; class Insecta; order Diptera; family Syrphidae; genus Merodon; species Merodon equestris. The sequence goes on along the minus strand of OY284413.1, from coordinate 158,493,390 downwards.
TTCCATTTCGGAGAGCGCCTAGCGCCTGGAACTTGCAGACTTCACCGCTATATATAATTTTATGTTAAAATTGTTTTTGAAGATCGCATCTCTTCCGTCTCGTGTGGTGATGGATCAGTCTGTTAAATTTTTTTTGTAGAATTGTGTCGGATTTGTGTTTCTGGTTTAACTTTGTTGCGTTAGCCAAAAGTACTTCGGGACTTTCGTCCTGCAACAGAATGAAAAGTACGGCTCTTCTCTCAGTCCTAATGAGTGAATTCACATTTACCTACAACATTTTTAAGTAACTCTCTACCGTGGTACAAATTATGATTGTAGGTGTGTTAGGTACGGCAGAAGAGAATAGATTCTATCAATTCAAGGCGCCTGTCCATGGATCCGCTGTTGGAGCTGACTGATCTGTTCTTAAATGGCGAACAGGATCGAAAGCCTTCGGTGCCTTAGAAACAAACACTGAGGCTATTGCAAGCCGCAAGTTTTTGTGCCGTTTGGAACAAATCTACCGCTCTTTGGACGTAAGTCATTTCTCTCCAGCCTTCTGCTTACGTGCCAGATTTAATTTTTTAATGCCGTAGAACTTAGGACATCCCGATCATTTTCAATGTCCTCGATTTCTTAGGTCAGATCACATTCCACGTTTTTGTGGTTCTTTATGCATTTACCCCATCGAGGATATGTTACAGACTGGGATGCTAAGGAAGTAATGATCCGCAGTTTCTTCAGCTTGCTGTTGGGTGTGAGCTGAACCAGGAAGAAGGGTAATAGCTGCTTCACGTACATCCCCCGCGCTGTGGTGATCGAATTGACCCCCTGAGGTAGTCACACTGAGGTCAGTGAGCGAACACAAACTTTTGAGTCCTAGTGAAAAGGAGTCAAATTGTATTCTGATTTTTGTTTTTTCTTAGTCGGTTGAATAATATTGTTTGGGTTTTTATTTTCTGGTTTTTGTATATCATGAGGTCTATGTTAGAAAAGAAAAATAACAAATTAGTTTAACTGTTTATCATAAATTATTTTAGGTCCTAGAAGTTGAGCTGGGTATACTTTTTTAGGTTGTCCTATTTTGAGTGTAAGAGACTGTATTTGGATTTGCTCTCATTTACTCTCAGGCATACTTGAGTCGTTTGTGCTTTTATAAATGGCAGTGTCGTGTCATCTGCATATGCAACTACTTGTATATACCACCCGGTCACGCCTCATATATTCAGCGATGAGTTCCGCCGCGTGATATTTTCTTCATGTCGAGGAAATCCCAAAAGAGTTTATCGCTCTGACTGAAGCCTTTTTTAATAACAAAGGTTTTTTTTTTTTAGTGGCTAGTGTCAATAGACAGCATAGAGCACTATGACAGATTATGCCTGCTAGCCAATTAGACGAGGAGTTCCTCTACTTTCTTAATAAGGCTGAGGATGTCCTTCGTAAGAGCTGAGCTGATCCCCTCAGGAGTCGTGATTTCTCTGATGCGGATATGGTTGTGAAGATGGCAGAGGGCAGCACACTCGCATAGTATGTGCTCTGCAATTTCCTCGTCCTCTCTAGATAGAGTCGACCCTCGATTTCAGACGAGAGGTTATTTTTGTTAAGATGATGTCTTAGACCACAGTGTCCCAAAAGATAGCTGACCAGCCTTCTGATATAGACATTACTATACTTGAGAATATTGATAGAGTGTTTGCTTAGAGGCCGTATGAATCTTTTCGATTGTCGGAGTCCTTGAATGCTGTTCCAAAAGCACAAGGGTTTTTCCTACTTGTCAAAGAGGAAAGCATCAAATGCAACCGGAGAGGAGACCATCTTTGAAATTTCACTCTTGATGAGGTCAGGCTCATCATCAACAATGTTGGCTCTCAACCAACCTTTGTGACGGCGAGACGACAGGAAATGATTGACCTAACCTTATATATATGTAACATATAATAGGCATGTGAAGGCTATCACTAACTGGAGAGTCTTACCAGATGTTAGGTTGTCAGACCAAAGATATATCGAATTCCAATTGAAGTGTGAGATCTACCCCTCGCAGCCCAAGCGGAATCCGAGAAAGACGGACTGGGTGCGATTCAGGGAGGAGCTTGAGGAATCCACTCAAGCCCTGTGGTGGGGGATGCCGTTCATAACCTGAGCAGCGCCATCACCAACTGTTTCGAACTCGCATGTCCTGTCAAAAAAAACCTCCCAGCAGGAAATTGATTCCCGGGTGGAACGCTGAGCACCAATGTCTTCGCAGGGAATAGATCACCTGAATAGATCATTCGTGGCAAAAGGAATATAAGAAGCTTATTCGTAAATCGAAGAATGATTCCGAAGAGATAAAATACCTGAGCGCGACCAGCAATTTGGTTAATGTTCTCAAGCGAGGAAAATCGACAATGGATGTACTCAGAATGTCTGATGGTACCTTCACCGAGTCTAAAGCAGAAACTCTTAGTTTACGGCTTCAGACCCATTTCCCGGAAAATCAAATTGTCATGGACACTTTGCACACTCCCTCATTGGAAACTGTGACTGAAACGATGAAAACAACTCGGCGTAGCAGGTATGTTGCGTGGTAACTACTGAGGCCATGGAATTTTTTTATTATTTATTTATATTGGCATCTTTCGACGGCTTCAAGTCGTCGGACACAGATGGGATATACGCTTCCTAATCTGAAAAGAATTTTCACTGCTAGCCTGGCACTTGCCTACATACATATTCCTTGGCGCGCGGTGAAAGTGGTGTTTTGGTGTTTATTCCCAAATTTGGGAAATAACATTCCTCACTCGCCAAGAGTTTTAGACCCATCCGTCTAACATCCTTCTTGCTGAAAAGAGACTAGTAGAGTTGCACGTGCGCAAAGTTGCTCTTCGAATGCATTCACTCTCGTACATGCAACATGCTTATCAGCGCCGAAAATTCTGCGAGACTGCGATTCAAACCTAGTTGGGAGAATTAAATGCGCTATTGAGTACATGCTGGGCATTTTCATCGACATTTAGGGAGCTTTTGATAACGCTACTTTCGACAGCATGTTTAACGCTGCTCGACGGCATGGCGTAGATGAAGCACTGGTTTTGTGGATCAAAGCAATGCTTGTGCACAGGATTCTAATCGCTGATGCAGGCCTCGAACAATGTATCAAGTCTGGAGTAAAAGGGGGCTGCCCGCAAGGTGTCTTGTCTCCGTTGTTATGCCGCATGTTGCTCGATGCTCTCAATGCCTCTGGAATCTATGCCCAGGCCTATGCGGATGATGTTGCGGTTCTCTCTGTCGGCTCATGTTTAGCGATTGTATGTCTCAAAGCGCAGGTGGCACTATGATCGAGGACTAGTGCACGAGTAATTGGCTGTCGGTTAATCCTCTTAAGACTGATGTCGTTCTGGTGCTTGGTGCTAAATGGCGTTCCCATCCCGATATCCAAGGAAGCTAAGTACCTGGGAGTAATCTTAGATAACAAGCTTCTTTGGTCTAAGCATGTTGAGTTCAAAACCACCAAAGCGCTGTCAACTTTTTGGCAATGCAAAGTTGCCTTTGGCAGAACATGGAGCTTATAGCCGAAAAAGGTCCTCTGGATCTACACGGCAATGATAAGACTGATAATCTCATATGCATCGGATGTTTTGTGGAACAGGCTAACACGCAAACACGTTGTGACCTCTTTCACCAAACTCCAAAAAGCGAGTTGATCGGTGATTTCATTGCCTTTGATGCCCTTGTGACATGACACCCACCAGAGTTTGAACTTATTTATTTTGCCTGACTCTTGCAGGCCATTGTGGCATTCCTTGACAGATTTTGAGTCGGTACTATACGAGCCTAACGCTTTGAGCGCTGCCTGACAGCCTGAGAGTATATTGATGGTTATACCTCTTATGCGAGTCTTTGAGTTTAAGTTGATGGCGCACGTTCGGGTGGCATATAGTTCGGCTTGGAAGACACTAGGAATTGTTCCCCGGGCCTTCGATATCTTGGTTTGGTCCAAAGATGCCAGCTCCAACGCTAGAATCCATGGTGGAGCCATCTGTGTACCACCTCAGGCCTATGATATTTAGCTAGGGATCACCGCTTTCCCAAGCTGTGGGGCGATCAATACCTCAAATCTTTTGTTAAAACTGTGTCCGTAACTGTGGTAATCATATCCAGCTCAGGAAGGTCTTGTTGTGTGGACATGTGACCCAATGGTCTACATGTCTGGTCCATTTCCGAGCATATGAGTCTGATTGCACGACGTATTGCAACCTTTTAATAAAAAGGTGCGGTGGAGTAATTCTGATCAGCGCCTTTTGGGCCGCCGCGCCGTTGGGCAAGTTGGCATGGCACCTGTAATGCCGAGACATGCCAGCCTCTGAAGGCGTTGAAGTTTAATTGTTGTAGTTTTCTGTTCAACTTTTGTCCACAGACGCATAAGTGATGATAGGTCTTACCTTACAATTGCGGTATATAACCAGTGGATTACCTTAGGTTTGAATCCCTAAGTTTTACAAAAGGTACGTCGACAGGCTCCTTCCTTCCTTAGTTCCTTAGTCGCCCTTGCAAGTTTGATTTTAAGTTGGAGTTCCAGTTAAGTTGCGACCAATTACTTCTTCTAAAAATCGAATGCTTATTCTGGACGCAAAAATTTCGCTTTCACTTGTAACAATAACTACAAGATCATCGGCGTGTCCGATGACTTCAAAACTGAGGTTGGTTAACTTGTAGAGTAGGTCGACGATGACTATCGACCAGAGAAGTGGTGAAAGAACTCCACCCCTTGTGGACACCCTTTAGCTGCCGATAATGTCACAGAGACCTTTCTCGATGGTGCTGATATAATGCGGCTCTCAAGCATCACTCTAGCCCAAAGGTTAGTGGGGCGGTCTACATCTCTCCAGGCTGGTGACTGCGCTGTAGCCAGTATTATCAAAAGCCCCTCAATATCGAGGAAGATTTCCTTGCGTGTGAAACTATTTTCCACATGCGCTAGCAAGTGATACAGCCCATTCTCAGTAGATATTTCTTTGCAGTATGCATATTGACTTGAATTCAGAGGTGTTTGATTTTCTAATAAACCTCCAATACTTCCTGCAGAATATCGGACTACCAATAACTAAAGTTTCGGCGACGCTGGACTCACAGAACAAAAGCCTGTATGCACAACACTGGAGAGTTATGCAAATCACGCCAGATAAAGAAAAAGACCTCCTTAATCTGTTTCTAGTAATCAACAATAGCAATAATGATGTCGAAATCATTATAAGAAGCCTCGAGAAGTGGTCAGTGGAACCTTCATCGGTCGCTGCAGATACCAGTACTATGGTTGCACGTACTACGGTGCAACCAACAAAAACTACCACAATGCCACAGGCAATGGCAACCACGAAGAGCCGTTCAACCAAAATAACAAAACGTTCCCCCCAGCAAGCTCGGGGAATCTTCGATAATCTACAAAAAAGGTTCTCGTCTAATTGGCTAGCAGGAACAATAGACTTACCCTGGTCGCTCTATGATTTGTCCGAGGCAGAGTCCCTGTAAGGGATAAGACGAGGCATGGTCGGCAAAATTCATTATTCGTCGGCGGTCCGAATTCTAATCTTTATTCCACTAGGACAATGATTTTCTAGCCCCTCAGAAGGTTCAGCATTCGGAATGATAGAGGAGTGTAGAGCGTCGATTGACATATAATAAATTTAGTTGCCTATGAGTATCCGTAGGAGCGTTGGAATGTGGGAATCGTGTGCTGATTATTAAAGCAATATGTGACGAACTAAAGAAAACTCCATTAGCCTGAATCTACTTTTTTGACGTGGTATACTGTGTACTATGCTTTCCTATAATTAAAGTTAGACTTCAGTGAGCAGTTTACTTTTTAAGAGTTAACTGTTCCAACTCTCAGTGATTACTATCGGAAGGTTTTCGTAGAAGTCAATGCATTATCAATGCATTTTGACATAATCGCAGTAATTGGAGATACTTTTCAAAACTTGTCGGGTTTTATTTTTAGTTTATACGTAGACACGTGAGTTCCTCTTGGTTGGTGGTAGCTTGGATAGGGCTCGGGAAATCACTAATGCAGCGAAACTAAAACAGTGAAATTGCTCTAAATATAAGCAGCACATGTCTGATTGCTCAGGATCACGCAATTTTCAAACCTCGGAGCGGTGTTTTCGGAAAGCCCAATTATTTTAAAATCATGCGGTCTCTTACGTCATTGGCATGGGACGTCGCGTCAACAGTTTGATGGGGATAATTAGTCTAGCTAGAGTGAATGTATGGGGCTAATTATACTTGCTTGCCCGTTCATCCTGCCATCGTTTCCACACAGCTATGACTCCTTTCACATCACGTATACTCTTAGAATATTACTTTCTGTCGATGTAACGTTGTAACCGGTTACACAAGGACCTCCCAGCTCACGTGAGATGGGTAGCATATGAAAAGGCAAATCATTATACATAATGAAAAAGTATTCTGGCAAAAAGTCATGCTAAGCAAGGGTACCTGGAATAGGAATAACCGGGCAGGAATGTTCAAATGAAATAATACATACGAGTATGTGCCTCGGTAATGTACAAACAGCTTAATTCACCATGACTAAGGATTATTGATGGTATACCAATTGCAAAAACAATTCGATTGGTCTCATTGGTTCCGGCTCGTCTTAGGTATGCCAATGCTGCGCCAATTCACCCCGTTAGACAAGCACGAACGCTTCGGAACACATTCCAGACGTCAACACGGTACCTCCATTGAAAACGGATAGTGTTGCGAACATGTTAGCGCATTTGAAATTGGAATAGTAAATGAGTCGTTGATGTTGATGAGGGATATTCAATTATTTTCAAATTGAATGCTCGTTTGTAGCTGAGGTATTGGAATCCTTTCAAATAGATAATGACACTTAGTTCGAAAATTATTTAAAGTGATATGTTATAGTAGCATACGTGCTCGAGGAGTTCGATGACGAATGACAATAGGTTCATATGTAAAACTCGAGGATTAAATATCTTAATGCCATTATGTCATGCCATGGAGCAATGTGACAAGTGCGAAGTAGGTTTAAGCGTTGTTTATATGCTTATCTTTTTATAAATACCCACGATTTTTTCTAGGATATACTCGTATTATAAAGGGTCTTTCAATAAGAGCGGGTGGATGTTGAAATGGAATAAAACAAGCTCTGTGTGAGGTATTACCACCTCACCAACGTCGTTATCGAGAAAGTACGGACCAAGAACGCCGCGGGCTCGAAATCCATTCCAAATGGTAGCTTTTTGAGAATACATTGTCACCCGGTGAACCTCGTGTGGGTTGGTGTCGTCCCGTATACGATATTGCGATAAATGCGCTCGCCCCTAAAGATGATTTTTCGGCCAAAATTGGGGTCCTCTTCCAAACGCTTCGAAGTCCAATCATGAACTCCTGGGTCATTTGGATATTGTACGGCTGTAGGTCCAAATCCCGATGCCAAGTTGAATTCTGCGAAAGGTCGAGTTTTGTGCATAGCGAAGATTCGACTGCCTCGGATTCTCCTGTACGCTTTCACGGACTGCGGGAATGTTCTCGGCCGAACTTGCGTTGCCTAAACTTACGAATGTTGGCTGATTGATAACCGAACCGGTCGTCTCAAATTTGGCCACCTACCGTAAAATAGGGGCAACGCGCGCAACGTTTGCAATAACGTACACTCATTTAGATAATAAAGATTTATCACGTAGAAGTGTTGTTCAATCGTGTAAGTCGCCATAATGATTTGGCATCAGTAACTGAATAATAAACAACAGATTTGAGAGATGACACCAAAACAACATGGTCGTCACAGGCCGCCAAAATCTACCAGCGCCAATTGGAGAACCCTTTATTTGCGTAATACTAATTGAAAATTAATAATCTATTAGGTTGTACCACATGAAATGTCCGACTGTTTTATTAAATAATTTTATTTAGTCAAAATATGAACCATGGACATCTATAACCTTCTTTCACCGCGATTCAAGGTCCATTACGCTCAAGAGTTTTCAAAGGCTTCTATGACCTCTGCTCGGTTTCGGTACACCTTTTGCCGACAAAATGACGGCAGACTGCGGAAAAGGTGATAATCTTCAGAGAAGTAGAACCTGTAGCAGCCTTTACAACGTTACGTGTGGAGAATGGGGTGTCATGCATTAGGATCGGACCGTGCCTATTCACCAATGCAGGTTACTTTTTATCCAATTTCGTATGCACTATATCGATTTTCTCACAATACGTGACTGCATTTATCGTTTCTTCTGGTTAAAGAAATGAAAAGTGGATTGGTCCTTTCCATAACTTGGTCATTGCTCAATAACCTTTTCTGGGTGAAAACTAAGTATGGGGGTGTGTTTTCGGTTGTCGTCTGCATCCAACCACTGCCCAGATCTTTTACCGTTGTCATACAAAATCCTCTTTTCATCACATGTGATTATACGGTGCAAGAACTGTGCATTTCGGTGCCTTAGACTCAGCTATGCACAGGTTTCTAAACGGCGTAGGGTTTGGGTCTCGTTCAATTCATGGGGTACCTTGTCGAGTTTTGTCACTTTTTCTATTTGAGATAGGTTTCGACGTATTGTCATGGGGGATACTGTTGTGCGCAATGCCATGTTTGTTAAATCTGCATCCACTGTTTCTCGTTAAAAGGCGTCGTCAATTACCGTTTCTAATTTCCCACGCGCTTCGTTTTCGAGGCTTAGATCTCCCGAACTTAACTTACCAAACCAAGGCCGAATGGTGCGTTCGTTCACCGCCTTATTCTCAAATGCGTCATTTATGTTTTTGGCTGCCAGAGACGCATTATGTCCCAGTAAAGAGTACGAATTTAGACCGTCGACAGCATGAAATAAAAATTCCTAAAAAAATAACTGTGCTTGTAACGGACCCTAAAAGTCGCACACATCAAACACACATGCCACTTTGTCTTATAAAAAAAATCAGAGTGTTGTACAGATGTTCATTCCACAGCTTCTATATAATTGAGGACTAAGTAAAAAATTTCATGTGATACAACCTAATAGGTATATTCAAGAAATAAGGTTACTTCTCATTTTTCTCAAAACAAATATTTAACTCATATTTCCTTGGTCCCATTCGAAGTAATACCCCCAATATAATACACTTGCGCCACCGCTTTTTTCAATCCTCCTCTGGCACCTTTGCACTGACCGCAGCGATGCAGTCTTTATCTTCCCAATTTAGGCAAATCTTCATCCTGTCATTGGAATGTTATGGGAAGACAAAAAAGTAGCAGGAGACTAAGACCTATGAATACGGTGGCTGAAGCATAATTACAATATTGTTTTGGCCAAAAATTACGCGCAAGCAACGATGATCAGGTTTTTCATACAGATTTGCACGTTTTACTTCACGCAAACGACGCATAACTTCCAGGTAATATTCCTCACGAAGCTGGGGCGATCAGGCCGGGCATCGTCAATAAACACCGAACACACCAAAACACATTTAACCGTTATATCTGTGAAAAACAAACTAAATATTTAAACTGACAATGTCAACATACATATGTTAGAGGACATCTATACCAACATAACAAAAAAGACATTCGATCATTCATAACTGCTCTTAGCTAATTGAGACATTGATCCCAAATCGACGGGATTATCCCTCAATATCTTCCATGCTGTTTACAATATACATTCGCCAACATAAGTCTCCAGACCCAGACCAGCAGTCAGCTCACATAGAGTAAACTTAAAATCCATTATGGATTGCCAAGACACTCTGCAGGATCTAGCTAAGACAACAAAGTCCAACAAACTTCGTCAGACACAGAGGCATCAATCTTGAGGAGGTCGTCTCGCCGTGGGTAGTGTGTCGACCTCTGACAAATGGTGAGCGAGTTCGGATCCCGATAACACCAACGCCATCGAATGTTCTTTTCGCTGCTTCTGCCCTCGGCGGGTATTGGCGAAACGCCCCGTTGTACAATTGCCTTGAAAAAGCTTCTCAGATCTCGCCGTTCGGAATCGGCATTAAACTGTAAGTCCCGTTCACTGAAAAACAAAACGCACACAACATAATTGAATGAGAGAAGCTTGAATCTGACTCTTCATGAGCTGTCACACTATCTAAGAAGAATCTCTTTGCTGCGTACGTCCACTTTTCTCGTTGCAAACCAGTTGTTTTGGCACAGATGGGCGAAAATACCGACTTTTCGGATTTGAGCCTACCTGGATATAACTAGGTGCCATTATTTTTTCTACATCGCGGTCTTGCCATTTATGTCCGTATTGATATAAGTAACTTACCAACTTCAACCACAATATGGCAACTGTTCCATTCCGGAATTTAATTTCATATTGTTCTAATTCCATGTCCACAAGCATTTAATTCATTACTGTTTCAGTTACAGAAGTCCAAACCTAACTCGACTTTTACCGATTCCATTACAAGAATTTTATCCCTGCTTCCTCCTGCTGAAATCGTTATTGCGGTTGATTTCGATGTACACAATTCTAATTGATTTCGACATTCAGGTCAGACAACACCCGAATGAAGGTATGTATAGGTAGAGACCTTTGCTGCTTTTTTACCTTACCTGACATTGCAGATCATTCCTCGAACACCCTCGAGCTGTTCCTCACCTCTCATCCTGATAATTATTCTATCGATATATGGTCACCTCTAGGCTCGTCAGACCACTGTGTCGTTCAAGCTAACTTCTCATATTCAAACCACTGAAATTCCTACCGAATTCCTGAAAGAACAGCATAGCTCTACGAGAAAGTCAATTCGAGCGGACTCAACAACTTCTTTAAGAATTGCATAGTGGGCAGGCTTCCTCGATAGTGATGTGGATACCCCCGCTGTTACGATCACGAACATATTTCTTCTGGGTGTGAGATCCTTCATTCCACATAGAGTGAAATATCAAACCTTAAACAAATTCGGGGCATGACTCGAGCTGTAAAGAGGTTATCAGATTAACCCATTTAGGACCACTAGCACAAATATCCATTTTTTTAATGCAAAACAATTTTATTTAGTTTTTATAAATATTTGAAATTTTTTTTATTTTTTATTTTTAACAGCCACGCCCACTTTTAGAGTGTTGCGTTAACGCAACATTGGGATAAAACATATAAAAAAAATTTGGTGTAGTTAGTCTTAAAACAATGGGATTGCAAGGAAATTGCACATTTGTTGCACATAAATATAGTTGTGCTTTTACAAACTCGGCACCGTCTTCTCCAATTTTCAGGATTTTTCTCAATCATGTGGCCAACGTTATCTAATCTCGAAGTGGGTGGCAGAGATGCAGTTGAACCGCATCCTCGAACACATTGTGTTTTTCCTTTGTTAATACTATTGAGGCTCCGAACTAATTCCGACCTAAGACCCAGCTGAGAGATTGTTTTTTCTTTATAAATAATTCTAAGCAGCTTCCATGCATTGACAATTCCGGAGTCTATTGTATTAACAAATAATGGCCACCACCAATTTTTTTTTCACCAATTCCACCAAACGATTATACCATTTTACCATGACATTGGGCTGTGCAGACTTACAATTAGATGCCACTGTAACAACGGAATTGTCATTCCAACGTACTACACTGATTTGATTTTCGTGATAATAGCAGGAATCGACGTACCACCATGCTGTTTTTTGCCTATTGATTTGTTCGTCTCCAATGGGTATTTCAGAATTCTTTTTTCCCTGACAGTTCCAGTAGCAGAATATCCTTCATTTCTCAGATGAACCAATAGGTTAAAGCTGGTAGACCTTGTGAACATTTCTATTTTCTAAATAGAACTATGACAGCTTGCCCTACTAGCCCGAATTCCCTATTGGCATTCATAGCATTTTTTCCGTCATATGGTATGAACTGATATAAGTACCCATCGCTTGACGTAATGCACCATATATTATGATAACGACACTGCACTTGAGCTAACTAGTAACAAATTACCGCAAATAAATTACCAGGGGGGAAATAAAATGTTCAAACAGAAATATTTTCAAAGCCTACTAAAGTGTCGCTGTTTGTCCCAATCTTGCGTTTTCGCAACATTACTAAGCCAAGCCGATAAGAGGTACTTACCCAACGTATATGTTTATTTTGTTTCCGAATTATTTCCACTAGCAATATATATTATACGAAACTAATTTTGACCTTAAAAATATTGGAAAAAAGCAATTTTTATGAATTTTAAAAAGTACGTAGGTTTTCTTTGGATATTTGTCAATTTTATTGTACATACAGTGAACATTGGAAAACGTGAACCCCCCAAAATGTGAACTACCCCAAAACATGAACACTGTATTTTTTACATTGACTGCTCCAAAACGTGAACAAATGTGAAAGCTCTAAAACGTGAACAGATTTTTTTTACATTTCTACATAAAAATGCACTGAATTCATTTCCAGGAGTTCAGGGAATCCCTTAATATTAACAATGCGTAGTATCCGGGGAATCCCATAATATTGACAACAGTATGTATTTGGTTCGTATTGCTATCATCTCTCATTCAGTTGCATAATTTGGGTTGATCAACGTCTTATTTTATATTCAAAAATGTGTTCAAAGAAAGTGAAGGTTTTAACATTAAACGAAAAAGCTGAAATTTTGGAAAACTTAAAAAATGGTGTAGGCGTGACAAAGTTATCAAAAAAGTACGGTGTCGCTAAGTCAACAATATGTAGTATTAAAAAGAAACGAGATTTAATTTTGAAATGTGTTAGTAATACATACTCTGGACCTGGAATAAGAAAAACCTTAAGAACATCAGAGCTGCCAAAAATGGAAAAATGTCTTTACAAGTGGTTCATTCGTATGCGAAATAATAATTGGCCTGTAAGCGGACTAATGCTGAAAGAAAAAGCGAAAGATTTACATTCAAAAATAAAGGAAAATGAGAGTGTTTTTTTGGCGAGTGACGGGTGGTTAAGTGGTTTCAAAAAACGATATGGCATTCGACTTCTAAAAATAACGGGCGAGAAGCTATCATCGCAGCCTCACTTAGTTGATCCGTTTAAATTAAAACTAAAAGAAAAAATTGAAGAAATGAGACTGTGTAAAGATCAGTTATACAATGCAGATGAGTCGGGCTTGTTCTAGAAACTTTTGCCAGAGAAAACCTACGTTTCAGCATTAGACAAATCTGCTCCAGGCGCAAAGACGGAGAAGCAGCGATTTACTTTCTTGTGTTGCTCAAATGCTTCAGGCACACACAAGCTCAAATTGTTGGTTATAGGAAAAGCGAAGAACCCCCGCTGCTTCAAAAACTTTGCTTGTCCGACCGACTATAAAAGCTCCAAATCGTCTTGGATGACTACGTCAATTTTCATGGAGTGGTTCCACCAGTCCTTTGTACCACAGGCAAACATTTGACTTATCCAATTAATTAAAGGTTTTTTAAATTTGGATATTTTTAGGTTAAAACTTTTCTGAGTCAAAAAAACTTGCCACATAAGGCTCTTCTATTGTTAGATAACGCACCTTCTCATCCTAGCGAAAGTGAACTAAAGCTGGAAGATGGGAACATCAGCGTCATGTTCATGCCGCCTAATGTAACTCCGCTGATCCAACCTATGGATCAGAATGCCATAAAAATAACAAAATTGTACTACAGAAACAGTTTGCTAGCATCGATTGCAGCAAAGGAATCAAATCTTATTGAGTGCATGAAACGCTTGACCTTGAAAGAAGCTGTTATTCTCTTAGCAGACTCATGGAATAGAGTCAACACAGAGACTTTAGCTAAATGCTGGGCGAATATTCTAAGTTTTGTAGGAAATGAGGAGGATGAAGAGGACAATATGCCATTAAGTGTTTTGAAGGAGAAGTGGGACTCAGAGCTTAAGCCGTTGATAAGATCTACAATACTACTTCTTCAAAGTTTGAATCCTCAGGTTTGTTATAGATCTGATTAAACTTTAATCAAATTACATACCAGCTTCCAATTTAACTGCAGACTGACTATCCATTATCAGTTGTTGAGGAATGGAATGAAGACAAATTTGAATTTGACCCGTCTCAGAACCATGAACATGAGCAGGAGGAAGACGACGACGATGCCAATGTTGAAAAAGACGATGTTCAAAGAGTAAGCGCAACTGAAGCAGTTAAAATATTTAACAAGGCTTTGGAATGGTGTGCAAGTGAAGGTGTTGACCAAAGCGACGTAAACGTACTTAGACGCCTACGAGAAAATGCAGCTATTCAAATGTTGGGAAAAATACAACAGAAAAAAATTACAGATTTTTTTATTACATAAACCTTTAATTTTTAAAACGTCCATGTAAAAAATAAATTTTATCAATTTTTTTTAATGAGCCGTCCCAGTATGTGTAAATATGTAAAAATATTCATGAATTGAAGCATAAATGAGATAAAATCGAAGAAAATGTGTTTCGTTTTGATTGGGATAGTAAGCCAGTGCGTTAGTAATACAATTTAAATCATAAAATGTTACATTCCAAAACATGAACAATCTCATAAACATGAACACCCTCGGTTTTAATTAGTTCACGTTTTCCAATGTTCACTGTATAACCAAAACTTCAAGTACAATTAGCCATACCAAAAAAAGTTGTAAGCTACTTTAGATATTTGTTAATGCAATAAAATAGAAAATGCGTCGGAAATGTTACCATTTTAGTTAAAAAAAACTTTTTTTTTAATGTTGCGTTAACCAAGGGATTAAATGGGTGAGAGCTGAGTTTCCGGATTTACAAAGCCAACTGTAATGCATTAATTAGACGTGTCAAATTTTTCCATGACTAAAAGTTGAAGCAAAAAGTGCTTAATTGTCCCAAATGCAGGAACAAATGTTGGTCATTTGTAAGAAAACATAAAGAATTCTGTCTCGTCCTCAATCCCTGCGCTCATTTACAATGACATCCCAGCTGTCAGCTCTTCAGACAAATTCAATCTGCTAGCCGAACATTTTATAGCCAGCTCAATGCTCCCAGATTGCACTGTGTCTCCGCCTGTACTTGCGAGCGTAGAATATATCATGGGACAAATCCACTTTGGCACTTGTACAGTTGCAAGAGTACTTAAGGATCTCAACGTATAAAAATTCGCTGGGGCTAGTGGTATTCTAAAGAGGTAAAACCACTGGTTAAGCTTTTTCATCTTTCCTACTCATTTGGTCTTTGCCCGTCCCTAAAGAGGGCGAATCTTCGTCTTCCACCTCCTCCCTTCTAACTAAGGTCATCGAAACGCAGATAAATCGTCAGCTAATGAAATACCTTGAATCGCGGGAACTACTTTATAACCGACAGTACGGTTTCTGCAGCAACAATTCCACTTGTGACGGCATATCTCACCGAAACTTGGAGCCAATCTTTGCATCTTTTCGGTGAAAGCCAGATTGTTGCGCCCGATATTTCAAAACCATTTGACAGAGCTGGGCATCAGACTCTTTTGTGCAAAATGCGTGCTTATGGTATCGATGAGTCTCTTATTCTATGAATTAGAAATTAACTTTCAGGCCATTCAATTCAGGTTGTTTTGGACGGTTTCAAGTCTGATATTTACCAATTAAACACTGGTGTTTCGCAGGGCTCTGTTCTGTTACCGACACTCTTCCTCATTTATATAAATTATCTCTTAACTGCCACTTCTAATCCAATACATTCCTTGGCTGATGAGAGTTGTTTTAGCTTTCCAAGACTCGTTCCAAGACTCACGTCCTTACTTTTTGGTTGTAGAACTGGAATGGCAGCCTATATGTTAACCACATTAAATTCAGACCTTGACAGCATAATTAAATTGGGAATAATCAATAGAGTGTAATTTAATGCTTCCAAAACACAATGTTGTCTACTGTCACTTAAGCTTACCATCAACAATCAGCCATTATCCTTGAATGGTGCTTGTGTCGATGAAACCGAAAGGCTTTCCATCCTTGGCATATGTTTTAATAAAACTCTTAATTGGAATGACCACATATTCGAGGTCGACAGGAATGCTGCGAAATGTCTAGGTTTCCTCAAACGATGCAAGAAATATTTCACCACCTCTGATCTGGCTTCAATTTACAATGCCTACATCCGCCTCAAACTGGAGTACAACGCTCATATCTGGTCTGGTGCTCCCAAGACCTCTCTGCAGCTATTAGATAGAATACAAAAGCAAGCAATTCAACTTATAGGAGACAACAATGCCATGAAATCGATTAACTCATCGAACATAGATGTAATTTTTCTCTCCCTATTTTATCGTTATTTTAGCAAACAATGCTCCAATGAGCTAGCCAATTGCATTCCTCCACTTCAGGAATTTAACCGCAATACACGTCTCGCCCGGAAGGCTTATCAGTTCACCACCAAGCCTGTCCCAATTTTTCCCATTCATTACAATCCACAAATATTTAAAATCAATGTGCACCGGTACTTCCTTTCCCTCTCTCCCTCTATACATTCAGAAGTCTTGACTTCTTGACACTTAAGGGTAGTCATAACCCCTTTTGCATTTGTCAATTATTAAAAAAAAAAAGAAGAAAAGGAATTGCAGTAGTGATGTCAAATCTAAAATCATTTCATTTTTTAATTAATAATTAAAAATACTATTGGGGAAAACTATTCTATCTTCAAACTCTCTAAAAACATCTCGAAATATAAGAGAGTTTGAGCCACCGATCACACTCAGAGTATATTTAATTATTCGATGCAGAGGTACCAACTATCAGAAAAATAACACAGTCAAATGCAAGCGTCTGCGAGATTTTGAAGCATTGGTCGCCTTCACGGATCGTGGAAAGTGTAATAAAATCTATCCTAGTTTAATAGTTCATTGCTTGACCTCTGATTTTTCAAAATTAATCAAACTTAATGTGGAGTTGCGACTATAACTTAAGAGTCGAAATGGAGTCGAGAGTGGAGCCAATGAAAGGAGACGAAACCAATGTGTTCACGACATTTCTGTAATATCAGTCAGTTGAATAGTTTACCACGGCCATGGTAAGGTGATAGGGTGAGATGGTCAGTCAAAGAAAATCCATTAGGAACAAATCGAAGAAAGTTTTCGATTTAGGTATTGGGGGCAACAAACTTGACTGACGTACACAATGAAGGAATGTAGAAGAGCAAAACATTGGCGGAAATTAATTCTCTGTCGCGAATATGCTAAATAAACGAAACAAGTTCACCGTATATCGAATAAAGTGGAAACATGATAAGTTTTCATGTAAATTATATTTTGATAAATTGTCGTTTATAATACCAACATTGAGCTCAATAAGATTCCTGCTGTCATATTGAGAAATTGATGAATTTTGGAAGAAGATTAACTTCAAATATTTTGCGTAGTAGCATAAAGGGAGATTGACTGTCAAAATAAATACTATGGTCCTGGAATCTACAGGATTATCATCAACTTCTTTTGAATGTGATTGAGATTAAAGGATTCGTTGAAAAATGATCATTGCTGAAGAATTCGGCAATGAATCGGGATATTCAGAAGGCACAGGTTTAGTTGATAAGAGGGTCTTGGGGTGCTTATATAATTTGTTTTCAAAGTTATTAAATTTGTGGGGTGATTTGGGTCTAGAGATTAAGTTTGATACATTCCAATTTAATATCCGAATGATTGTAAGTCCGTGTGAATTTAAGTTACGTAACAAGAATCCTTGAATATTCGTGAAGCGAACAATGATAGAAATTGCGAGAAAGCATTTCGAATCCTGTTCAAATATTTTGAATGTGGTGGAACTCGTGAATGAAGTCATTATGATGAAGTGCCAGAAACACATGACTTTTTTTTTCTCTTTGCTTTTGGCTTAATAAAATTAAAATAATTCGAACTTTTTTTTAAATTAATTCTATGATTTTCTCTGACAAATATACTATGGAGACCTTGGGCTTTCGTCTCTCTCGCCGCAGATCCTATGAGGGGTTATTATGTGTGAATCAATAAATATTCAAATAGCTTGAGTTAATTGTTGGTTGTAATTGTTGTTAACTTCAAAAAAAGAAACATTTGAATGTGAAGGGTGTTAGGTAAATGAGGGAGGCATCGTTCGATGCGCATTTTTTTGTGGACTTATTAATCGCGACAAGGTCCCGACATTGGTCGGGAGTACACCGCGCATTCGTGATTGAGCAATATTTTAAAATGGGTGGATCGTTGGTGGTGGAATGAAAAAATCAATTCTGCATGTTATTTTGAAAAGCAAATTAATATTCTACTCTTACAAAATCCAAATCGTGCAAGGTCTAAAGGATAGTGACTATCCTTCGCAAGAAACTTTCGCAAGAACAATGCTGGTGCCCAAACGACCTTAGAGAACGCCATCAAGAACGTTCACATTTCCTAAAACGACGCTATGGTGTGCCATTTCTACCCGAAGGATAATTAGCCCTTATTTTTTAATCAACAAAACAATCACTGCTGAAGTGTCTTGCCGAATGATGAATGAATGCTACAAGAATGCCTGGAAGGAAACGGACGTTATTTAGAAAATATTGTTTTTGAAATATAAAATTCCCAAAATATTCGTAATGTATTACCAACAATTTTATGTTTTTAATTTATTTTGTTTCAAACTTGAAAATTTTCCACCGGACACCCTTTATCTTACGACACAAATTATTTTATCCGAAGCAGCCAATAGAGTGACCATGGTAAATTTAAATTAAAAGATCCCAAATGACTGCCTTGCGGCACACTTAATTGCACAATATGTTGGTTTTTACATACAATAATTGATGTACTAGCTGTTATTTTTACAAAAGCAAGTCTCAGATGAAGATAGGGGCAGTTAAACGCCAATCTCTCTTTTATCTGTTTTCGGTTAAGTTTTAAAAAAAAATCGGTAAGGGGAAAATAGTTTTGCTATTGTATAAATATAACTACATTTTTCAGATCAATGTAATTTGGTTTTAAAATTTTTACTTCCGAGTTTTTTGCAAACTTGATACAAAAAAAGTTCACTGCAGGTCCATTTGTAAAATTTGAGAAAACCTCTACAGGGTTAACCACGCTATCGTATTAAGGAAATTATACAAAGCAGGGTTTCGTAGATTCATGCTCGATTGATATGGGTCTTACCTCTCAAATCGATCTCTAAGAGTAAAGATTGAGAATACGGGGTACGGAAATTGTTTTTTTTTTAATTTGGGGGTGTCTTAAGGTGCTAATTTCTGCTTTAACTAAGCTTTTAAAATCTTTTCGTAAGTTAGCATGTTAAGCTATTGAAGATTTGGGTACTGAATCGTTAACAAAATATTTTCGCTGCACTGATCGCAACTTTTGTTAGCTTAGAGAGTAATTTACTTTGGTATCTTCCATTCAAAGATGGGGGAGTACAATGTATAAATGTAAATAAAAATAGACACCTTCGATGACAGCAAAAGAATATTTTAGAAAAATATCTGGTAAACCTCATCGTTATCCCAGCTATATTTTGTTTCGTGATGTGAACATTATTCCTGTTCGCCAATTATATTGTTTTGAAGTCCTAACGGCGTTATAAAATCGCGTAGTTTCAATTGTAGGTTAATTTATAATTATAATTTACGTAGAAACTTTTTAAATGTTAGTCTCCTCGTTTCGCCTCTTTAATGCACTAAGACCTTCAATAAGAGCACTGGCATTTTCTGGAGGATTTGTGAATTGCTTAAGGCATTGGTTCTTACATCTTAGTTATGCGTTACTACAAATCTTTTACTTCACTTGGTATAACTAGGTCCCATCTAGCTGATATAATTAGGCTCCAGCTATGTTTCTTTTATGTATGAATTTTTTTTATACTTCTTTTAAATTAATTTGAATTTTCATTTTTAAAGTTAATATAATTACCCCATCCATAGTTTTGGATGTTACATTCGAAACTCTTTTAAAACATTACATAAAATAACAGGGTTTAGTTATGTTATTTGTAAAGGCTCCTGAATTCGTATGAAATAAATACCATGAACGAATAAAAAAAATAAATAAAGCAATATTTTGACCACAATATTAAGTTGGCTTTCGATAAAGACAGTTAATGCGTCATGGTTTAATTTTCGGGGTTAATTTCTGTTGACTTGTATTGTCTTCAAATTCCCAAAAAAATAAGTAGGAGAAAGCTCTACAAACCATATTTAATTTTGACTTTTCAGTTGTGCAGGATTACAATGAAGGTTGAAATTTTAAAAGTTTAAATAGTAGCTTAGAAATATTCTGGAAGAACGCTACCCGATGTTAGCAAAACCACTTGTACTGAAGCCAAACGTTCAAAACACATTTCATAGTTTTTTTTTTAATTAGGGGGCTAGTGCTCACATACATATATCGTGGGGCACCAATGTAGATCTATTGTGCCTGCTGGCCGATTAGACGAGGAGTTCATCTACCTTCTTAATAAAGTTGAGAATGTCTCTCGTAGGGGCTGGGCTTATCCCTTCAGGAGTCTTAATCAGCAAGCAGTGTAAACAAAAATAACATTTCTATCCAATGATTTCAATTACAATAGAATCCGGGAATATACATATGTACAATAATTTTCCATCATATTTAAATTACTTTTGCATTTCTTTGTCTCTAACAGCAACTAAGAAACACATACTCCTTTCTCGCTATCATCAAAATAACGGTGATCTGTCTAAAATGCCTCGAAGATCGTGAGAGGCCGAGATCGACCGCTAAGAAACATTACCCAATTTGAAGTGCCGCAATCAATGCGGAAGCTGGTTGGTCACGGTCTAAGAGGATAAAGTTATTTGACGTCAATGTTACTCCAGCACGCCAGCAGAGTGCAGACAGTTGAGACATTGTCAATAATTCAATTGAAGTTGAAACTGGAATCAATCGCACAACTGGGCGGTAGTACCTCATGAATGCTTTCGGTTTCAAGCACGCCGAAGATAGATCTTATTTCTTATCAATTATAATTTAGCCAATTATCTTTTAGACAACTAGCCCTAATGGGCTTGTCTAGAGAAGACTATACGTTCACGAAGATTAATTGAGCTTCTACATAACGGGTGTCTCAGTAAGAGTGCATTTTTTAAAATTGGAATTTTTTTTTTTTCATGCAAGTGGCAACTCTGAAATTTGACAGCTGTCACCTCTGTTTATTCCGATTATTAAAAATGGAGCGCTTTTCGAAAGAGCAAGACCTTATAATTGTGAAAACTCATTACAAAAAGGGGGAAAGTTACGCTGAAACCGCTCGCAAACTTCGCCAAATTTTCAGCCGAGAAAGTGCATCTAATGTGTCAACCATTCGAAGAGTGGTCAAAAAATTTGAAGAAACTGGGTCAATTATGGATAGTAAGAATCCTTTGCGTCAACGTACCGATCGGTCTCTTGAAAACATTGCTGCTGTAAACGAGAGTGTCGCCGAAAACCCATCAATTCGACATCGTTCTCAACAACTGCAAATTTCACGAAGCACTACGCAGCGAATTTTGACTAAAGACCTCCACCTTCATGCGTACAAGATTCAGTTAACTCAGGAGCTCAAACCAGCAGACCACGGAAAGCGCCGGCAATTCCTCCAATGGGTAATGGAGCAGAGTGAAGTCGATGCCAATTTTTCGAAAAGTAATTTTCTCCGATGAAGCGCATTTCCATATGAATGGGTTCGTGAATACAAAAAATTGTCGAATTTGGGACTCAGACAATCCTCATGCAATCCATGAGAAACAAATGCACCCACAACAAGGAACTGTCTGGTGCGGATTTTGGTCAGGCGGCGTGATTGGACCTTACTTTCTTGAAAATTAGGCCGAAATTGCAGTGACTGTGAACGGCATTCGTTACAGGAATATGATAACGGACTTCTTGTGGCCTCAACTGGACGGCATGAATCTGGACAACATGTGGTTTCAGCAGGACGGCGCAACCTGCCACACCGCGCATGAAACAATCTACTTTTTTTTTTTTTTTTTTGTAATTCATTTTTATTTATATAATAGTTTCTTAGATCTATCTTATCCTAGACAAAAATGTTTAAAACTAGCTTAACTATCCTTACAAATTTAGGAATCTTACTGGCCCTAGGCGGACACTCTAAAACAAACTGAATAATTTTAACATATGCCTTTCAGCTACTAAATAAATAACTTATAATTAACATTATTATAATTAATTAACTTAAGCTAAGAAAAATTTTTCTTTTTAAAAAAAACTTAGCATATGATCATTCTTTTATATAATCCTTAAACCTACCTAAACCTAACTAAACATATCTTATTCTAACTTAACTAATATATATATATATATAAATATATATTTTATATATATTATATACATATATATCTTTTTTTTTTTTTTGGTTTTTAATATTATTTTTTTGTTCTATTCTACCTTAACCTACTCTACCCTACCCTACCCTATGTAAGCCTGCCATTGGTGTTAGGCAAGCCCTGCCTTGAAGAGGCTGAAGCCATTGAAATGTCCACCGACGCAGCTCCCTCCAGCCACCAAAAGCGTTGATTCTCGATCCCAGCGTGAGACCGATCTACAGAACCTGAGGCGCTCGGGCTCACTGAGCGCGACATCGGGTCCGTAGAGGAATCGCCGTTCCACGGAATTGCGACCCACAAAAAACAATCGACTTATTGCAGCAACGATTTCCAGAACACATTATCTCACGAAATTCTGGTGTCAACTGGCCACCAAGATCGTGCGATTTAACGCCGTGCGATTTTTTTCTTTGGGGTTTTGTGAAATCTCGGGCTTATGCGAATAAACCCGAAACAATTCCTGAGCTCAAATCGGAAATCCAACGCGTCATCGGTGAGATACAGCCACATCTCTGTGCAAAAATCATCGAAAATTTCATGAAAAGAGTAATGGCCTGTCATCGGAGCCGTGGAGGTCATTTGCCGGATATTTTATTCCATACTTAATCGGAACATGTCTTCTTTACAATACAATGAAAATATCACAACTCTGTCATAAAATACTTGTTTTTATTTTAAAATGAAAAAGTGTACTCTTACTGAGACACCCCTTATTATTACAAGAAAATTGATCACAAAATACTTTAACAGAATCAAATTCACTGTTTTGTTGTTTTGATATTGCAATATTGCGTAATAACGTTTGTGCTGGCGACAACTAGTGGAGTCTTATAATCCTATCGCGTTTGGAGATGGTGAAAATACAGTCTTAGGGACGCAGTTGTTAATTCATTCAATAGCGAAACAGTACAATTTTGTTTTTTTTTTTTTTGCCTTATATGACAGCACCGAAAAGTCTTCATGGTACAACAAAAGAGAAGATTTTACACGTCTTTTTTGAAAATCTATGTCCGTGAATTCTTTGAAAAAATTCTTTTTTTGTTTTTTTTTTTGTTCCTATTATTAGTTAGTCTCTCTTCTTTCAACAAGGAACGACACAGAGGGACGCTTTTAAACGAATTGTCCATAGTTATGTTTCTATTCGACTTTGAAATTGTTTTTCAGAGTTATTTTACTAAATATTCTCCAGCTGGTGTCTTCTCTGGTATAGTCCCTTTACCAAGTTATGGAATTGCGTAAATCATATACTTTGTCGAGTTATCACAATTCATTATTATCTTTAACCCGTACTTATCGGATTTCGAAGGAATGTACATTCGAAAGGAACATTTTCCTCGGAAACCTACTAATTGTTCATTAATAGTTACATAAACCAGGCTTGTAGGCAAGGCTCAAGGCAATTTATCAGGAGCATTTCCCACAATTCGCAAATCGGTGCCAATTTTGTAATTTCTTTTCTTTCCTCTCTTGAACTTTTTTCATCGAACGTAAGGTTGTTTACTCGTATTAGGAAATAAAGCCTCTCTCTTGATAAAGTAGATATATAACGATTGCCCGAGTACTCCGGGTCAAATAGGATTTCAGTTGTTAGGTGGTTATTCTTTTGAGCTGCACTCAAAATTAAGAGACCTAATAAAGCCTTCAGTTCTTCCATTGACGTATTAGATACAATTGCATTTTGATTTTACTTGCTTGATTGTGTCTCTATCTCATTGATAGTATATTCTAATATTATGGCCGACATACATAGGTTCCGTGATGACAACACTACGAGCAAATCATTTAAGAGAAGTAATGCAATTTCTAGCGTCTCCAATTGGTCCGGGTTGAACATGAACAATATTTCGCCTCGGAGTCCTGGTTTCTGCTACACATATTACAAATGTGGGTGTTTTCATTGGAGCTCAGCGTTCCACCAGGGAACCGGCTTCCTGCTGGTAGGTTTTTTGACAGCACATGCCACAGGCGCTGCTCAGGTTAGGAACGGCATCCTCCACCAATTGATTTGTTTGGGGTTTAGGCAGGGCTTGAGTGAATTTCTCAAGCTCCACCCTGAATCGCACCCAGTCCGTCTTCAATTGGAATTCGATATATCTATGGTCTGACAGCGTAACATCTAGTAAGACTCTCCAGTTAGTGATGGCCTTCACATGCCAATTAGACAGGGTTAGGTCAATTACTTCCTGTCGTCTCGCCGTCACAAAGGTTGGTTGAGAGCCAACATTGTTGATGATAAGGTCAGACGAAAGAATGAAGTTTAAAAGATGGTCTCCTCTCCGGTTGCATTTGCTGCTGCCCCAAACAGTATTTTGAGCGTTAGCATCGCAACAGATGACGAGTCCAATCCTTCTGGCTTCACAGTACTCTATGAGTTTGGAAACCGCCTTAGGTGGCGGGGGTAGTACCGAGTCGTAGGGGAAGTAAGCAGACAGTGGAACCTTAGGTGGCGCGACAGAGCGCTACTGCATCATACGAACTGCGCATGCTCAGTTATTTGTACCTTGTGAGTCGATTCGACTCATGGTTAGTGGTCTAGGGTTAATAACAAATCTTAGACGGGTGACAGTGTTAAGAATCTCAAATGTATCCCCAGCGAGTACTACTCGTATCTTCAGCAGGGAGTGAAAGGACAATGTTGCATTTGAGATAGGACTGATCTGTGATTTCTTCGGTTTCAAATGTAATCCATTTTTCAGAGACCAGCGATGGATATTAGCGAGCTCACAATTTATAAAGTTTACTACAATAACTCCCCAATATTATTAGTATTCTTGGCTGAGAACAGTTGAGCGTCATCTGCGTACACGTGGACAGCGGAATGTTTACACACAGGCGGTGGATCATTAGTAAATAAGCAAAACAGAATAGGTCCCAGTATCGAACTTTGTGGCACGTTTTGGTTGACAACTAAAAGTGCAGAATAGGTGTCAGAGTTTAAAACAACACTCTGAAATCTGTCAGTCAGGAAACTGTTAATTAGCATCACTGCACTATCATTAAACGAGAAGGATTTTTCAATTTCCAATAAATAAACTCGTGATTCACTCTACCAAAACCTTTAGAGAAATCATGTAGACAAAGAAGTGTAACGTGATTTCTATCGAAATTCTGCCTAATATCTTTTAGGATGTTAACCATAGCAGTGGAAATGCTGTGATTAGCTCTGAAATTGAACTGTGCTTCATACAATAGCCTATTGAGAGACAGGTGTTTAAGAAGCTGTTTCGCTATTAGTTTCTCTAAGACTTTTGATAAGGATAGAAGAATATTGACTCGTCTGAAATCAGAAGCAGAATTGGGATTTTATCGTTTTGCGACAGGTATTACACAGCCTACTTTCCAGGATCGAGGAAATGTTGATGTTGTAGTACAAAGGTTGAGAATATGAGTTGGGTGGGATACTATGAAAAGCCGGATTAGCCTTACAAATTGCATAGGTACTCTGTCCAATATCATTTCATTTTATATCCCTAATATTCGCTAACCGAATCGAGCCTGATGCTCGAATTAGTGAGGTCTTCAGTGGAGATGAAACAACTTTTCTCAGATATCTTGTTTATAGATATCTGGGTTTACTTCACATTTAGCATTAAGTTTGTCGGAGATCCCAATTCGAAGTAGATTATTCCAAAGGGTCTTTGTTGAAAGTGTTGAACTCAGCTTGGAGGAATAAAAATTCCTTTTAGCATTACGTATAGTGACAGACGATATATTACGCATTGCTTTGTAAGCGTGCCAATTTAAGTCAGAAGGAATTTTTTCCATTTACTACAATGATGATTGAAAAACCTCCCACAAAACTGCACAAGACAGTCAGTCTCTAATCCTTTCTTCTTAAGACGCTAGAGAGACTGGTGGACCTGTCCATTCACGAAACCTACAAAAAAGCATGCTTTCGAAATTGCAGCATGCTTACTGTTAGAGGAAATCAGTAAACACAGCTCTACACACGATAGTTAGAACAGTTGAAAAATCTCTTTCCAAGAAAGAATTCACCAAGCTTGTTGTCCTAGATATTGAAGGAGCTTTCGACAACATAGAACCACTAGCCATCACCAATGCAGAAGCAAACTAGAGGTTAATGGTAATGTAATGCTTTAGATCAAAAAGATGCTTTCAAATAGGTTGATGCATTCGAAATTGCGCTGCTACCACACCAAAAGGGCAGTAAAACAAGGCACACCTCAAGGAGGAGTACTATCACCGCAATTGTGGGTCGAGTTATCATTGCGTATGCAGGTTATATTGCAATAGCAATCAACGGGAAATTTCTCCCAACAATCAGAGACATGATGGAAATAGGCCTAGGCAAACTGGGCAAATGAACAGAGAACTGCGGATTTGAAATAAATCCCTCCAAAACGGAACTATAGTTTTATCCACGAGAAAACAGCAGATTCCTCAAATTACAAATTGAATGCCGAAAAATGCACCAAAAAAAGCAACAACTGAGCTATACACCTGAAAAAAAAATCTTGGGCTTCAGTAGTGGTATCAGACTCCATAAGACGCATTGGCTGTATACCGCACACAGTACAGATGTGCAGATCTAACATCTAAGTAGAGTTTAAAGGATGGCGTGCATCGCTATAACAGGGGCACTGTGAACAACCCCCACTGTAGCCCTCGAAATGATACTTCACTTACTCCCACGGACGACTTAATCCCGACCCTAGAATTCAACATTCTTTATAAAACAACAATTCCCAACTGACGACGATGGGAGGGAAATGAATTTCCAGGACACTGCACTGAAATTATACACAGACGGAGCCAGGAAAGACACGGTATGTGAGCCGATATCCAGGCACCGACCCTAAAAATCAGCCAACGCTTTAGACTATCGAACCACTGTAGTATTATAGATTATAAGCTGAACTAACAGCAATTCGTAAGGCCGCCGACTGGATGTCTATATAGAGACATCATCATCTACACAGATAGCTAAGCGGCAATAAAAGCACTCAAGCCACCAATAATAAGATTAAAATTGGACAGGCATTGCGCTGTAACGTGGTGCTGGATACCTGGGCATAGTGATATACTAGGTAATTGTGAAGCAGGCGAACTAGCCAAAATGGATACTACACTGAAGCTCTCGACTATTAATCCACCACCTGTCTCGACTAGACATCCACCAATGTAAACGCAAGAATATAAAATTTCGAAACAAGCATTGCAACAGGCAAATGAGAGATGACATGACCTTGAAACATGCAACTACGCGAGACAAACCTGGCCCAAGTATTGTCAAACCACCATGTAAAACCGTAAGCCTGCTAAAACTATGAAGGCAAATTATAAGCAGCCTAATCGGAGTCCTAACAGGACATTGCGCTTTGAGAAAACATGCCGCAAGATTAGGACTGCCATATAACGACTACTGCAGTAGGTGTCATGATGAGGAAAAACAAGAATCTCCATCCCATCTCCTAAGTAATTACCCTGCCCTCGCCTTCTCAAAAAGACTATTTCTTGAAGAATACTTCTTTAATGAATTACCGGATCTATCCGAAACGGAGATCTACAATATATATCGAATGGTTCCAAAAGTAGCGAGCAAACCGACTCAAGTTTTTTTTTTTTTTTTATAATTCGTGGTGCAGGTTCA
Organism: Merodon equestris; assembly: GCA_958301585.1. Lineage (NCBI taxonomy): Eukaryota > Metazoa > Arthropoda > Insecta > Diptera > Syrphidae > Merodon > Merodon equestris. Next base: position 158,465,602 of record OY284413.1, on the reverse strand, counting down.
AAAGTGAACGACCGGGTGCAGATGGTTTGTGTCGAAGATGTTCGTTGACTATTCTCCGGGGGTGGTTGTCCTTGATAGGATTTGAAAGATTCGACTGAATTTGCGTTGGTTGTAGTTCACAGTAACTCTTTTGTTTCCATGTCATTAAGGTGTTATATTGGAAATGCACACACAGAGAATGAATTTTGAAGCAAGTGTTATATAGTGTTATGCATTCGTCAGCACTTTTTGATCATCTCTCATTCACAACTGATGTTGTTGCACAGTTTTTCCGTATAGCAATTGTTCTTGACTATGGACGGACTTGAACTACAGACCTTCGGCTCAACAGTCGGTGATGATTACCATTGCACTACGACTTGGTGGTATCATAATGGACCGATCTTGATATAAGTGATCCCCACCGCTCTTTGCGGATTGAAGCCACCTTACTTAACTTAACCCTAGCACAATCATTACCATTTTCCGGTTCTTTCCGAAAACTGATCTAGATATGAGGTGCTTTAATATTAATATTTTGCTTTGCTTCTATTATTATCATTATCATTATTATCAGAAATGAACATTTATGTTTAGGTATCGGGTATGCTGGATATTATTTTGAGGTGTGTTGAACTGGTGTGACGAATGAACTTTAATACAATGCGTGTAGAGGTTTTCTTAATAATTAAATAAAGTGGAGTAAGTACGGCTTGTGATTCCTAGACTGTCTATAAGCAGAATTCATAGCGCCTGTTACGCCAAAACAGGCTGATGACTGACAGTAACTGATGACAGCTACTATTTCGCTGGGCCTTGTCCCATTATACTTTATTGCCATTTTCGCTATTGGTGATTTACAGAGATGTGACTTATCTAAGATACAAGTATTTGAAATACAGATACAAGATACAAAATACGTATTTTCATCTTGTAACTATAAGACTTTTTAAAAATTCATTTTGTATCTTGTATTCAAATACCTTTTGTTTGGTATCTTAGTATTTTGAAGATATTATGTTCGCTAAGATACTTTTAGTAATAGATAACTTATTCTATTGTGACATCTTAGGATATTATTTTAAATATTAATGTTGTCGTAGATAAAACTGATCGCGCTATTGAAGCTTCAGTCTTTTAGGGCCGAATTAATAGGTGGCGTGGCAATTCTTTCTTTCTACCAAATGTTATTGGGCCAGCGCACACGAGAGTAGTTCACCCGGCTTCAATCGTAATTCGTTCTTTAAACAGCTACCACCGAAAAAACAAAATGGAAATGTTAAGAACGAGGACAAAAAATGAGTCAAAGGAGCATAAAAAGAGGAGAGGGGAGAGACGTCTCTGTCAAATTAAATGTCAGAAAGACGAAAACACTAACACAATGAAACGAGGTTCATATATACAATTTCTTCTGCTTGAGAAATTCATCCCGTGTGCGTTTAGAGTAAGAGCAGGCCCCGGCCCATAGAATCCGTTGATCCGCCACTCAGTTGATTTCAACTGAGCGCAAAATAGAATACATATATGTACAATTCTTATGGAAGGTGGCCCATACCCGACGGATGTATGAACTTCAAAGTAGAGCTACTTTCTACTTTTTGATCCGCTCACAGTTCATACATTCATATATTGGAGCTTACACATTTACATTTTCAAGTTCACGCATTCACTAATTGAGAGTAAGCACGTTCATTGGTAGATGCATTGAGAGAATGTTTAGGAACTGTCTCGTACTGAGAGAAATTTCAAATTCGGTTGAAATTTTAAACTACTATTAGCGGCGTTCACACTCTACGATTTATCTATCTGACTTGTTGAACGACCAAATAATGCCTAGCGTTCACATCATACAATTTGCTTGACAGACTTCATTTGCGAAAAAAAATTCGAAGCGTTAACATGGCAGCGCATGCTCTTGTTACAGTGACTCGAAATTGAAGAAAAAAAACAAGAAAAAAGGATAAAAACGAATGTGGATTAAACCATGGTCGGAAAACGTAATAATTTCTCAGTGGTAACGTTGTTAAGAGGATTATACATATGTATGTATATTCGTCAGAGGATTTTCATAATCATTTGCGAATGGATGCAGTAACGTATGAGGAGTTACTGGGAAAAATAAGGCCTCATATGTATTAGAAAAAAAAAATACAATACTTGCTTATATTTATCTAATAACACCCCGTACGCTTCGAACTGAATAAAGTACTTTATTTTTGTACAGTTCAATTTTCCATATACCAATTGCCGGTACACTTCAAAGAAATCAACCCAATATTCTTTTTCCTTGTTTGTCGTCATATCATTCATTCCGCTCAAAATTGGTGTTCACTCTCTGAAGTCACAAGCAAAAGTGAAAAAATGCTCTGAAGTCGTACGACAACTGTTCACACCTTACGACAAGTTGATCAACAAAGTCAAAAAGTTGAAAAAATTTAACTTCCATACGACAAGTCGGACGACATGTCGAAAGAGCGTTCACACTTACGATTTGGCCCATCAAGCAAGGTTTTCCAACAAGTCGGATGGACAAATCGTAGAGTGTGAACGGTTGGTGAAGGTCGTTCAGTATGCGCGTAAGGCTAACATTGTTCTCGGAGAAAAATAAAATGTTTTAAGAAAAGCTCATTGAGGCAATCAAAGACCTTTACAATAAAACGTTGAAAACCTATAAAAACGTATAATAATAATTGATTAAGGAAAAGGCTTATTACTGTAAATATGATTACCGAAATAAACTGTTGTTGCAATCAACGCGATTTACATGTAAAAAACTAAACTTTCATTAAAAAAAAAATAGTTTTTTTTACAAAAGTATTTTATCTTTAAAAAGTATTCGAAAGATACATATTTTATATATAGTATTTCAGATACCATTACAGAAAGTTATTTGCATCTGGTATCTGAAATACTTAATTTAAAAGTATTTTGCATTTTGTATTCCAGATACTTTATTTAAGGTATCTTGTACATCACTGGTGATTTATTATCTACCTACCTTGGAGTTCCATTAGTGACGAGTAATCGTTCAACCATATTCACTTTCGGAATACTCAGAATATTTTTTAAAAATCGTTTGCTAGAGTTTCCTAGCATTAGGTTACCATCGTGGCTTATTGGTTGCACTTCATTACCTCAATCTCGGCCTTGGATATGTGCTGGAGCCTTCATCCTTATCAAATCGATGCGTATTCGATTGGATAGAATACTCAGGCCATTCTATAGAGATAAAATATTGACCCAATGGTCCTCGGACGGGGACATGTTCCAGACCGAAAGGAAACAAGTGAATACAAGCTCGGTGGTCCGCAAATGTACTATATATGCAAATTATAAGCATACTCATGCACACATACGCACAAGAATTTACATTTAAATTGGAGTCTCGGGACACAACCAAATTTTGTGCGTACCTATGTACATACATGGTATGTGTCAATTTATTTTCGAAAAAGGAAAGTTTCATGACATTCAAGCACCGTCAGCTGATTTAAGGCCGTTCCGCGACAATGCCGCAAGGGCAAACCTTATAGCCAACCCAAATGTAGTCATGGACATAAAATAAAAAAGCAACTTTATTGAAAAATCGAAACCCTATTGCTCCACAGATTGTACTTTTTTTTTCCATTAAAAGCCTTAAGATTACCTTAACAGGATCTATTAAATGGAATCAAAATTTAAATATCCTTTTCACTTCATTTCTGATCTCGTGCTTCCGTGACTAATTAAAACAAACGAATTCGTTTTTCGAAAACCACACTCATATCAACATGAAGCTGTGCAACGAGAGTTATGACAATTCTACGTGGCTACGTGGCTACTGCACGTTTCAGTCGAAGGTAATGAATCGGTGGTATACCTGCAGGGCTTATGTCATACGTGACGATGCCAACCGAATGCATTTTCACAAAAATTTTGATTTAGTTTTTTTTTTTGCTCCTTTTTATGCATTCGTGTTTTTATTTTGCTTTACATTCGAAGAATTTTTTTTTTGATTTATTTTGGTTTTCGTGCCTTTGATCCTATTGCTGCGGTAGGTTACTGCGTACGCCTGACTCCGGAACTGGCCTTTGTTGCGGTCCAAAAATGTTTCTGGTACACAGGCTAGTACACTGCTCTTCTCACTAGTAAAGTCATATTCATTATAGGTACATATATACAGAAGCAGCGAAAAAACTCTCGACCACACTGAGGTGGAGTGTGGTTTATTTATGTTTTTTTTCCGTAGATTGGTCAGGGGTAAAATAATTTTGTTTTGGGGACCTTTTCCTTCACGGTAACTCTTTTAATGAGGCAAACCTGGACTTCTCTATTATCTATATGAGCAAATAGGAAGTAGGTAACTTAAAAAAAGGTAGTTTTTATGGTTGTTATTTATTTCTTCCACCCTTTTACAATGACCTACATAATTTTGTGGAGCATCTCGGCTGGTTAGAGAGAGACTTTATACTTTGCCTTTGACGTGTTATGTTGGAATGAGTAACTGTAATACATTGGTTTTGCGTCAAACCATAAACTTCTTAATAACTCAATGATACGAGTACTTATGCTTGTTATGCCAGTCTTACCTTGTGGCATCAGAGAGTAGACTACTATAAGCCGATACAATTTTTAGAAAAACAATTTTTCGTATGACTTGAGGTGGTGCCCATGCGAAAGGAGAATGAGGAAGAAGATATGGCTACCAGCTTTACGAGCTTCAAGGAGGATGTTTTAAAATATTTTCTTAGAGATCTTTCGTTTGTTTCGTCAGCGTTAACATGTGAAATACGGAGATTAGCCCGTAAGGATTTTGGAAGAGCTTTGAAGATCTTATTGGCAACTATTGGTATCGTTCTTAGTATAAAAATTGTGCGTATTAATAATGTCATCCAATAAGAGGTAACTTTCTAAATCATTCAAGCTTCTCGGTTCCCGCTGTTCGGAATCGGCATTAAACAGTAGGTCCCTTTCACTTGTGTGAAAAAGAAGTCGCAGACGACATAACTGAATGGGAGAAGCTTGGCTCTGGCCCTTCGTTAGTTGTAACGCCAACTAAGGAGAAGATTATCAACGACCACAGCTCCAATTCCGGACAAAAGAAAGTCAGTAAAAATCATTTGGTAGAGCAATCTAGTGACAGTCACGATGCCTTACTATGTCTTTAACAAGTAGAAGAACTACTTGTGAACATAGATAGATAGGTAGATACTTTATTTAATATAGAACAATTTTACATTTTACAATAATTGGGCATAACTTGCACAGAGATTTGATAAATTGTTAATCTTACTACTCAGATAAATCGTTTTATTTCCACTTGCCTTCTTTATAAATAAACAAATAAATAAATAAACAAATTAGTCAATAAGTAGATAAATGAATTAATAATAATAATAAAAATAAATAAATAAAAGGATAAGGTAAATAAGTAGCTAAATAGTGATATTAGATAAAACAATGTGTATATAAATAAAACTAGAAATTAACATATTTATGTATTTATAATACTAAAAATGAAAGTATGTATTTATAATATTAGAATTAATAAATAGATAATAAATGACGAGCAGTGAAAAATAATAAATCATGTATAAATAAATAAATAAATAAATGGCAAGTAATAAACAGTAAATAAGGAATAATAAGTTACGAATAGGATAGTGGATAAATAAATAACAGTGATAAATTATAAAAGATTAAATTAATATAGATATCTAAAAAATTAAGCAATAAGAGTGGCGTAAGCTCAATAACTAGTGTGTTATCGACACTTAGACATTTAGAAAAAAAACTTTTCATTGAGAATATCAATTCTTCTGGCTACTTGAATTATGCCAACTTGTTCGTGTAAAATCTGTGTTAAAAAATCCCAGGGAAGGTTTAACATTATTTTGAGAACTTTATTTTGTATAAGCAGAAAGTTAGTTTCGCGTCTAGGTAGACCCCGAGGTATTTGGCGCAACTAGCCCATGGTATGTCACAGTTATTTAAAGTCAAATTGTGTTTAGGAAAAGCAAATGATTTCTAATAATAGTTCCACTTGTATGAGATTTATTCAAAGCCGAGTCGTCAGCATATAGTGCTACATAATAGTTTGGAATGTCAGGAAGATCATAAATAAATACTCGTATATTAAATAAAGTTAGTGTCAGAACCGAGCCTTTTGGAACACCAGCAGGTACAACTTTCACGGAAAAAACCGCGCTATTAAGTGAAACAAGGAAGGTTCTGTCTCTTAAAAAGTGTTAGATAATTTTTGTGAGGTATTGCGGGTAGCCAAGTCATCCTGTGCGTACAAGAGACGAAATGGCGAAACACCGGTAATCGGGCACGTTTCTTGGACGTTAAAACAAAAGCCTACAAGATGTTTTACTATGGATTGGAACAAGGAAAAAACGGAATCGCCATCATCCTTGCGGCAGAGTTACTTGGCAACGTCTTAACCATTTCAAAGTCCAGTGACCGTTTGATGGCTCTCAAATTGGTGATGCATGGTGAGGTGTGGAACATCGTAAGCGCATATGCCCCTCAAGTAGGATGCGAACAAAAAGAAAAAGATGCATTCTGGCTAGATTTCCACAACCTTGTCAAAATCATCCCAAAGGAAGAGCTTTTGTTTGTTGGGGGAGATTTAAACGGACATGTCGGGAAGACAAGCGAAGACTATGAAGGCTACCACGGAGGGCTGGGATACGGCACCAGGAACTCTTCAGGTGAAGATATCCTAAACATGTGCAAGTCGTACGGTCTTATAGTGCTAAATACCATGTTCGTCAAACAAAGCCGGCACCTGATCACTTATAGCAGCGGCGGAAATGAAACTCAAATAGACTATCATTTGGTAGTTTCATGAAGCCACGAGCTAAAGATTGCAAAGTGATCCTGGGAGACGCGATCGCCCCTCAACACCGTCTCCTCCTGACTGAATTTTTTATGGATGCGAGAAAGAAGTCAAAGCAGCAAACGAAGGTGTCTGAGAGAATCAAGTGGTATAAGCTGGATAAAGGAAAAGGCGAAGCTTTTATTACCATCATGGAAAACTACCTCTCTTCCATTATCGATAAGGTCGGTAATGAGGAGTGCAGAGCACAAGACATGTAGGATTCCCCACAACAATCTGGCCTGGAGAAAGCCAAATCACTGCTCGGAACATCTAAAGGCCCCTGCCAACACGCAAAAGAAACATGGTGGTGGACAGACGAAGCCAAAGCAGTGATACACGAAAAGAAAATGGCTTTCCAAGCTTGGTCAAAGTGCTCTTCTACTAATAGAGAGGAAAAAGCTCGCCGTGAAAAGGTATATAGATGTTGCAAAGGTATCGCGAAGAAAAAATGCGCCGAATTCAAAGCGAAAAGCATGGAAGGCCTCTATCAGGAGTTGGAAGAAATATCGTCTTCCGCGTCTGACAGGAACCAGGCTACCCAGGAGCTTCGACAAAACAATTTGAACAAAGGAGCAAATATCTTTAAGATAGCCGCCCAGAGAAGAAGAAATGCTCAGGAGATTCGTTTCCCAAAGTTTATTAACAATGCTGAAGGCCAACTCCTTGTGGAAGACGAAAAAATTCTCCACAGATGGCGACAGTATTGCGAGGAACTTCTGAACGAACAGTTTCCCCGAGTGTACTTTCCAAGAGCCGCCCCGAATCATGCCGAAATATCCGACATCACAGTCGAAAAAGTTCGGTACGCGGTTAAAAACTCCAAGAAAAGAAAAGCTGTTGGGCCGACGGGATACCCTCTGAGTTCTGGAAAAAGATGGGAGACATCGGGTCTAGATGGCTCATGGTTCTTATCTCCAAACTTATGAGAGGCGACACTATGCCTAATCAATGGAGGGAAAGCTTCCATTGCACAAAGGAAAGGGTGATACGCGAAATTGTGATAACTACCGTTCTGTCAAGCTGATGACGCACACCATGAAGATCGTTGAACGGGTATTAGATAGCCGACTGCGGAAAATAACACGACTATCTAATGACCAGTGCGGGTTTGTCTCGGGTAAATCAACAACAGATGCAATCCAAAGTATAAGGATCATGATGGAAAAGCATCGTGATTCTTCAAAGGACTTGCATATGGTGTTGGTTGACTTCGAGAAGGCCTTTGACCGGCAACCAAGAGATCTTTTATGGGTAGCGCTAAGACAAAAAGGAGTTTCAGAAACCTACGTGCGAGTGATTATGGACATGTACGAGAGAGCAACGACAAGAGTAAGATGCACCGCAGGAGTCACCGAAGAGTTCGCAATCAAAGTCGGTGTACACCAAGGGAGCGTCCTCAGCCCACTGCTTTTTATAGCAGTCCTTGATTGCTTGCTTGAAGGAAAAGTGACGGACCCCAATGTGCACCAGCTATTCTTTGCTGACGATGGGGCCATTATAAGTGATGATCAGGCGTCCCTACAACGAGCACTTGATGTGTGGGTGGACATGTTTGAGGGACACGGGTATCGTATTAGTTCAAAGAAGACAGAGTATCTGTGCTGCCCGTTCTCTGACCCTCATCAGCCTATTCCAGACATTTACTTGAATGGAAGAGTGCTTCCCAAGTGTGAAAAGTTTAAATATCTGGGAAATATGATTAATAGAGAAGCAACTTGTGATGACGACATCAAACATCGCGTAAGCGTAGGGTGGATGAAGTGGCGGGAAAACTCCGCCATCTTCGTGATCGAAAAATGCCCCCTAAGCTGAAAGGAAGGCTCTACACTTCAGTTGTACGTCCGGCGCTCACATACGGTTCACAATGCTGGACAATGCACAAAAAGTATGAGAGCAAATTAACGGCAACTGAGATGAAGATGCTTCGCATGACAGCGGGAGTAACAAAGCGTGACAGAATTAGAAGTTCAAAGATCCGAGGAAGCCTCCACGTAAAAGAAACCATCACAAGAAATATAGAGCGCGACCAACTCAGTTGGTATTGCCATGTTCAAAGGAGAGATCCTTTGAACCCCGTCCAAAAGGCGTTATCAATCAACATTCCAATTTCAACACGCAAAAAAGGCAGGCCGAAAAACAATTGGTGCAAACAAATGCAAAAACACCAGCATTTGATTGGCCTCAGCGATGAAGTAATCCCAAACCGGGAAGCCTGCCGCTACTTTCTGAGGTCAAACCGGCGGACCCCACAAGCGGACCAGTAGGAATGCAGTTGAGTGGGAAGGTTATGGTCCTACACTTCCGACCATAACAACGCCAGAAAAAGGAAAAGAAGAAAAAGAAGAAGATTCCATTTTAGGTTACTGTCCACAATCACTCCAAGATATTTATATGTACAATAGATTATAGAACAGTTATCGTCCTGTTGGAGTCGCAAATAACTTTTCGCTCTGTGGATGCATTCATATCCATTCATTTTTATTTTACGGTGATATTTGGGGATGTGTCGTTGCATTGGTTAAATTCGCTCTGCTTAAGCTTTTCTGCTGATATGACTTGCTACGATGGCATATCAACTTCGTATCCAAAACCGGTACTCTGTATAAGGACCGATAGGAGCTCATATATGTACATATATTATAAATAGAAGGGGGCCCAATTATGATCCCTGTGAGACTCCATACACCTTCTTTTCTTCGCCACTAAAGTTCTCCTTTATTTTGACTTTGAAACTCCTATCTTTGAGATAGCTTTCGAACCAGCTTAAGATGTATCCCCGAACTCCAATTTTTTTCTAACTGCTTCAATATGTCAGTTAGAAAAGTCAATGAACAGAACTTATGCTTTTTGTAAAGATCATCATTCTTAAAGAAATATGGGCCAATGATACCACCAGCCCATAAGGCACACCAAACAGTGAGTTTAAATGATTGTAAGGGCTACCCTACAAAGGCTTCTGACTTTCTCCACTATAAATTCGGCAACTTTTTTGTTTACATATCCATTAAACCAAAAATGGACCTCATCGGAGAACAAAATCTTGCCTTGAGAATGAGGATCAAGCTGAAACATGTTTTCGGCCCATTCACCAAACCGAATTCTTACACAAGCTGGATCTAATAATAAGATATTTTCGTAAAATCATAGTTCCAATGGCGAATCGTCTCACTCGGATTCTCCTCAACACTGTGATCCACAACGACGACAACTTTTTCTCTTCGCACTATTTGTCGTCTTTGGGGGTCGTCATCGTGTTCCGAATAAATTGCTAAGACGAAAGATTATATCGGCCGTAAAATGGACACAGCGCACGATAAGTTTAGCGAATGGAATTATTTTGAAAATAAGTTTACATAATTTTGCATGCATTTTTTTGACGTTAATCTATTTGGAATAAAATGGCAAAATGTATTAATTACAAGTCAGCTTTTAGCTATCAAATAGATGATTTGTAAAATCAATGTTGCCAGTTTAAAAACCAGATCGCTTAAAAAAAACACCTTTAATCTAGATTCAAGATTTCAAGATTTAATAATCCTGGTAAAAATTTAAATGCAAGAGGGACAGAGGAGTTGCCGATGGACATTGGTCTTAAATGCTTGCACGTTGTACTGAGGGGGGAAGTCCGAATCCGCAAGAAATTCCAGATTCGTGCGGTCCAGATTCGGTACGTCCGAAAGTGGGCGTCAAAGTATATTGATGGTTATTCCTCGAGAGATGTGATCGAGGACTGGTACACGAGTAACGGGCTGTCGGTCGACTGATGTCGTTCTCTTCACGACAAGGAGGAAAACTACTGGCATTACTCAGCTGGTGCTAAAAGGCATTCCCATCCCAATATCCAAGGAAGCTAAGTCCATGGGAGTCATCTTAGATAGCAAGCTTCTTTGATCAAAATATGTTAGGTATAAAACCACCATGCAAAGGTGCCATTGGCACAATATAGGGCTTATCGCCGAAAAAGGTCCTTTGGATCTACACGGCAATGAGAGCGATAATCTCATATGCATCGGTTGTTTGGTGTAACAGGCTAACACGCAAACACGTTGTGGCCTCTTTCACCAAACTCCAAAGAGCAGTCTACATATCTCAGCTGCACGGGGTTTTCCCCAGAACACTAGGAGCTGCTCTAGATGCTATGATGAATCTTCCACCCCTTGACATATTTATATATGCGCGCTGAAAGCCATGTCTCGCCTAAAGAGAAATGGTCTTTGGTACAACTCGCATTGGAGTGAAAGTATACTTGCGCGAGAAATATCCTACGACCCCTGTCTCACGACAACTTCCTGAAACTTTCCAGCGATGTTCTAGCGAATCTAATGTTTTGGTAATGCTGGAGTTACCTACCAATTTTATCGCGAGATTTTGTATTCTGTCAAGTAAGTTTAACGAGGTCTTGGATTCACCGGACCAAACATGAGTGTTAAACTCTAATTTAGGGCGAATGAACGCCTTATTGATTGTAGCCGATCTAAGGGTGAGAAATATTTCTTACATCTTTATAAGAAGCCTTGGAATTTCGCAGCATTATAGGCGACACTGAATATGTGGCCGTTCCAATTAAGATTGTTAGTGACACACATACCCAGTATGGATAGCTCAGAAACCGAGATGCAAGTTCCGTTCATGGATAATTGCTGCGGGTCGGTGATACGTTTTAACAACATGATAAAGCACTGTGTGTTTGAGGCACTAAATTCCACTCTATTCTTTTTACCCACTGCAATGATGCTGTCAATATCGGAATTTAATGAGATTAACATACGCTGCCGCTGACTGGTTACAGCCGAAGACCAGGGTCGTAAAGTAGTAAACGAATATGAGAAGCTAAGGGTACTGTCGTCGGCGAAGGACTGGATTGAATTAGAAGTGGCAGAGAAGAGACCATTTATAAAAATGAAGAAGAGTGTCGTAGACAAGATGGAGCCCTGGGGAACACCAGCATTTGAGAAATGAATGTCAGACTTGAATCCGTCCAAAACAACTTGAATTTAATGATTCGAAAGGTTGTTCTAATCCATTGAAGAAGAGAGTCATCGATCCTGAAAGTATGCATTTTCGACAAAAAGGGTTCATGCCATCTTTTCCTGTCGAATGCTTTCGAAATATCCAGTGCAACTATTTTGCTTTCACCTGCTATTCCACTTTTCGGTGAGATATGTAATCAAATCATTGGCATTGGCGGTCATTGGGGAGTTTCCATGATTCAAGATAAGTTTAATCAACGTTTCAACTACCTTAGAAAGAAGGGACGTTAGTTCAATAGGTCGGTAGTAATGACTTTTTTCAAAAGACCTGAATCATCAATCACGTTATTCAACAGCTCTTGAGCGATATCCATGCGAACGTTTTTTAGGTCAAAATTCAGCAATTTCGGAACAAACTTCGCCGACAGACGTTTCATGCCCAAAATATCTGAAAAAATTCCACGGCATGAATCAACCGATATGCCAACGTCCTCAGCAGCTTCTCTGACAGTGAATCAACGGTTGTCCATAGCATTGTGGTTTAAAGACCCCTGAGAAATTTCTATTAGCCATTGTTTCGTCCAAAATTAAAATAGACTAGGCCAAATTTTGCCAACATTTTATACTTTAATTATAATTTGTCATCCGGTAATAGCCATTTCTTTACTATTTTCACGTTTTCGTCGGTCGTTGATATCATATCAGCATCGATTATGCGAACACACTCTTTTCCGATAAACATGATTTACCGCTGATAGTAAATAATAGTAATGTACTGTCTGAAAAGCTATTAGCAAGAGGAAAATCGGGTCCATCTGACCCAGGCATTCATCGAAATAAAAAAGAAATTTGAACAAAACATGTAATTCACCAGCAGGTTTTCGCATCAAATATCAGGTATCATTCATTTTTGGCCGTGGACAGCTTTTATAACTCAAATACCAACGTGAAATGGAAAACAGAGAACACTCATTTTGTATGGTCACAAGAAACACTTTCGAGGTTTACATTATAGTCTGTAAATGAAACTTTTCATCGCAACCACCCGTATTTGACGATCAAAGTTTGTTTATGTATGTCAGATAAGACAAATAATTAATTTATGGCAACGTAAACAACTTGGGATGTTCACGAACAATGTTATTTCTAACTAAATTAGAACTAAAGCGATTAGATATAATCGATACATGCGAAAGTATGAGTCCTTGGAAATATTATGTTCTCCTTAAGCGAAGGCTAAATCTCTGCTTTAATTAGAAAGTTTTTAGAATTTATGTCTTTGATAAGTTTTTTTTTGTTATTGCAGAGACATTCAGTCTGGAAGGGTAAAATGCAGTCCATTCGACTACTTTCTGTATATCTCTTAATGGGAGGAAAGTTTTTTGTTGGCCCTTCTAACCTCGACGTCGTGAGTGTCCTCATAATGTTCTTGAAAAAGGAATAGTCGCCAAAAACTTTCATCATCTAGGATTTGAGTCAGACATGAAATTAAATACGTAATATAATAAATATAAGTGCAATAATACAGAAACTGTTTAGCCTTGTGTCATAAAGTAACCTCTTGGTGACTAGTGCGCAAAGGGTCACGGGGATTGCTTGATTAATGAAACAAAATTAAACTTGATTAAGGAACGATTGGATTATTTATTTTTTGCCTTAAGCTTATTTCAAAATCCTGTACTACCTGCACAAGGCAAAGATTTGGGATTTGGTCATTGGGAATCAGAAAAACCAGTATGCAAGACAACCTTCATCTGGTAACGTTTTCTGGTGAACCCAAAATCTCCCAGAACATATCATAATATAAAAAGCTCGGGTCTGGTGAAATAGAGAAAGGATATTACAGCCTTGTGGAATCGCTCAAAGGAATAGCCTTCTAGAACATTAGGAATTGTTAGAAAACAGAGTTGCGGTGAAAGCGGGCTTTATTTTAGTGGTAAGGGCACAAGCCTTTGATCCACGATGCTCTAAACTGCCGAATTATAAAAGAAATAATGACGAAGTTCCCTTTGTCATCAATCCGTCAAAATCGCCAGGTAACTAACAGAGCTCGGATCCAAAGTTATAAGCAGAAGGGCTGGATCGAATGACAAAGCCCAAGATAGTAAAGACATCCTTAAAATCAGTATGGGGGGTTCATACACTGCATTCTCAGGAACTCAGCTCTACAGCATAAATTACGTAAAAATGACATTTCAGACTTTCGTTTAAATATTTTTGATTGGGTTTCTACCCGGTTGCCCGAGAAAGGTGTTTATTACTCACAGTGGCGGATTTACCAGCAGACTCTGTGTGTGCAGGCACTGAACGGGAAACAATAAGTTTCTTGAACGCCTCATGAAGTCTCCACTTCAGACGAAATGCAGATGAATTCATGCATATGATCATCGGCAAGAAATGTACACCAGAAAATAGGCATAAGTCTTCAAACTGCAATTGGATTTCAATCAGTCGATCCTTACCTTTAATCTGAAAAGGGTAACTTGAAACGCTCAGTCGTTAATTTTTAGATTTTTGACGGAGTTCCCATAATATCCAAATTAACGAAATCTCATTCTATGCTACTTTACCTCAACGTTTACAAGTCGATAGTTGGACACCTTATTCTTCCGCCCTTTTTTGTGGATTGGGATAATGTAAGCATTTTTCCAAAGGTGAGGAAAAGTCTCTGTGAAATGGGAATTTGGAATAAGATCGTGAAGGGTAGGAGTTGATGGCTGGGGTATTTTTTAAAACTATGGCAGGGCGGCAGCCAAGTCCGGAGAGTAGTCTTCTGGTAAACAACATATTCTCCCGATGTCTAAGCCAGGAGTTTTATTCACTGAGGTTAGAGACGTGACAAGGCAGGCTTTCATATACCGAAAATAGTCATGATCGGGTTAAACGACCCATTTTGTGAACGACAAGCCCAAGAAATGGGCTCAAGTTGAAAACTATATTCATCTAGTGACAGCTAGAGGGGAGGTGGTTATTTGTTATAATAACGCAGTTTACGGCAACATATGAGAAGATCAGTTCAAGTTAGCAGTCCATGGTATTAGCCTTGTTACCAAGTTGGAGGAGTTCAGAATCGGTGAGACAATCAGTGAAGAGCATTTAATCACTAGACAAGATGTTAGTCGTTTGAGCCCATATCAAGTACAAAAGGTTGAAATCGCCAGAGATGATGTCATTGGGTGCAGCGATATCAAATATGGAACCTATCAAGTCGATTGCAAGTTGATAACAATAAGTGGGTTGGAAGAGATGAATTTAACAGCAGTAAAGAAAGATCTTCCCTTTCAGGCAATTCTTGTAAAAAAATTACTCCGCAACCGTAAGGATCGGCAGTATTATCGTGGTTATCAGTGCGAAACAGAGTAAATGTTATGTGAATAAAGCACTGTCTCCGATACTGTGGAAAAGATTAGTTTTCCTTAGGACTTCTTAAGGCAGTTTTTTGGAATTGTTAAGTACTGCGGAAATTTTGATGCGCCCTCCTCTGATTTTCTAATTATAAAAGGGGATGTATTTAATTGAACTGGGCGATTCGTAGAGAAATATACCGGTGCTTAGGTTAGTATTGAAAATTGTTTTCGAAGTACGGTTGTCTGCAGGTAAGAGAGACGCGTGGAACTTAAGTGGGCATCGAACGAGGAGAGATCGTTAGTTACAGAATTGGTTGAAGTATTTAGGTTTTCGTGAACCGGACAGAATTTTTTCAGTTCGTTAGGAAGACCTTCTTGGTGGATCGATATCGTGACGTTAGTTTTGGTTTCGCCGATAATGCAGATGGATTCAGTTCTGCTTTGAAGTAAGGGAAGGTAGAGACTCATGTTTTAGTAGATTCTTCCCTTTCTCAACTGTGACATGACATATCGGTCTGCAGCGTGATTTTCGGCAAAGCGTTTGATAGATTTGACGGTGGAAGAGACAATGTAAGAACGATGGGGGGGAAATGACAGGAGTCTTGAGCGAAGCAGAGGAGATGGAAGTGGTTGGGTGAAATTTAGAGTATATACATACAATTGTTTTGGGGATCCTGAGGGTCGAAAGAGGGAGTTGTATTAGTGCGAAATGCGGGCCGGGTTGAAGGTATGCCACTGTGTGTGTCGGATTTTTCTGTGAATGTTCGGGGCAGAATTAGGGTAAATTTGTGAATTTTTAATAGGGGAAGCAAATAAGGTCGAGAGTATTTGAAAAATATTCATACTTTTAAGGGGAATGATAGCGTATAGATTCAGGGGGGCTGGGCTGAGGGGCTGGGTCTGGCCGTGAGTGGCTTACTACGCTTGGTGATATTTGTCTTAGATCTTTTGTTGGAAGAAATCGTATTGCATCGGCCAAACTGTTTTAATGAAAAACAGTACAGAGTACTACAAGGAAACCAATACGTATTCTAAGGAGCCAAACTAGAGGGAAATGAGTGCGAGAACTGTTGAACTTAGTGACAGTGAATTTTGATAGAGACCATCGTATGATTATAATGTTCCTCGACTTTAGTAAGGCATTCGACATATCATCAAAGTACTATTGACCAAAAGCACAAGTCGAAATGATGTTAAGCATAATCGAGGGTAAAAAGCAAGGTTTGGAATCTTGGAAGGTGCTGCATATCTTATTTTCAAATGATGTTCTACGTACGTTCCAACATAATACAGTTTTTGTAAATGCGGACAGCATAGCTTGCTCGTTAAACATAAATGCCTAGAAACCACTACAAGTAGAATGCAACAAATGTTCGTCAAATTTCTGAGGCAATGCAAAGGGTTGGTTTTTTAAAACGCAAATAAAAACTTGATGCACATTCGCACGCTATTGATTGTGATTGTGATCGATGGAATTTTGTATTTCCACATGGAATTGGCTTGGTTCATTTCCTTTAATTTCAATATGCCCTGGAATCCAGTAAAGTTTCAAGCGAGTTCCTATTTTTATGATATTGTCTTTTGTTTTGCTTATGATCAGTGAATGATTGCTTATATTTTATATCGTATTTAACCGTTAAAAAACTGTTTGTACAAATCAGAGCCTTATTCCCCGTTTTTGTAGTAATTTCGGTTGCGTTTGCAAATGCTTCAATGGAAAATACTGAGAAATAAGGTAAGAATTTTTTTTTATAGGGTTCGTGCAAGCTTAAGAGTTCTTATGGTGTTTGTCACACAACCTGGACGGGACGCAGATAGTTTGTGTCGAAAATGTTCGTTCACTACTCTCCGGGGGTGGTTGTCCTAGACATTAGATTCGACTGAATTTGTCGCGTTGGTTTTAGTTCACAGTAACTGTTTTGTTTCCATGCCATTAAGATGTTATATTGGAACTACACACACAGAGTATGAATTTTGAAGTGATTTTATGCTACGAGTGTTTGCCTTCGTCAGCATTTTTTGATCATCTCTCGTTCACAACTTATGTTGTTGCACAGTAATTTTCCGTATAGGAATTGTTCTTGGCTATGGACAGACTTGAACTACATACCTTCCACTCAACAGTCGGTGATGATTACCATCGCACTACGACCACCATTATTTTTGGTGCGGATACTATTGTAGGTGGGCATTCGAATTGACAATTGCGAACCCTTCACCTTCTTCGACTTGACACGACAGACTTGAAGTAGTGTCAGGAGAGTTCTGTATTAATGGAATCCCGTAGAAATAAGGGTGATTTTCCATTAATTATTTTTCACCTTTGGGGAAGGCATATTAGTTTTGCATAGCTTAAAGCATTGTGGAGTGCAGATATTGTTTTTTTTGTAGAATGTGATGGTTAGCAATTTGGTTTTACCTAGGTGAATAGGTGAACTAAAAGAGTAGATTTCAGCTACGAATCAACGGGAAGTCTATCCCCCTTCGATTGATGGAAAACCTTCTTCTGAAAGAAATTTTTTTATTCAGATGTTGTTGAATGCTCTAATGCTGAATGTAATGGCTACGTGGTAGGCTGGACAGAGTATTTTAAGATGATATGTAGCGCATTTGCTGTTCATAATTAAGCCTTAATCTATTTTAGATAAAATAAGATAAGATAATAAGATTTAGTTACGTGAACAAAGCTATTTTAAATATTAAATAATGTTGAGCTTGAGAGATAATTTTATTTTTAAGGCTCTACAGTGTTTTTTTAAAGCTAAAGTCATAATCGGATGTAATGATAAACTAGCTTTAATATCTTCTGACACTATGATGCAAAGGTCGATAGGGTTATTTTTTTCAAACCCAAACTTAGTTAAGGATCGAATGGGGGAGTGTGAAATGAGCCGATGACAGTCTGATTTCCCGGGAAATGGGTCTGAAACAGACTTTCTGAGTACAACGATTTTTGTCGATTTTCCTCGTTTGAGAACGTTAACCAACTCGCTGGTCGCGCTCAGGGATTTGATCTCTTCGCAGAAGGACTTATAGGAATCATTCTTCGATTTACGAATAAGCTTCTTATATTCCTTTTGCTGCTATCGATATTTATTCCAGTCATCTTTCGAGTTCGATTTATGCGATCTATTCAGGAGACTTCTGGCTTCCCTGCGAAGACATTGGAGCTCAGCGTTCCACCAGGAAACCGACTTCTTGCTGGGAGGTTTTTTGACAGAACATGCGAGTTCGAAACAGTTGGTGATGGCGCTGTTTAGGTTATGATCGTTATCCTCCCCCAATTGCTTTGTTTTGAGTTTAGGCACGGCTTGTATGGATTTCTCAAGCTCCTCTCTGAATCGCACCCAGTCCATCTTACTCGGATTCCGCTTGGGCTGCGAGGGCGAGATCCCACACTTCAATTGGGATTCGATATACGTATCTATGGTCTAATAGCGTAACATCTGGTAAGATTTTCCAATTAATGATGGCCTTCACATGCCTATGAGACAGGGTTTGGTCAATCACTTCTTATCGTTTCGTCGTCGCAAAGGTTGGTTGAGAGCCAACATTGTTGATAATAAGGTCAGACGAAAGAGTGAAGTTTAAAAGATGGTCTCCTGTCCAGTTGCATTTGTTGCTGCCCCAAACAGTATTTTGAGCGTTAGCATCGCAACAGATGATGAGTCCTATCCTTCTGGCTTCACAGTAATCTACGACTTCAGAAACCGCCTTAGGTCTCGGGGACAGTATCGAGTCGTAGGGGAAGTAAGCAGTCGCCACGACGAAGTGTTCAGTTTCTCCGTGCGCTTTGTAGCTGACTTTCGCAGCCACCAGATCTTGTTCACAGAACTGACCAAGTTTGGTTACTGATAGCGTGTTCGATATAATGAGGCAGACCCTAGGCCTTTCGGATCGCTCATCATAAAATGGCATCATCACATGGCATCCACACCCATGGTTCCTGAATGGATACAATGTGATGATTGGTACTACTCCATGCAATTCTGCTACTGAGAAGAGCGGTAGCAGCGTTGCAATGCTGTGGATTAATCTGAGTAAAAATCATAGATTTTGCCTGCGGAGCACGTTCCATCCTTCGACTACTTGACATCAAAATGGAATAAAAAGGCTGAGGTGAATCGTACGCCGATTTCAGAGTCTCCACAGAGCCGTTGTCCAATCACACAACCAGAGTGAAGCCCTCTTTTTTCAGATAGCCCTTTTTCTTTTTGTAGGAATAGACAGTCCAGGCCCTCGTGTTCGGTCCCGGGTTCTGCGCACGTGGTCGCGTCAAGACTTCCAGCTTGCTTCCAGGTTTCCCGGAATCCAGTAGATGGCGCGCGTTAAATTTGGGGGACTAACTACCTGATAGGTAGTAGTTCACAGTGGAGGGATTTTCGGCACCATGCTCCTGATCCAGGCAGATGTCGGCTGTGAGGAACAGCTCACCACGAAGGTACCATTCATTAAAGCAGACCTCTCAGCCTGAATATAGAAGCCTGTTGCTGAAGCTAGCTACAGTAGATGATCCTCGCAGCGTTGGCAATCTGCGCTGGCCATTCTGCTGTCACTGCCAGCTTTCCCTATCCTCACCTTTTTATAGGAGATTGCTGCCTCTTTGTAGGACAGGTACTTGTCTCGATTCTTTAAGGTCAGGTGTATCTCATTTCCAGAGGAAAGGGTTTTGTTGTGTGAAGTGCCCGCCTCCGAGGAACAGTCTTTGTGCCTCTCCGTCCGCGTTTGCGAGCGCTCTTACCTTTTTCGGTTCGAGCTCCTGCTCCCTTCCGACGCCGCTTTGGAACAGCTCTGCCAGCTTGAGGTTTGTTGGGATATAAAACTGCTTTCCCTTCTGCGGTCAGAGTTTTCCTGTCAGCATCATCGCCTTTTTCGGCGGTGGTGCCGGCTATAACAGGACCCTGAACACCTCCAGCTCCGTCAGTTTTGGAACCTGGCACATTCTTATTGGGGATTTGACCGTCACCAATAAGGTATGAGTACTTTGTAGTATACCTTAAAGTTTAACTTAGGAGACATCAGATCATTCACTCGCGTTAGTCCCCAGATGTAAGCCACTTTTTTAAGAATTACTAGATGTCCAACAAGGTTTCTTTCTTTGTATTTATAGGATCTCTGTAAGGTTAAGGCTTGTTGGCAGCTTGAGCCTGTAGGGCAGTGTGTAATTGAGGGATGTTTAGAATTGCTTCCATCCCTGCAGTGGGAGTCGTTCTTTGTATTTTAATTGATTTTATTCATGGTGCTTCTGGGCTCATACCATTTGATTATAATTCCAGAAACTCATTTTTGGGTTTAGCCCCCTTGTTTTGCTTACGAGTTGTTTTAGGGCCCATAGGGCTTTGATGGCCTTTGAGTATGTTTCGTTTATTAGTGCATTCCAAGAGTGTTTTTGGTCGAGCATTATACCTAGAAACTCTACCTCTTCTTTTAATGGAATGCGTTTCTTTGACTTTTAAAGTTTGAAGATTATTTGTTCTTCTCTAAGTGAATCGAATTACATATGTGCGTTTTGCATTCTCGCACCAGTTCCAGGTTATTTCTAGGGCTCTTTGCATGAGGTTACTTATGATGTCCTCATGTTTTCCTTTGACGATTATGGTTCTTAATTTTGTATCTCATATTGAATTTTCAAATATTGAATCTGAATCAGTTAAAACTCAATCTAACCGATATTTATGTATGTATATATATGCAATCACCTGCAGGTAACATTTTGCCATTCAAGTAAAATTTATTGCACCGTTTATCGCTGAAAATTTAAATTAAAGAGAAATACAATCACCTAGCTAACATTTCAAAGTTCGCTCTGGTCGTTCATTATCTTTGCATTCTCATTGAAATATTTCGAAAATATAGAAAATCACGCTCTAGTCATAAGCACCTCCAAATCAAGCGAGGATGTGTGCTCTCCAGTACGTACCAAATTAAAGCATCATTTGGAACCCATTTTAGCGAAATTCCCAAATTACCAATTAAGCTAAACGGCCACATTCTGCCGGTCGACCGTGCAGCCTACAAAGGCGCCACATGCACCCGCATACCCTGCACTTATTCGCTGCACTGGAAGCTGTACAATTCATTGGTTGCATTATTCAATCCGGCCAATCGATACGCACTCAAACATTCAATGAGGTTCTCTTTAAAGCGCTTTTGCGAAACAATTTCCCCATCCGTACCGAAAATGAGCCGTGCGATAAATGACCATTAAATCATTTTTATTCGACAGGAATGTGAGTTGTTGTGTAACAGCAGTACCTAGCGCGTTACAGGAAGAGGATTTGGAAAAAAAAAAGTTTAATACGACCACACCATTATGCGATCCAAAAGCAAGCACCACACCATTTCGAGGCAAATAATCGGATACAGAGGCGCACAGCATGGACCTGTAAAAATGTAAATTTGTCTCCATTATTTTTCATTTGATAAATATTTAATAACGGTACATTGTTTCATATAATACTAGCCGAAAAGTATAAATTTCTCCCCAGTTAGGCATTCCGCGCAAACATTATGCTTGTATTAGCACAAAATACCCCGCCGGGAATAGAGAGATACGTTTACTTGCGGTCCTTGCTGTGCACAGGCTGCTTCCATGATACCATGCCGGGGATTCGGCTTTAGACGGATACGTATTGTCGATGGCATTGGCTTGCCCGGGTCAGGATTGATGTATTATACATATAATACAATGTGTAGGTATACACGTTCGGTATGCTAGTATTCATCCACATGCATGTGTTGCGAAGCGCATTTGTTGCTACTAGGATGTTTGAGTGAATTTACATATTTTGCTGCAAGCTGTTGGTTTTCTAGATTTTTTTTTCTCCTTAATTTTTTTTTTCATTTTGCTTATTGCATTTTAATTGGCAAAATAAATATTAGTTTACATGTTCGGCATCATTGTGAGCCAATGAACAGGAGTTTTTCACTCGCTTTCCTTGTTTTTTTATTTTATTTTTAATTCCTGAGTTTATTACCGCTCTGGCTATTTTCAGTTGCATTTAAGACCATGAATTGAGGAGAGTTTAAAAGCTGTTTGCTTGCCAGGATTTCAAATGCTTTAAGGGCTGTAGAAAAACGTAAACTTTGTTTGCCTTTACTGAGATACAAATGAAGCACACCCACTTCTACGCTGATTTTACTCAAATTACTTTCGTTTTATGTACTTTTTGCTCGCAGTGAATTCGTAAAATAGACTCCATTAAGGCGGCGCCGCTTGAAGGAAAGAAGAATATGAATACAAGTATTACAGAAATATAAATGAATTGAAGAAACGTGATTCAATTCTTTCTTAAAAGTATGTGCTTTATATATTTCATGAATAAGAAAGAGTCAGTGCAACCAAGCACATCACTGAACTCTTTGTGAAACTCAAAACCCATAAAAAGACCGGCGCCTTTATTGAAGATGATTTCATGTTGACTGATGAATCAAAGGTAGGGGGTCGGTTAAAATCAAGCAGAAACTTACACGGTTATGACATTCAAGCCTTTCTCTTAGGAAACGGGTCTCCGACGGAAGGTTATAAATGTGGAAAGGAATATTTTTTTGAAAGTCTGAGCCATTAGAGGTTTTTTATTTTGCTTTGTTTCCGGACACAAAGGTTCAAAAAGGTTGCCGAAATCAATTAGTCAAAAAAGAGGAGCTACCGTAATTGAATCCGACATTACTTCAGTTTGGTTGCTTCGTAAATCTACTTTTACTGCTTTTGTGAGTCTTTCCCATTAAGTTCAGTTTATCAATAAAAGATGGTACAACGACAAAGAAAAAGGTTCATTGTGTATACATAGTTTTTTTCGGTTTTTCTGTTTTTTTTTTGGTAAGAATAAAATTTAATTTAATTTTCTAGTGAAAATATTTTTTTTTTTATTCAAAATATCGGCTTCTAGACATCTTTCAGATATTTTATGAATACCATCACGTGCCAAAAAAACTGTTTGTCTTTCACGGTAAACAATTCTCCATTGATGCGAAGAGGTGATAGTCATATGGCGCCAAGTCTGGGGAGTACAGCGGGTGCAAAAGGATGTCCTATCCAAGCAATTTCAGAGTGTCTTTCACTAATTTTGCCGTGTGAGACGTTGAGTTTGAGTTATGTCATTATCCAATAACCTCTGCAATTGCTCGCCCTCACCTTCTTTGTGGTCTACCGGAGCGCTAACTGTCGTCACATTAAAATCAACACTCTTAAATTGTTGAAACCATGTCTCACATGTTCTAATTGATGGACCGTGTTCTACCAGCGATAAAAGACTTTCAACAACTTTTTTCTTTTGATTAAATCCCTTTCAGACAAACGATAAAACAAAACGCTTCCTTTTGGCGGACTCAACTTGTGTGTGTTTGTAGTTATCTCAGATGAGTAAAATGGCGTATGTGTCAAACTAATACGCCACATATGTACTTTCCGCCGGCGCCATCTATTAGCTCAACCGAGAAAAACGTATACATACACATGGTATAGTATCAAGTTCCACCTTATTGTTTCGAAGATATGGGAGAAGAGAATTGATTTACTAATCTTGTTAGTTGTTAATTATGCGTTGAATGAAATAGGTTCGAAGTCGATATCATATATTATTATTGTAATTCTTACTATTATTACCGCCCATTAGAAACTTAGAAGCTTCGTTGACCTCTGCTGCGTCGTTCCTCAGGGTTGGATTCGAAGGCTCTTCGGGCCAATGTCACTGTACAGTCCATACAGTTCGTCGTTGTATCTTCTCTTCCACTCTCCGTTAATATGAAGGGGACCATATATTGCGATCAGGGGCATCGTCATCTGTTTTCGTTAAGTTCTAGGCCTCTGCGCGGTAGAGGAGGACAAAGATGATCACTGATTTACATAGTGCTACCTTGGTTTTTCGAGAGAAGCCTCTATTTCGCAATTGCCTTTTGAGCCCAAAGAAGCAGCGGTTAGCAAAAGCAATTCTGCGTTTGAACTCAGCACCGGTATTGTTAAAGCTGGTCACTAGTGAGCCAAGGCGGACGAAGTCCTTGACCACTTCAAATTTGTAGCCGCCAATTGTGACGTTCTGGAAAAGACGTCGGTGTTGTGCGTCTTTTTTGGATGACAACATACATATATTTGGTTTTACCTTCGTAATAGATCGTACCTCGTGTGTTGGCCAATGAGTCTCGTATGATATTTTCAAAAACGATGTTGGAAAACTTACATGACACTGCGTCACCTTGCCTAAATCCTTTTTTAACATCGAACGTCTCGGTGAATTCGCCTCCGACCTTAATGGAGCAGCGAGAATTCTCGGTTTCATCCTGCATAATCTGACGAGTTTGGCAGGGCAGACTGACTAGACATGGCTTGGTATAACTCGTTCCTATGCTCACTGTCATATGCGGCTTTAAAATCGACAAAAAAATAATGTGTGTCGATTTGGAGTTCTTGGGTCTTCTTCAAGATCTGCAGCAGTGTGCAAAATTTGGTCTATTATGGATTTACCTGGCCTGAAACCATACTCATAGGAACCTACTGGATGATCCACAAATGCTTTCAGTCGTTCACACAGTACGGCAGGAAAGATCATGTACGCGAATTATTCCTCTATTGTTGGCGCAGTTATAGGGGTCTCCTCTGTCTTATGATATGGGCGATGCTGAGACTCCATTCGTCGGGCATGCTTTCCTCCGACCATATTTTACAGATGAGCAGCTGCATGGGCCCTACCAGCTCATCTCCAGCCGCTTTAAATAGGTCAGCAGGTAGGCCATCTGCGCCCGCGGCTTTGTTGGTTTTAAGCTTCGATATTACATACTTAATTTCATCTAGGTCTGGTTTACGGAATTCTCTTGTATCTTCGTCCGTTGCTAATGCATCATTCTGCCTGACAGCGGTATCAAACCTATCATCGCCGTTATACAGTCTATAAAAGTAGTTTTCCCCGCATCGACTGTTGTTTTACTCGACTCCGTAGTATCCATGATATCCTCATTTGTACCTTAGCTGCTACAAGGTAGTCATCCGAGTCGATGTTTGCCTCTCGGAAGGTTGGTACATATATTATGCTGGAGGGGTGCCTGGCGTCGATGGCAACGTCATCAATCTAGGTGATGGTCGACTGATCTGGTGACTGCCAGGTTCCTTTATGAATGTTAAGATTTGGGAATCGTGTGATTGCTGCAAGAAGGTTACGCCCTGCTAGGAAGTCAATTAGACTGAGTCGGATGTGATGTTATGTTTTCCTATGATCGACTCGAATATGTCCTCTTTGCCCAATTTTGCATTTAAATCCCCTAGTACCATTTTGGTGTCATAACTGGGACATTGGGCATAGATCCGGTTCAGGAGATCCTTGAGTCGATCATCGTTTTCTTTTATAGGGGCATGAACGCATATAAGGTTATATTACCGAGGATGCCTTTGATGCGGATTGTTATGAGGAGTTCGCTTAGATGCAGGAAGCTTAAGACTTTTTGTCGGAATCTTCCTCGAATAACAAATCCGTACCCAAATAGGCCTTGTTTCCTTTCCTTGTAGCAGTTATCGTATCACAGTTTTTCATAATTTTTTTGCCTGGTTCATCCCATCATACTACTTGAAGCAGATGAGGGTTATTTATATATAGTGATGTCAATCAGAAGCACAACCCCTAACCTGAAGAGCCAGGTTCACTGCACACATGGATTTACTACCCGGCGCATGCCATGCCAGGCCAGCTATCCAGGAGAGGTCGGCGATGACTGTGTGTCAGCTTGGATTGAGCAGGAACAGAGATCGAAGCTGGTGTTTGGCATGTTAAACACGATCAACTTCATTGCTCTATTTGTTTGCTCCCTCACTCCCAACGTCCTTAATACCCAATTTTAATTACATGCCCATCAATGATTATTAAAAACTATTGTATATGAGAGGGTAATCGAGAGCCTTCTTCAGATTGTTCATTATTTTATAAGTTTGAGCTTAAAAGATTGTTTGCATGATAGAAGCAAAATAAAAAGGTTACATGGGATTTTTTTTTTAATGCTTAAGTTAAAAGCTACAAAGTTGTCCCTGATTTGACAAACATTACGTTGTTCCGTACAAGGCATTCTCGGAAAAATATTGATCTTGTTCATCAATTTACAGTACATAATCAACGAGAGTACGATGCTAGCATAAAATCGTGTCTCAACTTTGCCTATAGATTTAATGAAAATTATGCACGTTGTGCGAGTGGGTATCAATCCATATTTAATAATCCTCTATCTTGTGCTTATTAAAGGTCATAGCAATCATTATATAGTACTGACGGTTCATCAATGACTTTAAATTTAAATTGGCTACTCTTGTTGAATGACACATTATAGTCTTCTACTGTCAATGTAAAGCAAATGACAGGGAATTATGGTGTTAGGGATTTCATAAAATTCGTTCTTGATTCCGATTCTACTTCCGTTTCTATGCGTATACCCATAGCAAGCTAATTTCGATTATCTATATGAGAGGTTCTGCCGTCGCATTTGCCATTTTTCTGTTGTTTTTTCGAAACCAAAGAATATTGCCAAAACGAATATTGTTGCCTTGGTATATACATATGTAGATGGAAGTCGAATTTTCTGTGAATTGGGGTAGCGTATCTCAACGACAATCCTTTCTTTATTCTCATGGTGGCATTGCAGAGGTGCTTCTATGTTCCAAAACGGTAGCTGAAAGTTTTAACAAAATACCTGGAAACTTACCGTCAAAGAAGGAAAGAAAAAGTACAGGCAGAGAAAAATAAACAACAATGAAGAAAAAAGCGCGTTTGCAACAAACGGCAACCTTTCAGACAAGTTGCTGCAATTGCTTTACACTGCAAATGAAAACTTTCAAGAACTTGCAGGGGAATTAGCAACGGAATATAAGGAATCACCTGGCCCCTTACCGACAATAAATTATTTAACTGTTACTGAGAACTTTTACTGTCTGGAATGTCTTTGACCAGTTTTAGCTTCAGGTGCTATGTAAGAATGACCCTGTGGACTCGTGCTGGATTTAATTTGTCACATGTTGAATGGTTTTGTCGAATAACCGGATGCTAAGCTGTTATTTATTTAGTTATCTTGGTTTTAATGATTTAAGAGCGCCGAGCAGGTTTCAGTAAATTCTTAAAAATATACGGTGGAACATCAGGGGTATAATTCCAATTATCCCCGTAACATGTACTGTGAATTGAGCAAATACGAACCCTGTAGAACGCCCCGGAGCGGTATAAACGTGCTTACCCGGCATCCTCCTTTCTGGTTGGGAATTTTAACATATCCCTTCTTTTTACGAATTGTGTGGCATGCATACGTGTATCCAAGGCCATTGTTAATATGATGTCTGTCACCGCACAATCACCCGCTGACATTCTTGGTGACGTAACAATTTAAGCATACGGGATTTAAAGTGAAATAAAATTTAATGTCTCGTCTAATTAAATTTCACGCGGTTTTAACTTCATTTGAGGTTAATTAAAATTTTCTTTTTATCTTTTCTCCTTTATGCTACATGGGGCCCGTGCCATGTGATATGGCGTGCGGTTGTATTATGGTAGCTGATTTTGGTAAAGGCGTGTTACAATAAACAATGGTTGCAATGTTGCCTCTTGGAGAGGGTTACAATAGAAATTAAAATTCGCTTTGGAGTCATTAGTTTGTGTTTAAAAATATATTCGATTCTAAGCCTGAAGAAATTTACAATAAGGTGCTGGTTCATTTATGACCTATCAAAGGCCAATTTTGGAATAGTTTTGAAGAGTTGCGGTGATACATACTACATGCAGATATAATATGGCTAAAAGCTGTGATGCGCCTGACAATAATGTTATGCGCCCCACGTGATTTACATCACTAAAATAACTGTTGTAACTGACTCGACATATACATATGTTATTATGTACATATGACTGACAGGGCCAACTTGACACGACTACCTCGCTGACATGTCAGAC
This sequence comes from Merodon equestris, assembly GCA_958301585.1. NCBI lineage: Eukaryota > Metazoa > Arthropoda > Insecta > Diptera > Syrphidae > Merodon > Merodon equestris. The sequence continues at coordinate 158,437,530 of OY284413.1, read as the reverse complement.
ATGACGCGACTGATGTCACTGGTATAACTGACCTTGTTGATTTTGCGAACATTCCTAAGAGAATTCATACTACTGATAGGTTTGAAATGACTTTCACGAATAACGTAACTGACATGTCTGACAGTATTGAGCCAGCTAACATGATCGACGTGACTGTCGTAGCTAAGTTAGCTGACACAACTGACGTCTCTGACATAACCTGATAATGCCGACATGACAGTGATTGACAAATCTCGCACGGCTGACATGCCTGAAAAACTGATGATGACATGTCTAATATGAATACCGTGACTGACGAAATTCGTAAAATGATATCGCTTTCAGCAAAGGGTAACATTCACCTGAACAAAAGCCGAATAACAAAACAGCTCGTGCAGACAGATTCTTCCTTCGAAGCTGGCTAGCTGGCATTATAGTCAAAAGATGAATCTCACAATATAGTGTTGCATCTTTTTATCTACCTTTCCCAAAGTTGCCAAGTATTCGCTTTATCGCCATTTTGAATCACATAAATTAAGTGTGAAGTCATCCAAAAAGTTCCAAGAAACAATGACATCATTCGATTTTTTTTTCAGTCCAACATTCAATTCAATTTACTTGCAGCTCCAATTCAACGTGACGTTTGTCGATCGCGTTCTTCTGAACGTTCTTATTACTTTCCGGCACTTTTGATAATTGAATGCTTCGTAATTACAGAACTAGAACAGCGAAACTATACGTAACTAGTATCCACTTCAAAGTTCACCTATTCGATGTGAATTCAACATTTTTTTTTTGTTTTCTTTTTGTCGTTCGTTGTTTTTGTTGTTTTCTCTTCCTCTGCGAACTTAATTACTTTCTATGGAATTGCACTTGTGAACATCTTTGCTAGGTCATCGATTACTTTTCACACCAACGCCTCCTGCAACGGCAAATGTAAACTTGGTCCTCGCAAACACGTCCAAGTCGGAAATCAATAAGACCGTAGCGCGAGCTGTAAAATAAAAAAAACAACACAAAAGTGCAATTTCAAACGCCAAACTGCAGTATAGAGGGACTGGAAAAAAGCAATGCCTCGAATCGCAAACAAACTTTTTTGCTTTTTTGTCCTTTTTTTCGTTTTTATTTTTTTGCTTATGTGCTGCGGAATGCCACACTTTATATTGTACTTTCATGTGTATCTTTTCCGAGGTGGCACTTTTAATTTTGTAACTGTTGGAATTGCTCACATGCCGGAATACGACTACCCAGCGAGAACTCCCGTAGTTAACTCAATCGTTGTGTCAATTAATGTACTTGCAGTTGGGCATGCGGAAATCGGAAAAGCTTTAGGTTAATGGACTTCACAAATGGTCATTCGAAGGTTGTCTTAATCCTAGGTGGATCGGACGTACAGGTAGAGAGGAGCTTAAGAAACTGGGATACTTAATATTTTATCGAAATATAAATTTTGTATAAGACCTTGAGTAAATTCTCGTCGTTTTTGTTTTGTTTTTGTAAAATTTAATGCTATTTTTCAAGTTAAACATGACATCAAACACCAAAGTATTGCCCGTCGCTACCCACTAATTTATCCTCATCTTTCTCGGTACATAAAACAACATTCTCTTAAAAACAACACGACTTTTGAGACTATCCAAGAATTTGTTGGCATTTTCATAAGAAGTGCAAAGCAACCCTTCTCTACTATCGGTTTGTTATTTCTTTATGATAATGTTTTTTTTTTTTTTGTTTTTTTTTCTTTATTGTTTCTTATTTTTACATAATAAATAAAACATTTTACAGTTCTTTAAGAAAAGGAAGATGGTAATCAATGGTATCATTCTGTACCAAATAAGGGACTAGAGGCGAATGATCCTTCTATTTAATATTATATAAATCAATATCAATGAGATGAAATGTGGGGTAGAGAGAGAAACAGAAATAAATGGAATGATTATTTTACAAAAATGAGCAACTTATTTTAAAAAGAGTTAGCAGATTAGGAAATTAAATACAAACATAAGCAAAAATGAGAAGTAGCAAGGATGATATCAATGGGAAGATTATTTTATTTGTTTAACTGAGAAAGGTTTTGACTGTAGAGCTGTCCATACTGAAAAGGAATTTCCTTAATTCCTTAAGAAATAGGTTGGGTTGATCTATTTGCCTAATTTCAATTGGTAACTTATAGGAGCTGCCGTGGTGAAGAATTTGAAGCAGCGAGACTTTTTAGAAATCGCCACAGTCCAGATAGTCGTATTGTTAATTCTTAGGTTATATATATTTGAACTCCTTGGGGTCGCAGTATATCCGCTTCGAATAAAGAAGATCTTAAGTACCTGAAAGATGTACAGATGTTGCATTGGAAGTATACGTAAAGCTAGAAAAAGTGGCCAGCTATGGAAAAATTGGTTTTGCCTGCAAATTAATCTAACTATTTTTTTTTTGAGTTACTGCAAGGGCTTCAGTCATGCTACTGTAGGCACTACCCCAACTAGCAATACCATACTGTAGTTTAGAGTGCGCAATGCCGTAGTAGAACATGAGCATTATTTTTCTGGAGCAGTGTTCTCTTAGAAGGTACATTTTACGTGTAACAGATAACATATACTTTTTAGATCGTCAACGTGAGCTTTCCAGGGCATATTTCTATCTACATATTAACAAGCCTAGATACTTGTAGTTCTCAACCCCTTGAATCTTAAAGCAGTTTGAAATGCAAGGAAAGTTTTCGTGGAAGTTATAGTCACCACACGTATGGACAGATAAAGAAAGTTTTAAACAAGAGCTTGCATGCAAAATGGCATTACATTCAAGTGGAAAAGATCCTTTTAAACTAAAAATCATAAGCCTAGTTTTGCTGCTGATTAATAAGTCATGTTTGGTGAACCATTGTCGTAAGATATTTAAGTCCATATGTAGCTGTATTGCAGAGTCAAGAATACTTTTATTGTCATAAGTTAATGCCATATCGTCAGCAAAAGCAGTAATTTTGCTACAAAGATTTTGATGGAACCCAAAACTGAACCTTGCGGTACACCACTTTTCATCTGTAACTGAAGATTTCACCCATTTTTACTCTCTGAGTTCTACATGATAAGTATGAGGAGAACCATTTGTGAACTGTACTTCTTATCCCAGCCTTGTATAGCTTATTTAGTAGAGTGTCATGATTGACCATATCAAAGGCCTTGGTCATATCTATAAACAGTGTCATATTATGGTTGTCATTATTGAAGCTATTGTGAATTACGGTGCACAGCATTGGAGTAGCATCTTCAGTTGATCTACTTTCTCGAAAACCCAACTGTTCATTTCGTAGAAAGTGATTTTTATTTAGGAATAACACTGTACGTACTTTCATCGGCTTTTCAAATAATTTACAAAAGGTTGGTAGCAGAGCGATATGCCTATATTGGGTTATTAAATTTCTATTTCCTTTTTCAAATAGGGGAATGACTTCAGCAATTTTTAACGCAGAGGGGAGATACCACAATTGACACTCAGGTTGAACAGGTAACATCAATTATGTAGAACGGGATACATTTTAGAAGGCTGCTGGTAATGTCATCCGAGGTACAAGAGCTCTTATTTTTATATTGCCCGTATAATTGTTTAGTTTTGATGCATAATATGTATCCCAACATAGTTTGATTTCTGTCTTTAAATCTTCATTCTTTTGCTGATAAAGTTTTTTCATTGCTTGATTGCATTTGTTCTCAGTGCTTTCCTTTTAGTTATTTATGAAAGTTGCGTTTTGTTGATCCATGGTCTAAACCGTTTATGTTAAAACGTGCATTTTTTAGATTATGTATTATACTGCTTTTCTCTATATGGCTTCTGAGGGTTTTTAAAAAGATATCATAAGCTAGGTATGGATTATTTTCTTCGTAAGTTGGCTCCCAGAATTTAAGAACTACTTTAACAACTCTACTAATTTTTTGTAATTAATTTTATTTATTGTTTTCAAAAGAATATACATATCTATCTAAATTATTTTGAAATATTTCTGAGTTTATGTTCGACATGCAATGATCTAAGATTTTATAATCAAGTACCTCCCCAGACAACTTGTGTGTATATTTAGAGTCTAACCTAGCGGAAATATGATCGATACATGTTTGAGTATTATTTGTTATACGAGTGGTTTCCATAACTAATGATTTTAAACCGAAAGAAGACATTAAAAGTAGGTAGTTATATGAATCATTGGTTTTTCTCAAAATATCAATATCAATGTCGCCTACTACCAATATATTCTTCGTCTTTACATCTTTAAGTAACCTTTTAAATTCTTCGAAAAAAGCGTCAATACCTGCTTGAAATCGATGAAGGCGATATACACACCAAATTTTAAGAGGTTCATTACATATAAGACAAGTGATTTTTATGATATCAGCGCTGCACACACTATTTTCCTCTACAATACAGTCGCTTTCTGAATTTTTAATGAAAATAACGCCACCTCCTGCGCCATACGAGTTATTATTAGGTATTGTTCTTGACTATGGACAGACTTGAACTACAGACCTTCGGCTCAAAAGTCGGTGATGATCACCACAACCACCGACAGGTAATAAATTACTTCCAAGTTCAGAACCTTTATAACTTTTTCGCTAAACGTTTAATGCTTATAAGATTATAAATGTCAATATTTCTGAATAGATAAAATCGATAAGATCCATATCTTGCCAGAAGGTACGACGAACGACACCACGTAGAATTACAACAGAAATGTACGGCTCCAATTTATGAAAAAACGCTTCCTAAATGGGTTCAACGCTGTAAAAGTGGTGATTAAGAGGTGGAAGACTAGCGGCAAGAAAGAAAAGGTCCTCTGCATCGTAGTGCTGCTGGTGATGAAAAGTGGATCCGTTACAAAAATCCAAAATGAAAGAAACCGTAGAGGACAAGACAAACATCAATGCATAGAAACTAAGGCTGTATACATATATGGAAGGACCAACTCGACGTGGTATACGAGTATTATGAGTTGTTGCAACCGGACGAAACCATCACAGGAACTCACTATCGCACACAAATAATATGTTTGACTTGAGCATTGTAGGAAAAATTGCCATAATACAAGGAAAGACACGAAATTATGAGTTTGCAGCACTACAACGCTCGGCAACATGTGGCCCAAGGCTGGTAAAACCTATGGTACCGCGAAAAACAGTGAAATGGGACAATCTCCCCCACCCGCCGTATTTTTCTGACTATCGCCTATTCCGATCAATAATAGTCTGGCTGAATGGCACTTTTGATCCATCGATGACGCCAACGATTGGGTTCAATCATGGATCGCCAGATTTGGAGCTTGACGATAGGCAGAACTTGGAAAAAAGATGTAACGATTTTTTCCTAAACTTTAAGGAGAAATTGAAGAAATTTAATTTTAAAGAGAAAACAACAGATTCCGATTTATGCATCTGATGCACCAAAATAAAATGACATTTCGTATTAAATCTTTAAAACCTTAAAGTAAGAATCGGAAACTAAAAGCTGTATAAAGAGTCGAGTCAATAAAAAAGTTTGTCATTCGAAAGTAGAATTCTAGTTTACAAACTTCAAAGAAACAAAAACGTTGACTTCAATCATTACTCAGCCATCTCTATTAAGAAAAACAATTTACCATCCCATGGGATGCTGGCAAGAAATAATAATAATAAAAAGGAAAGAAATTGAGATATACTCGTGCTTGTATAGTCGACCTGGAAGGAAATAAATGGTGAAACCAATTTCCTTGCAAAATGAACGTTCCGGCTTTATGTTGTCTTATTACTTGGGTACACTTAACCTTTGAATATAAAGTGTGGATTCAACAGCCTTGGCACTCGTGTTGCTCGATATTACCCTTTCCCTCAGTAAACGACACGAACTCAATTGAGTATCGTCTACGACAATATTCCCGAATGGCAACGATATAGAAACTAATTTTCCGCACAACTCATTTCGGTGTGAGTTCCAGAATTGGATTCATAGCAATTTGCCTCCTCTGTTAATATCTTTCAAGGGAAATGCTTAAGTAGTTATCCGGAGGGCATGTTTCTGCTTCTGCTGCACAGAAGCTCTCTCTCTGTAGCAGCCGCATTTTAATTACTTATTTCAGGATTAGATTCCTATTAAAATTAGAAATCAAAAATCGGTAAGAATAAAGTCGTTCTGTGCTCTTAATCTCGTTAAAGTCGAACCGTTTCAAATAAAGGGTTTAAAAAATAATTTGTGTACTTAATCACTAAGTGGTACGGCACCTGCCCGTTCAACACTCTCAAATAAATCAAATCAAGAAACGAAATACCCTTACTTTAGGATGTCTCCTGATGTCATCAATGCCGGACTCCTGTGTAACCAATAAATACTTTTTTTAAGTGAAAATCAATAACGTCGCCTGTCCTTCCGCTGCCAAGGGTTTTTCAATGAAGGATCCTCTTGTAAATGCCATTTCGGTAAATCTAGCATCCGGTGAAAAGACGCAATTTATTTTATCTAATGGAAAATTTAAAGTGATTCATGGAATCTAGGGAAATTTTCGTGAAATCAGCAACTATAGATAGAGGAGTTTGCTCGGCAAGCTCTACCGACACCGACTGACTTTTGACATACGAGAACAGTGGATGTGAAGTGGAATTCTAATGAACGAAAAATATCCAGCGATGAAGAGGTATAGATTATACAAGTATATTGCCTTTTTTTGTATGCTCAATAGAGGGTTCCTTCCTTTGAAACTTCCGAGTGGGAAATCATCTCCTCGTAGCGTTTTTGTGACTATTCGAAAAGGAAGACTATCAGTTTCATTCATCTTTTGGCGCTTTTTCAACCACTGTACGAGTATAATGGAAGCATCACCTTGGCCTCTGCGAAAGATGAATGCTATGTGGAAGATAAAAAGGAATTATAAGGAATCCTCTTGAAAATTAATTATTTTACAATTAGTGCTACTATTTTGAAACTTTTTGAATTAGCCAGAGCAATTTCCTTCGATTTTGTTTGATGAGTGCGGAAGTAATTTTTTGGTGCCGATAATATCGTTACGGAGCTGTGAAAATTGGCTGCAATTATGTATGTATATTGGTAGGGTTTGAAATAGATGCTAAAGGGATCTTTCTGGTAGGATAACTTAATATTTTTTGGCATTTTAAACGATCACTTGTATAACATGTTGCAAGTTGGGGCTGAATCGCACATGAACTGGTGGCATTAACGTTTTAGTCTTCTACCTTGCAAAGCTCTAGTAGGGAAGACTTATGCAAGGCTTTCCTGCCTGTCCGTGTGTACCAGAGATCTGCAGTATGATGTTGCATTCATGTAGTTACGAGTATACTTACTCAAGTACTACCTATGCGATGTTTAATATTTTTTTCTCAGATCATGGTTATGAGTGAGAAAAAAGCGATGCGAGTGTAAACCATCACCGCAATTGCTGCAGTAGTTCTGTATATACGTTAAAACGCGATTATCGCTTCTATTTTTAAAAAAATACATTTTTTATTCACTAGTTCTGTTGGGCATAAAATTACTGAATTAAGAGTGTACAAAAATTGTCTTACGCTAATCTTATGGCGCAGGCATTCCTCGGTGGCGTGGGTGCTCGGGTGACCGATAGTGGCATGGCTAGTCAGGTGACTTGTGGTGACTTCCTCTGCATCCGAGACTTGCTACACTTGTTATTGCTTGCTAGGTCAGGTGGCGTTGCTAGATCAGATGACGTTGCTGGTTTCATTCTGTATAGCAAATTTTGAATTTGGTTTATTAAATGACTTAGGAAAGGATAGGATGGGTTGGATGTAATGTTGTTCTCGATGGTAAAAGATATCTCATCAGTCAAGCGACGGGATGGTTCTAAGTCAATCGCGTGGACCAGTTTTAAACTTCCAGTTTGAATTTAGTCAGGATGGAGACTGATTGGAAGTTTGTGTAGTCCAAGGCCATTTGCCATACAACTTATAGCAAATAACATATGGAGTGGAAAAAATAGAGACGATTAGGCGAGCAGTGAGTTTGGTTTCAGTTTCTTATGTGGCTTTTGTGCACGATTTTCCCTGACTTTGTTCTGATAGTGGTTTTGTGGTTTTCCTGAACTATTTCTTCGGAACATTGTCCTGTTAATTTAGACCCTAATCTTTTGTTTCGTTTTACATACACTATTTCTCCTGGAGAGTATTCTTAAGCTTTGCCCTTTTTTTGTTATGGTAATCTCAATCCTTCCGCTGCTTTTGAACCAGTCTTTCTATGTTGCTAACCCGTATTTTCTCATACCCTTCCGGTCCACCGTTAACGGCTCTACCGAAGAAGAGATCGACCGGTCTCTTTCCCGTGGTGGTGTGGAAAGAATGATTGTACTCGGAAACTTTCGAGTAGCTCCTCGAAATTCCTGCTAACAGTGTACTTCCTCAAACATCTCATCATTTCTGACAGCGTGGAGTGGCATCGTTCCACTTGGCCGTTTACCTCGCTCTTGTATTGAGATGTTGTGAAAATTGTGATGTTGAGGTCATCCTTCAGCCTAAACAGGATTGTCGCCGAGTTCAGAGATTTCTCATTGTCGTATACCACGCACTCGGGTACGCCAAATTCGAAAATAATATCTCTGAGAGGACGTCTGCTATCTTCGACCGCTTTCGACTTGATTATTCGGGCAATAGCGAATTTCCTAAATTTGTCTAACGCCGTTAGGACCAGATGTTTCCCGGTAGAGAAGATATCCAGGTGCACGGTATGCCCCGGATAGTTAGGAATGGGGGTTTCGTTTGCAGATCGAGCAGAGTTTCGTTAATTGTCTGATTTTCTTGCTCATAGAGGGGAAATAGTAATTGTAATTGTAATTGTAATTGCTCTGTTATGAGTTGTTATAATGATCTCCTCCTGTCTCTCCGTAGAGGGAACGTCCTCAACAAGAGTTTGGGTATACCTTATCCTGTATTTGGAAAGTATAGGGAATACAGCTCTTGGATTATTGCCATAACTCTTTCAGGGATCGACAGTCCATTTATTACGCTCGGGTCCAAGAACCGTTTAAAGATCTTTACTGTATTCGGCTTCTTCGATGATGTGCCTTCGGAAACTCTTGAATGAAGTTTCCATTCGGCGTCGGCTTGTACTATCCAATTTTAGGATTACCTGGTTGCGAAATACGTTTATTGGAACTTCAACAGAGGGGATCAAATTTTGAGAAGAGCTTTCACTACTATGCTGCGTCGGGGTCATAGAGTTTATTTGAGTCTCCTGCGGTGGCCGCGACAGAGCGTCTTCAACTACGTTGATTTTTCCAGGCTTGTACTGAATGGTGTAGTCGTACTCCTCCAGAATCGCTTTCCACCTCTTCATCTTACCGTTGTTGTTCTTATTGCTAAGAGCAAAGAGGTTGGTGGTTCGTGAAGATGTTCACGTGAGCAGAACCGTATACGTAATTTCTTAGCGAGTTGAGGGCCCAGATTATCGCTAACATCTCTTTTTATTAGTTATCCCTCAACCATACCTGACCAAATCTCATTCAAATTCTGAATATTTATTTTTTCAAAACCGATATGCTAGTTATGTTTGCGTTGTAAGGTGCACAAAGACTTTTCATTTTATTGAAGGGAAAACGAAACACAAAGAGGGAGAGCTGCAAAGTTGCATTTTCTTAAAATGATATCAAAGTCCTTACATACTTCAATTAAAACTTTAATTATTGAAAAATATATAAATATTTAATTATAATCTTCTTTTCTTCTTTTCCTTTTTATCCCGGCGTCGTTATGGTCAGAAGTGTAGGACCATAACCTTCCCACTTAACTGCATTCCTACTGGTCCGCTTGTGGGGTCCGCCGGTTTGACCTCAGAAAGTAGCGGCAGGCTTCCCGGTTTGGGATTACTTCATCGCTGAGGCCAATCAAATGCTGGTGGTTTTGCATTTGTTTGCACCAATTGTTTTTCGGCCTGCCTTTTTTGCGTGTTGAAATTGGAATGTTGATTGATAACGCCTTTTGGACGGGGTTCAAAGGATCTCTCCTTTGAACATGGCAATACCAACTGAGTCGGTCGCGCTCTATCTTTCTTGTGATGGTTTCTTTTACGTGGAGGCTTCCTCGGATCTTTGAACTTCTAATTCTGTCACGCTTTGTTACTCCCGCTGTCATGCGAAGCATCTTCATCTCAGTTGCCGTTAATTTGCTCTCATACTTTTTGTGCATTGTCCAGCATTGTGAACCGTATGTGAGCGCCGGACGTACAACTGAAGTGTAGAGCCTTCCTTTCAGCTTAGGGGGCATTTTTCGATCACAGAAGATGGCGGAGTTTTCCCGCCACTTCATCCACCCTACGCTTACGCGATGTTTGATGTCGTCATCACAAGTTGCTTCTCTATTAATCATAGATCCCAGATATTTAAACTTTTCACACTTGGGAAGCACTCTTCCATTCAAGTAAATGTCTGGAATAGGCTGATGAGGGTCAGAGAACGGGCAGCACAGATACTCTGTCTTCTTTGAACTAATACGATACCCGTGTCCCTCAAAAATGTCCACCCACACATCAAGTGCTCGTTGTAGGGACGCCTGATCATCACTTATAATGGCCCCATCGTCAGCAAAGAATAGCTGGTGCACATTGGGGTCCGTCACTTTTCCTTCAAGCAAGCAATCAAGGACTGCTATAAAAAGCAGTGGGCTGAGGACGCTCCCTTGGTGTACACCGACTTTGATTGCGAACTCTTCGGTGACTCCTGCGGTGCATCTTACTCTTGTCGTTGCTCTCTCGTACATGTCCATAATCACTCGCACGTAGGTTTCTGGAACTCCTTTTTGTCTTAGCGCTACCCATAAAAGATCTCTTGGTTGCCGGTCAAATGCCTTCTCGAAATCAACCAACACCATATGCAAGTCCTTTGAAGAATCACGATGCTTTTCCATCATGATCCTTATACTTTGGATTGCATCTGTTGTTGATTTACCCGAGACAAACCCGCACTGGTCATCAGATAGTCGTATTATTTTCCGCAGTCGGCTATCTAATACCCGTTCAACGATCTTCATGGTGTGCGACATCAGCTTGACAGAACGGTAGTTATCACAATTTCGCGTATCACCCTTTCCTTTGTGCAATGGAAGAAGATAGCTTTCCCTCCATTGATTAGGCATAGTGTCGCCTCTCATAAGTTTGGAGATAAGAACCATGAGCCATCTAGACCCGATGTCTCCCATCTTTTTCCAGAACTCAGAGGGTATCCCGTCCGGCCCAACAGCTTTTCTTTTCTTGGAGTTTTTAACCGCGTACCGAACTTCTTCGACTGTGATGTCGGGTATTTCGGCATGATTCGGGGCGGCTCTTGGAAAGTACACTCGGGGAAACTGTTCGTTCAGAAGTTCCTCGCAATACTGTCGCCATCTGTGGAGAATTTTTTCGTCTTCCACAAGGAGTTGGCCTTCAGCATTGTTAATAAACTTTGGGAAACGAATCTCCTGAGCATTTCTTCTTCTCTGGGCGGCTATCTTAAAGATATTTGCTCCTTTGTTCAAATTGTTTTGTCGAAGCTCCTGGGTAGCCTGGTTCCTGTCAGACGCGGAAGACGATATTTCTTCCAACTCCTGATAGAGGCCTTCCATGCTTTTCGCTTTGAATTCGGCGCATTTTTTCTTCGCGATACCTTTGCAACATCTATATACCTTTTCACGGCGAGCTTTTTCCTCTCTATTAGTAGAAGAGCACTTTGACCAAGCTTGGAAAGCCATTTTCTTTTCGTGTATCACTGCTTTGGCTTCGTCTGTCCACCACCAGGTTTCTTTTGCGTGTTGGCAGGGGCCTTTAGATGTTCCGAGCAGTGATTTGGCTTTCTCCAGGCCAGATTGTTGTAGGGAATCCCACATGTCTTGTGCTCTGCACTCCTCATTACCGACCTCATCGATAATGGAAGAGAGGTAGTTTTCCATGATGGTAATAAAAGCTTCGCCTTTTCCTTTATCCAGCTTATACCACTTGATTCTCTCAGACACCTTCGTTTGCTGCTTTGACTTCTTTCTCGCATCCAGAAAAAATTCAGTCAGGAGGAGACGGTGTTGAGGGGCGATCGCGTCTCCCAGGATCACTTTGCAATCTTTAGCTCGTGGCTTCATGAAACTGGATACCAAATGATAGTCTATTTGAGTTTCATTTCCGCCGCTGCTATAAGTGATCAGGTGCCGGCTTTGTTTGACGAACATGGTATTTAGCACTATAAGACCGTACGACTTGCACATGTTTAGGATATCTTCACCTGAAGAGTTCCTGGTGCCGTATCCCAGCCCTCCGTGGTAGCCTTCATAGTCTTCGCTTGTCTTCCCGACATGTCCGTTTAAATCTCCCCCAACAAACAAAAGCTCTTCCTTTGGGATGATTTTGACAAGGTTGTGGAAATCTAGCCAGAATGCATCTTTTTCTTTTTGTTCGCATCCTACTTGAGGGGCATATGCGCTTACGATGTTCCACACCTCACCATGCATCACCAATTTGAGAGCCATCAAACGGTCACTGGACTTTGAAATGGTTAAGACGTTGCCAAGTAACTCTGCCGCAAGGATGATGGCGATTCCGTTTTTTCCTTGTTCCAATCCATAGTAAAACATCTTGTAGGCTTTTGTTTTACCGTCCAAGAAACGTGCCCGATTACCGGTGTTTCGCCATTTCGTCTCTTGTACGCACAGGATGTCTACTCGCCTTCTAACCATCATTTCTTCAAGCTCATAGCTGCGCCCACTCATGCTTCCAACGTTCCAACTCGCGACTCTTAAATGTGGCTTACGCCGTTGCATTACTTTGCTATCCCCCGGAAATCCTATAGCTCTGACCCGAGCATTTCTGCTCGTCCCAGGATCACGACCATTAGTAGTGCCTGGCGGGGTAGTGCTTTTCCTTTTAGCGTTCTTTTCCATAATGCTACGGTTTGACCGTTTTCATTCTTCCCTTCCTTTTTGACACGGGCATGCTCCAGATTTTTTATTTTTTTTTTGATTGATCTTACTCTTACAACACCGGTGATCTCCAGTCGTGTCAACCCACTGATTTGCATGCACACTTGTGGGGCAGTTTAATGGTGGTATATGTGTCCCTAGGCTCACCTTGGTGTTTTCTAAATTGCCTAGATGTGAGTTTTGTTTACCTTTGTTTAGTCGCCTTTTACGACAAGCGATAGGTATCGCTGCAGGGATATTCTTAACCCGTCCCTGCACGAGGAAAATATTTAATTATAATAATATGAACAATATTTGTTCCTCTGTCTGTTATAAATTTTATTGCTTCGATATTTTGGACACCAAACTAACTAAACAAAACTTTCAACTTTCTCAAAATATCATTACCGGTGGACCTTTCAAATCTATTGATTTCATCTCCATAAGCCCGAATCAGTGATAGCGGAAAATGGCCTATCTTATGCTGTAACAGTGTTTAAAACTTATGGCGGCTTAAGGGTTTGGCAACACTTATGCCGATTGAGATTGATGTCCGGAGTATTTAAATAACTTACGCCATGTGCGGCAATATACTAATCCTTCCACTATGATTTCGTCTTCCTTCAAGATTTCGGACAGTACATTCCAAATGAAACTTCTGCCCTTGCGTCGTCGTGACAAGGTGTAAACACCAGCAGCAATTTTCTCTAGCGTGGCTATCTGACATTATATCAAATCTAGTGATAAAATTCTTAGCCCACTAATGATGTTTATTAACGTTCAATATGAACATGCGTTCAACATGAACAGGATGCATTGAGCCAAAAAACATAACAATCGGGTTTGTAACAGAAACACCCAATTAAATTCATTGCAGAAAGTATGGTAAACACACTGATCGCTTAGTTTGCAGTGACCGTAAACACTTGCACCACTTTTTTTGTGAGTAGAGTAGCAAAAATATGATCACATGCCAATTTTTAATATGTACGCATATATCATATATCCTTCTGTCCGTCTGCCCGAACCCATATATCAAACCAAAATGAAACAAAAATATGAGAACGTTTTAGTCTTCTACCTTGCGAAGCTGGGGTAGGGAAGACTTATTCAAAGGACTTACTGTCTGTTCATTTGGACAGATCCAGGTAAAAGTTTGCAAAATACAGCAGTAGCAGTCTCAAATAGCAGCCTTCGGCTTAGAATGTGTTCGATCCACTTTCATTGTCTCCTCCGTATAGTAATTTAAATTTTTGTGGGGGCAAACACCCCCATTTATTGAGCTTACTTCAAGCTAACTTAATCAAACTTAATAGGTAAGAAGAACGGGTGAGGGGAGCGCGATCCTTAGAAACTATGTTTGGAAGAAGGGAAGTCTATTGAGAAGACGGAGTTTTAGGCAAGCAGTTCTGAGGCTGAAATCGAAGTTGATATTCGAATTAACATTTCCCAGCATACGGGAGTCATATGAGGTGCGGGAGATGGACAGATAGAAGAGGCGAGTATTGCGTGTGTTACGAGGGCTAGTGTTAAGAGATGTGGAGTTATAAAGGGTGGCGCAGTCAACGGTACCTCTTAGAAGTCTATGAATGAAGAGGATGTCAGATACCCTAGTTATTTCCTCCAACGTACTCTAATTGATTATTTTAAGATGGTGTTGATAGAGTCGTAAGAACAAAGGATTGCTCCAGGGCATACCTCGAACAACGAAACGTAGGAACTTTAGATGCTCTCGATTCTAGAAATATGGGTTTGTTAATAAGAGGCCCTCACTTGAGATGCATAGTCAAGAAGAGGGCGAACAAAGCTAGTATAGAGGGACCGAGTCACGTAGAGATTGGGGAAATTTCAAACTAGCGTTTCACGAAGCCGAGTGCCTTTAAGAATTACATCGTCGATATGTGCGTGAAAATTGAGCTCTTGGTCACATAGTATGATGAGATCGCAGATAATATGCACGATAGAGATGGACTGATTATTGAGGAACTAGAGACGTGGAAGAGGTTTGATTCGTTTACGTAAAAGAGTGATTGATTGGCATTTGGAAATGTTAAGCTCCAAGCAATCTTTGGAGCACCAGACAGAAAAGCTGTTGAGATCCGAATGAAAAAGGGAATCTTGTTGGGAGGCGCCTGGAGAAACTTGGTGTCGTCAGTGTACAGTGAAATTGTTTCATGACAAGCTCAATGTCGTTAATGGTAAGAATGAAAAAAAAGTGGACATAGGTGGCTGCCTTGAGGAGTGCCGGAAGGAGCTAAGAAATGGTTAGAAGAGGCAGATCTAAAACGAACACTATAGTAATGGTCTTTGAATAAGAAAATATCAACTTCAATGCAGTGGGTTCGAAGCCAAGGGAAGACAGTTTGAAGAGTATTAGCTTGTGGGAGATTTTGTCGAATGCTTTACTGAAATCAGTGGAAATGACGACAATCTTATTCCCATTATCTAATACTGAATGGGTGAACCTACACGTGAGGAAGCCATGTTGTTTAGAGGAGATTAGAGATTTGCAGTGGAAACTTAGAGTGTCATACTAATAAGATATTGTCGAAAAGTTTGGGTATATGCGATAGTTTGGCGATGGGGTGGTAGTTGTTAGTATCACTTTTCAATTCATCATTAAGTTGATTCAATTAAATGAGGGTCAGTAGTACGTGAGAGATATGATCCAAGAGAGAAATTTAGTGAGTACTCGAAGTAAGTAGTGTCCGGAACAAAAAAGTCATCGGCGATAGATTGTTTGAAATAGTTGGCAAAAAAGTAGCCGATACTTTTGAGATCATTCGAGATTTCGCCATTGAACGAGAGTGAGGTTAGATTGCCATCAGATTTCCTTTTGTATTTGGCAAATTGAAAGGTCTTATTATCGTTTATAAGATTGGCTTGGGTTTCGATCAGGGAGAGAGTTATAAAGTTCGGTAAATTGCAGATAAGTACCAATATAGTTGGAAAGGTCATTGGGAGATTGAGTACGATGGAAGATTGCCCACAGATTGTTTCTCTAATAAAGTTTTTTTGTGCCGAGGTATACACACCGGATTAGTTACATTAATTTATTTTGTGACACTCGAAGATTCACTAGCTGTGCCCGAGCAACGATCACACTACCTTGTTCCACTAAGTTAAAATTCGTTCGAGACACTTGTTCGTAGCTTGGCCTCGCCATTCTTTTCAGTCTTGTCGCGTTAACAGTGCCTACTCAGTCCTCTCTAAAAGTCAAGATAGATACTGACCGATTGCGACCGGGTAGAGATAGCATGACAAACTGAAGTCAAACTTCTAACTGTGGTACTGAGAGTACCAAAGTGGTGTAATAACGCTAGACCAGACTCTTCCAGGCTAAAACCCAAGTCGGGGTAGTAATTGGTTTTTAATTTTCTTTTTTTTTTCCTAATAGATCTTCCACTTGGATTTCGTTGCTTTGTGGACAATTTTATTTGTCTTTGCTTTGCAGGGGGCGAACCAACCTCACAAGCTGTTCGTTAGAGATAGGATTAAGCCAAAAGAATCTGAAGATGATTCTTAGACATCAGTCTAGGGAGTTTTGCAGTTAGTGTGTGATCCCTTTAGTTATATTGCTTTGGAGTCGAACAGTCGCTGCTTAATTTCCATGCTGATAATATTACTGGTGAACAGCGACTTCTCTATGAACGCGATTTTGTGTTCTGCGAGGCGAAACGCTTCATGTTCAGTAGAGCAGTGTAATGCCGAGATAGGAAAGGCACCTACACTTTTGGGTGGGGAAAGTTCCGTCGTCGATAGTGAAAATGACCTTTCAACGTTCTCGGTGTAAAGGCCAGTGGCTAGGTTGTATAAGTGGTAGGATAAGTAAGGATAGATTGAAACTAGGGTGAGAGAGAGCAGGTAAATTAAAGGAAAATAAAAAAAATATTATAGTTAAGGTAGGTTAAGCTAGCTTAAGTCAGAGGATAAGATAGTTTTAAGTTTTGTACAAAATTAAGGAAAAGCTACGTTTTTGTATTAGGTTTTTCTATACTGTTTTCTTAGCTTCTGTTCGTTAAATTTACTTAGTTCAATAATATACACAGTACATAAGGTAAAAACATATAATTTTAAGAATTTCTGATTAACCTAGAGTATTCACATAGGACCTGTTAGATTAAGGTAAATCGATAAATGATAAATGTACCTGATACCTATATTTAGTGCTTTCTTCAGGGACTTTATCGTCGCTGATATTTAAGATTTGCTGGCCAGCAATTTCGGAATTTGTTGCTTCGAAATGCTCGTTCGGATTCGCTATGGTAACCTGAGTAGGTCGTTATCCAATATCAGAAGGTTACCGTCTAAACTCTTGACTGGGTATTGTTTGGAGTCGATCACCAATCAGATTTTTGGTCATACGGGGTCATATTGACGAGTCTACATGTCGCATCTTCCACCCTTAAAGCCAGCATGTCAATACATATATAGATTTAATACTTTCAGATGGAGGTAAATTTTATGCTTTTCACATCCAGGCGTTAGCCGGGGGATGCGTACGAGCTGTTGATAGTGTTTGCTTTTACTCCCTAAGCCTATAAATTCTGATTGTGTTTGAACGATCGCTGTTAAAGGATGCTTTACGAAGGTGTATATGATCTAAAATAAGATCACGTGATCACGTTTTTTTTCATCCAAGCCCATTGGCGGCTGATTTAAAGGTGACCGGCCTAGTTTGATTTATATTGCCTCTCCTTTGTCAAATTAATCATTTGGTAGGTGCTATAAGGTGCTTGTATTAGCCGTGTTTTAGCTTAGTTTTGTCGCTTTTGGAGTTTGTTTCGTTATCCGAACAATAGTATATTTCACGGTTGTGGCACCATTCATCCTCGTCCGTTTGAAACGTCCAAATAAATTCATAGATTATACCCAGAAAATGGTAGAAGGGGTTTCCACATCCATTCAACCAAAAAATGGGGTCAACTTCCAACTACTGCTGAGCCCAATGAGCGTTGTGTATAGCCAGTCAATGTTGTCTGTGGTAAATCTCAGTTAAATCTCATAAGGCTTTAGAAAAGATTCGTCAAATTGAGGTCGCATATTCTGAACGGCTAGACATTGATTGCCTCAGGTTTTCAGTAGAGTATTATGCACGACCACGATGTTTTCAGTATGACATACGTATGTTGGCTGATTTCTTGGTCGTACTTTACTCCAACTGAGCGGAGCTTCTATAGAGGAATGCGACTTTTTGGTTTTTATGTTGTAAAACACAGACCTTGCATTGCTAAGCATCAAGTTAAGGCTGCAACTTAGATAGTCATCGAATATTATCTAGTAGATGTTGCATTATAGGGGACCCTTATTAGAATATTTGATCAAATATAGAGGGAACACAATCACATTGGTTTGCGTACATCACGAAGTCTGACTTACATAGTTTACGTTCTGTAGTTTTATCATCCCCTAGATAGCCAGCAGTCTGCCTCAGGGGAACGGGGCGGTGAAGATGATATTTTAGACCGCAGAGTTTTGACAGATAGATGATGTGATCTACTGATGTTCATAACATTTTTAAAATGTTTGTTCAAGGGTCGAATAATTATTTTTGTTTCACCCCTTTTTCAATAGGAGAGATGTTGGGAATCTAAAAAACTATTCAAGAGCCAGTTGAATTTATTCCTGTAGCACCTATGCGGAACTAGGTGCGAATTAAAGAAGCACTTTCGGGCTAGAATATCATCGATCTTCTTATTACTCATATCTCTGTGACTAATCCGCACCCAAGCTAAATCTTTTTCTTTGGGTGTGTCATGGGTGTGAAAGCTTTCATTGTCGTACTTTATATGTTTTAATCAAAGTCCCGAGATTGAAGTAAGTTAGGATGCTGCAATGGCCTACAGCTCGACTTCGAACACATTGGAACGCATTTCTAGTGACTAGTAGGCGCCAAATTTACAACATACAATGTGGCGCAAAATAAATCATCCATCACTTTACGCAAGATTTCCAGTGATAACTGTTCGCGTTTACATCGAATATTCACCTTATATTTTCTGAGGCTTGTTGGCATAAGCCCGCGACTTAAGCAGCCCCAAAGAAAGAAGTGAAATGGTTAAATCGGACGGTCTTGCTGGCAATGCCAAATCGCCAAAACGGGAGATTACGCGATCAGAAAACGCTTCCTTCACAATATCCATTGTGGCTCCAGCTGTGTGTGCGGTTGCATCGTCTTGTTGAAAAAACATGTTCACCAAATCCCACTCATCCAATTCCGGCAGTAAGAAGTCGTTTATCATGGCCCTGTAGCGTTCGCCAGTAACAGTGATGGCGATGGCGTCCTCAAAAAAATGCGATCCAATCAAACCTCCCGCGTGAAAGCCGCACCACACAGCGGCTTTGAGTGGATGTAATGGTTCTTATTGCATCACACGTGAATTTTCAGTGGCCCTGAAATTTTGCTGATGACTTTCGACACACAATTGTCTTCTGCATTGTTGAGATTAAGGATGGCTTGACAGTAATTCACAAGCGACTGACGGTCGTCAGGCATTGACTGATGCACTGTTTGCACTTTGCATGGGAACCTGTGTAAATCTTTCACTAAAACTCGCTGTAGGGTCCGTCTGGTGATGCCCAATTGCGTGGCCCGTCGTCTGGTTGATGTTTTTCCGTTATCAGCAACATCGGCAGCCACAGCCGCGATAATCTCGGCCGAACGACTAGCTCAGTGCCGGCTGCGCCCTGCATGGTCTCCTATGGTTCCAGTATGTTCGAATCGAGTAACTAAGCGCTGGAATGTTTGCGCAGTTGATGCGGCACGATTAGGAAATCAACGTCGAAATTCACGATGCGCTATCACCAACGACCGATTATTGGTCAAAAAATCGACACAATTATTCTATGCTCTTGCGCATTATTGCACTCCATTGCTTGTCTTGTCAAATGTCAAATATGATTGACGATTGAAATTATAAGATCTGCCGATAGGATGATTTATTTTGTATATACAGTTGTAATGAGCCCATGTAACTTCTCTGTTAATTCCTCTCCTAAACATTTTATTAATCCCGATGTTATTAGGTACACCATTTGATATATCTACGTACAACACGTTTGATACATATCATGTCTGTCATAGAAATATGTTGCTTTCTGAGAGATGTGTTAACAAATAAGGAATGTACAAATACATATTTGAACTGTCAAAGACGCGTAATACGAACATTTTCTGCAGCCCTTATTTTGTAGGCTAGATTTATCATAATATTCTTGTGACTGCCTGACCTATTTAAAGCTTATTCTTTACCTATTTAAAGCGGTCTGGCATTTGTCGTTGTAATTTAAAGTTTAAAAAATTCTTATAAAGACGAGAACGATAATATCATTCTTGATCCATGAATCTTATGTTACACTACTTCAAACCACCAATTACAATTGCACGTGTACACAAAATGACAAATTTAAAATAAAAAAAAAAACAAAAACAGCTTTTGAAGTATCATGCAAGAGTAATCCCAAATGTCCAAGTAATTTTTCGCCAAATCACCGTAGACATAGCCCACGCACTTAGCCCACTACTTACAGCCCGCACCACATTTTCCCACAACACGACAAAACCATACATTTCCCAGCGCAATCAATCACAGTTGTGTTTCTGTTTTTCCTCCTCTTTTAGATTTCTCCTCTTCTTTTTGTTTTATTTTTCCTTTTCCATCATTCGGTTTGGTTTTTTTGTACTTATTGTGCGTTGTGGTCGAGCAGTTTGTGAAAACATTTTTCATAAAAGTTCCTCATTTGGATTGTGTTCCGGGGAAAGCGACATTGATAACCAAACATAACGGAGCGGACGACGAGACGACCGGAAACATCAGTCGAGACAAAACTTTATGTTGCTTTGAAAATATTTCAAAATTCCAAATCCCTACAATAATAACGATGATTAAGGATAATGTTCCCAGTTTCCATGACGACCCAACCAAAGCAAATATATACATCCTCGTAGATGTACATACATACTACCTATGTAGTATCTGAACAAACAACACATCCGTATGCATCTATGATACGAGTACGTGTGGATAAATATGGTTTAGTGATATGTGCGTGTCTCTTAGAATCAAGCAAAAGGTTGCTTAGTATGCCATCATTGGCTCTTGTCATTCATGAAAAACACCCCAAGTGGATAGCCCACTACCGGATGGAAAATTAGCTTGGGCATGGTATGATCCGGAATAGTTAGTATATAACTCATCATAATTCAACCGAGCAGAGGTATAGAGTTCGTGACTAGAAAAAAATATTCCACCCGTGGTAGGCTGATGGGGCAGTTAAAGTGCCTTAGGAATTCGATTAGGTATGTTAATGATTACCTTATACGTTTATAAATAATTGGGGCTGGTAAGTAATTACCGATCTGTCTTGCGGAAACGGATGTCCAAGGTGTTTATGTGGGTCATTAAAATTATTTTAACTAAAACATCTCCATTGGCCTAGACTAAATTTGGTTAGATCAAGTCCGATAACATATTATATTGGTCGCCGACTGGACATTCTAAATAACCAGTTTCAATATTATTTTATTTCTGTTCTTTACTTCTATTATAGAGAAGAAAATCAGATGAAATTCGAAGCTGCAAATTGTTGAGGTTCTGTTTAGGAAAGCAATTCCGAAAAATATTCCAAGCGAGTTTGGCAATAAGGGGTAATTGTCCTTCATCTAGTATCTCTCTAACTTTTTCAAATCAACTTCTTCGCCTTGCAATGCATTATTAACATCTTGTCGCCCTATCTGTCTAACGTCGTTCCTTCTGAATTCGGAAGAGAAACTTCTCAAATAGCATTTTAGACTCGTATTGAAAGATAAAAAAAAAACTTTTCACTTGAAGGAAATCGCCTTTTTCAACATCGAGTGGGCATTGGATTTTACTCGTTATAACTCTATCACGAGAGGCTTCGATTATTTTCTGATGTCAGAGAGGGTTTATCCATCAACCTTAACTGCGTAAGTTTTTACTAAAATTACTAGTTTACTGGTACAATCATGATTTTCAGATGATGTTGAATAACTTAGTACTCATCTTGATCGCTTATCACTGATTGGCGAATTTTGCGAAAGTATCACCATCAGCTGCAGCGTCTTAAGAGCCGGCATATAATTCACCATGGAATCCTGCCCAGTGTCAGCCCCAGAGGCCCAGCTATACGCACTGCACTAGCACATAAAAGGGGAGTGCCGTGGCGCAGTGGGTAGTGTATTGGCCACTGACGCAAGATGAGCGAGTTCGGATCCCGATAACACCAACGCAATCGAATGATTGGCGGGGTACTGGCAAAACCCCCCGTTTAACACTTGCCTTAAAAAGCTTCTCGGCTCTCGCCGTTCGGAATCGGCAATAAGCTTTAGGTTCCGTTCACTTGTGTAAAAAACAAATCGCACACAACATACATAAGTGAAAAAATAAAGCTGGGCTCTGGTTCTTCATGAGCTCTAACGCCATCTAAGGTGTCTGTCTGGCAGTTGGCAGTACAATGCACTAGTATTTGTGTCTAAGTGCTCCATTACACAAAGGGTTCCAAAACATAAAAAGTAAACCAACATTAGACTTTGAAGACAAATATTCATTTTTCACGAACTTTCTTAGCTGCATACTTTATCACAATCGTCTCAAAAAAGTTTGGAATTAATACCAAGCTGCTTTGCCTAGGAGACTAGGTCTTATTGTAAAAAATTTATTCCAAAGTGAGTTATACAAGGTGGCGCAAATAAATCACCCTATAGGAAGATGTTGTAATTTTTGCAAATGACGTCGTGTGTCAATCATATTTGATATTTGTGAACTAGACAATAGCAGCATACAAACAGATAAGCAATGGAGCGCTATACTCCCCAAGAGCGTAGAATAATCGTGTCGATTTGTTTGAACAAAAGTCGGTGGGTGGTGTTGCGTGGTGTTGGTGGTGTTGTGAATTTCGTGAATTTCGACCCCAATTTCCTAATCGTGTCGCGCATACTGGACAAAAATTTCGGCGCTTAGCTGCTCGATTCGACAGATTGCAAGCAATGAAGACCATACGGGGCCGCCATTGGACTGGTCGTTCGGCGAAGATTATCGCGGCTGTTGCTGCCGATGTCGCTAAGAGCGAAGAAACATCAACCAGATGAAGAGCCACGCCATTGGACATCACCAGACGGATCCTAGAGCGAATTTTAGTGAAAGACTTATACATGTTCCCGTACAAAATGCAAACAGTCACATCAGTTAATGCCTGCTGACATCAGTCGCGTGTGAACTACTATCAAGCGATCCTTAATCTCAACAACGAAGAAAACGATTGTGTCTCGAAAATCATCCCCACTTAAGCGGTTACCTCAATAAGCAAAATCTGGGGGCACTGAAAACCCGCATGTGATGCGCGAAGAGCTATTTTATCCACCCACTGCCACTGTGTCGTGCAGCATTCACGCGGGAGGTGATTGAGCTGTATTTTTTTAAGGACGCCATCGGCAATACTATCACTGTTACTGGCGTACGCTACAGGGCTAGGATAAACGACTTCTTACTGCCGGAATGGGAGGAGCGGGACTCGGTGATCATGTGGTTTCAACAAGACGGTGCAACCGCACACACAGCACGAGCCACAATTGATATTGTGAAGGAATCGTTTCCTGATCGCGTAATCTTCCGCTTGTGCGATTTGGCATGGCCAGCAAGATCGCCCGATTAACCATCAAAAACTTCTTTCATTGGGGCTACTTGAAGATGCAGGCTGATGCTAACAAGCCTCAGACAATCGCAGCCGTTACGGATAATATTCGACAGAAATCCGAACAGTTATCACCGGAAATCTTGCGGAAAGTCATGGAAAATGCGATAAAATGGGTACAATCATGTATTAACACTGGCAACAGCCACTGACGGGTATCATTTTTTCCATTAACAGAATAAATTATAAAGGTCCAAGTAAAGATTTTCATCACTCAAAGTCATTTATTTTTATTAGTTAAAAAGTAATTTAAAAACAAAATTGGATAATTAATTTTGCGCCGCCTTTTTTTTACTGGACTTGTGATTGATACGATCAAGTTCAATAAGCTTCGATATCGCTATCTTAACTTTGTCTAAGTTAGTTGTACGGAATTCTCTTTTCTCTTCGTCCATTATGAATGGTTCGTTCTGCCTGACGGCGGTATTTTGACTATTACCGCCGTTATATAGTCTGCAGAAGTGGTCGTTCCATATTCTCAGCATCGGCTGTGACTCTACTACAAGTTGTCCGTGCTCGTCCCTGCAGCCTTCGTTTTATTTTTCGGTAAAACTTCCGAACGTCACACCTGCGATAGCATCTTTATATTTTCTTGTTCTCGCACTTCTCGTGCTCTTTCTCTTTTCTTCTCAAAAGCGCATGCTCCTCCCTACTTTTCTGTTCGTATTCGTATTCAGGGTAGCCATGTATACATACTGTTTCTTTACATGGCATGGGTCTGTCTGCACTCGCTATCAAAACAGAAAATTCACAGGCCTACTTTGGCTGCAACAAGGTAATGATCCTAGTCGATATTGGCTCCTCGGAACGACGTTGGATTGTTCCCTGCCCTAACTAATCAATATGAACAAGTTGGAGGAAAGAAGAACTGTATCTGACATTCTTTTCATCCATCGTCCCCTTTCAGACACCAGACTGCGCGAACCTTTACAACTCTGACTCTATCAACGCTAACCCTCGCAATGTACGAAATCCCCGTCTCGCCCGCGTACCGCCCACGACTCCAGTGAACCCATTTCCAGTTTCCAATAAGACAGAGAAGATGACGTTCCACTTGTTTAGATAAGAGAAACGGATGCAACCTCTCAGGATATTAAGAGCATACAAGTTACAGTAACTAAAGTTGGAAGCAGATCACCGACTCCAGAGTGATGGAATCTGCTGAATTCGCACCTGAATACCGACCTCCGTCCAAGGTTCCACACGCCATCACCCGAATCGACTCTTAATGCTGACCAACATCCCATGGGACTATGAGAACCGCTGCCGATACCTGAGTTGTGCACTTCAAACATCCGGCACAATCCATCGCAGCAGACACCCGCCCCAGTGCGCCGTCGAACCATCAGTTTGGATACTACTGGTAGAGTTAAATTCGATGTAAGGTAACGATCCCCGAGTTTCGATTAAAATAGAATTTTTTTTTTTTTAAACTAAAGTTAATAATTTATTAATTTCCATTCTACGATAACCATTCTTAATCTTTGTCTTCTTCTTCTTCTTTTCCTTTTTCCGGCGTTGTTATGGTCAGAAGTGTAGGACCATAACCTTCCCACTTAACTGCATTCCTACTGGTCCACTTGTGGGGTCCGCCGGTTTGACCTCAGAAAGTAGCGGCAGGCTTCCCGGTTTGGGATTACTTCATCGCTGAGGCCAATCAAATGCTGGTGTTTTTGCATTTGTTTGCACCAATTGTTTTTCGGTCTGTCTTTTTTTTTTTTTTGTGACACGGGCATGCTCCAGATTTTTTTTTGTTTGATCTTACTCTTACAACACCGGATCTCCAGTCGTGTCAACCCACTGATTTGCATGTACACTTGTGGGGCAGTTTAATGGTGGTATATGTGTATCTAGGCTCACCTTGGTGTTTTCTAAATTGCCTAGATGTGATTTTTGTTTACCTTTGTTTTAGTCGCCTTTTACGACAAGCGAGAGGTATCGCTGCAGGGATATTCTTAACCCGTCCCTGCACGGATGATTCTTAATCTTTGTATTGGTTGAAATTATTGTTTGGACACATGACGAAAATGAATATGTATTCAATTGTTCTGGTCCTCATGAGAATTTAGTCAGTTATGTTAGATCAAATAGTGGAGAGGACATAGATTCTGATACTTGTGTTCTAGAAACAAATGCAGTAGCCCAAAAAGCGTCAATTTTTTTCCGAAATGGGTTGAATATAATTGAGAAATTCAATGACAGCATAATTCCTTCAGATATTTGATTAAAATAAAAAGAAGTAGATGTCAAATGACCCTTACTTTGGTGGCGCTATAGCCTGGTGTGAATCTGGGCCTCAAACAACAAGCGTCTCCAGTTAGTTAAGGTCCCCTTTCATCCAACCAAGGGCATCCGTTTTCGTTAAGGTCCAGGTCTTTGCGCCGTAAAGGAGGACCGGGATAATCAGTGATTTACATAGTGCTACCTTAGTTTTTCGAGAAGGGGCTCTTGTTCTAAAATGCCTCTTGAGCCCAAAGAAGCAGCGGTTGGCAAGATTAATTCTGAGTTTGATCTCACCACTAGTGTTGTTGCTGCTCGTCACCTTCGAGGCAAGGTAGACGAAATCCTTGACTATTTCGAATTTGTGTCTGCCCATCGCGGAGTTCTGCCCAAGACGTCGGTGTTGTACGTCTTTTTTGGATGACCGCATATATGTATTTGGTGTCACCCTCGTTTACCGAAAGACCCATTTAAGTTGCTTTTGCTTCAATGCTTTTGAACGCTTCATTGACGTCTCGCTATGTTCACCCAATCACGTCAATGACTTGAAACAGATCGTACCTCTTGTGTTGGCTAGTGAGTCTCGTATCATCTTTTCAAGCACGATGTTGAAAAATGTATATGACAGAGCGTCACCCTGTCTAAATCCTTTTTCAGTCAGTTCGCTACTAATCTTAATGGAGTAGCGAGAATTCTCCATTGTCATTCATGCATTGGCAGAGATGTTAAAACTAGACATGGATCGGTATAGCTCGTCCCTATGTACACTAAAATGTGCGGCTTTTAAATCGGCAAAGAGGTGGTGTGTGTCGATTTGAAATTCTTTGGTCTTCTTCAAGATGGGGCACACTGATAAGAACCTATCAGATTATCCATGAAAGAATTCAGGCATCCACAAAATAGCCCATAGAAGATCTTTTATGCGATGTTAAGGAGACTCATTCCTCTATAGTTGGCGCACTTAACCCTAGAAAGATAACGTGCGGCTTAGAGGCACCCGCGATATAGATTTTTAGGATAAGATAGGATAGGATAGGATTTTAAAATCCTCAATAACTTTCTTTTAAATAAAAAATAATAACCTATATTTGTATTTTTTTTAGTTATTAATAATGTCACAATTCATTGAAGTTATAAAATAAAGAATAATCATTTTAATTTTTAAAATAAAACGGGTTATAAAATTGTGCGCCTCTCAGGCGCATATTTATCTTTTCAGTACTATTAAATAAGATTATATTTCTAGGGTTAAGGTCATCTCTAGTAGCTTTAAATAGTTTATCAGACAGGCCGTCCGAGTTCTACCAACATAAAAAAATGAACATTTTCTATGTACAACAACAAAAAAAGCAAAATAAACAATAACGGAGCGAATTATGTCACAAAAGTAGTATAGTATATATATATATATTTTCACTGTTAAAAGTTACACTGTGTTATCGCACAATTTACAATCGTGGTACAGAGATGTGATAAAGGGTAATATATCTGTCAACTGAATAATTTTTTTATTAATGCGTTAATTTTATACTTTTAGTTTTTATAAAATTCGAGGGTAAAAAAAAAAAAAAAAACAAAAAACCCGTGAGAGAATGTTGTGAATAAATTAATTAATTAATATATAAAAACATAGATAAATAAATAAGTGATAGATAAATAATCAAATATATATATAAATAAGCAAATAAATAGATATATAATTAAACAAAAAATAAATAAATAAATAAATAAGTAAATAAATAAATATATAATTAAACAAATAATAAATAAATAAATAAGCAAGTAAATAAAAATATAATTAAACAAAAAATAAATAAATAAATAAATAAGAAAATTAATAAATATATAATTAAACAAATAATAAATAAATAAATAAGCAAGTAAATAAAAATATAATTAAACAAAAAATAAATAAATAAATAAATAAGAAAATTAATAAATATATAATTAAACAAATAATAAATAAATAAATAAACAAATAGGTGTATAAACATTAACAAAATAAGGAATAAATAATAATGGACACAAAAGTATTCGGAAATTTTTCTTATAACTTATATAATTCCAAAATAGAGGGTAAAACTAAAACTTTAATATCGTAAACCCTTTTTGCTTAACAACTTCTTTAAGTCTAATTGGCATTGATTTTATAAGCCTTTTTGTCGTTTCAGAACTTATTTTACTCCATTTTTGAGAAATGGCTTCCTTTATTGACGATTTCCTTGTTATTGGATGCTTACGGATTTTTTGCTCTATGATGGCCCATAAATGTTCGATGGGGTTAAAGTCTTGGTGTTATATAAAACATTTTTGTATTGTGCGCTGTATGCTTTGGGTCATTATCGTGTTGAAATGAATAATGACCCCGAACAACAATTTCTCAGCATTCTCATTCAAATTGTTTTTTTAATATGCCAATGTATGGATAGTGTTTCATCGTATTTTCAATAAATTGCATATTTCCAACCCCGATCGCATTCATGCAGCCTCACAGCATAATGTTACCTCCTCCGTGTTTCATCGTTGGTATAGTATTGCTGGGATGCATTTCTTTTCCCACTTTTCTCCAGACCGTATGGCCTCCGTCGGGTCCAATTATATTAAATTTAGTTTCGTTACTAAATATTACACTACTCCAAAAGTCTTCAGTGTAGTTTAAATGCTCTTTTGCAAAGCCTAACCTTTTCTTTCGGTTGACTTCGCTTATCAATGATTGCAGCGTGGAGTACGACTATTGTAACTAGCGCTTCTGAGCACGGTGAAACGCACGGTTTCATCACAGACATTAATATTGCTATACTCAACCATTTCTCTATTTATTTCCGGGGCTGACTTTTTTGGATCTTTTTTAATTTTTCTTATTATAAGCGATTTATTACGTAGATTGAATTTCATAGGACGGCCCGATCGTTGTTGTGATTGAATGCTATCGCGCTGTAGAATGCTATGAATTGTAGAATTGCTTCTACATATTTAAATAAGACGATATTTCCTTTAGGTTTTTGCCTTTTACTGTGCATTTGAAAAATAATTTTTCTTTCTTCTTCTTCGTTTCCTTTGATTTTCTATACATTTTAATATAAATTTATTAAGATGCACTAAACAACGAAAAATATACTATATGATAGCCTTTTGATGCTTGCGAATGCTGATTATGTTCTAAAAAGGAAAGCAAACAACATATTTTAAGAAGAATTTAAAACGGCACTTGATTTTAAATGTAAAGGGTAGCAATTCCGAATACTTTTATAACCTAGGAATCGCTCCGTTATGGTTTTTTTTTGCTTTTTTTGTTGTTGAGAAAGAAAATGTTTTTTTTTTTTTAATTATTTGTCAATAGGGAACAAATTTTGAATTGAATCTGATTTTTATTATTATTGCTTAATTATTTATTTTTAACAACACTAAAATGCAGAACAAACATAATTCCGAATACTTTTGTGAGGGACAGTATTTGGTTTGGTCCTCCATTAATGACATTCACGCATTCATAGTTGGTGTCGTCGAATATTGAGATTTTTGAACGGAACAACGGTTAATGACGGCTATACATACTTTCGTTTGTGCCAGTTTTACAATGACCAGATGTCTTCCCTCTTTAATCATGTAATTTTGAACATACAATTTCTTACGGAAGATAAAGGCGACGAGATAAAGGATGTGTTTTACGAAGATTGAGATTAGGATGGATTAAATAATTGAAAATTTCTCATCCTTCGACGTAAATAATATATAAAATAAATTAATGAACATAAAAGAAGAATTTCCGTGATAACAGAAAATTTTACTCCTCATCACACCATTCAAATAGGTATGTCGCACCTTTCCGGCTAAAAAATATCGTTCGGTCGGATTTTTTCTAAATCTGTATGAAATATCTAATCTGTGTTAATTTTCAAATCAACTAAAGGTTGATCAAAATCCGCGACAAAACGTTGCGATAAGACATTACGGCCATTTACTAATGTACAATTTATTTAAACATTATTGCCACTCTGACCAAGTTCACTTTATTCCTCTGAGTGTAAACTTTTCATTTTCATCAAAAATATTCAAATCCACGATCACAGAGCTTTCATGATTGGTGGCTCCCGTACTATTGCTGGATTTTTCACTTGATAAAGTAGTTTTCCGATGCCTCTGTTGCATGCTTAAGATTGGTCTCGATATTGAGAGCAATTTCATACGATGAAAGTATGGCTATGTCATCAGCAAACATAGCTTTATCACAGACAGGAAAATTTGGGAGGTCTGAGGTATAACTGTTGTATAAAATTGGCCCCAAATCCGATCGATGAAGGCTGAACAATCTTACAGCATGACTATTTACATTAACCTTAAAGCACAGAGATGACAGGAAAAAAAAAAATTTGATTGAACTTCCCAATGCGTTGGAAATAAATTTAAGAATACATATTTCCATGGTTAATTTTTAAATATGCACCCCGCACACTGTAACGAACTCAAGATCTTAAGATTTGTATTTGAAGATTAAGTATATGAAAAAGTTTACAATGGCCTTTGATATAAGTGTCAACGTTAAAACCACGAAGCACACAATATTCCTTATTATTTTGCCCACTTTTGATTTTTGAATTCAAACGAAAAACACATCATAAGGACGAGATAACAAGATTTTATATTGACTGATTGGCTTAGTAAGCATTCTGTATTCTGTGAAACAAAAAGGAGAAGTGTGAGAGAAAAGTATCGCTTCTTATGGATGAAGTGTGTGCTCGTCTTAGTTTTGACAAATTTTTGTTTTTTTTTTTGGTTCAAATTCAATTTTATTTATTTTCTTAGAACAAACTTACCTTACACAAAATTGCTTAAAACTAGCTTAAATAATAACTAACTAAAACACGAAGACAGCTAAAGACTAATCATACGAAACTTTGGAATGAACTACAGAAAGAAGCTCAAAGATACTAATCTTATACTAATCGCTGGTAAAACGAAACGATATTGAGCCATTTTCGAATCAAATAATAGTTGGTCATAAATGGGACGCAATTAATAGCTGGTAGTGGAGTTACTACCAAACGGTTGACCTTCCAATGGTTGATTTTAACCTCTACTGTCAGAATCAAATGAATTTGATACAAGAAAGCAATTAAAAAGATAGCCTGAGATTAATCACGAGGACAGGTGTTGCGTTCCATTCCAACATCACCACATCACACACGTCTTTGATGAATGATGTAAAAATGTCTTAAAAGAAGCATGGGAAAATTGCGTGATTCAGTTTTTCAACAAGAAACTTAAGAACTCCTTGCAATGATGCCACAAAATGACAAGAGTAATTTTTGTTTTTGGTTCTTACGACGATAGGTTAAGGTCTTTCCGCAGAACGTACTCACAGTAGTATGAGAATTACTCTGTAAAAACTCCTGCCTTCGCAATAAATTGAAGTCTACAAGTTAGTAATTCCACTTATGTGTAAAGTAGTTTGCTTTTAATGACTTTTACAGACCTGGCAGGCAGTTTTCAGTTAAGGTTCCTCCTGACACTGCAAAATGCGCTTGATTTTTATCGTCTGAGTTAAAGGGTTATTTCTTTGCTTACCTATGTTTTTTAAGTTACAATCTATAGAATATAGAATATTCAATAAGTAATGGGTTTCGAACCATTAACATGAATACATCGCATGACGACGATTGAGCAGGGTTCGTATGGTATATAATGAAGTATTCATATGTAGTATATAAACAATAAAATTACTGATGCCATAAGATTCTCCGTAAATGATTCGTAGGTGAAGGTGCTGTATTATTATATTTGGCGATACAACAAAAACTTAAGGGAATAGAAGGCGTTAAAACTATGAATGTTAGAAAATTACTTGCGTAGATTGTACAGGAATAATTGAAATGAGAGCTCGTCTCGTTGCTTAAAATGACACCACTTATAAACAATTAAGCTAATCGTCTTAACTACTACTTTTTTTTCACATGAATCTATTAATGAGGACACTTTAAGCTCTAAGAAACAAGTATAATTGTGTGGAAGAAGCCTCTGGAAGTTTTCGATCACGAGCTTGTACTTAACTTGTATTTGTAGATCTTTTTCACTGATGGGAAAATTAACCGAACACCACTTACATGATTGGGTGAAACATTGGTTCTTCTCCTAGGTATTGAAGTTTGTTAAAAAAAAAAAACCTTTTACAGCAATAATCCCTCTTCATATACAGGGTGTCCCACGAGCAGTGTGCCAAAAAGCTAGAGCGTGTAGGTCTGGTCAAGACAAGAAAAAAATCGTATGGGAGGGGGGGGTCTATTCTCCCCCGTTTAGCCGGGAGGGGCAATTTTCTAAAAAATTGACTTAATTTGGAAAAAAAATTATTAAAAATCAACAGTTACAGCCACAATGCCGTGATATATTTTTTGTAAAGCCAGAAACCTCTTCCTTCATCCTGTTTTTAAACAAAGCTGTTTTAAGGAATAGTTTTTGAGAAATTAATTTTTAAACTCAAAATTTTGAAAAAAAACTGGAAAAAAAAAATTTCGAACTACTTTTTTCCAAAATTGTATGTAATTAAGTACTATTTTTTTTCCAAGAATTCAATTCTCTTATTGGCTTTTAGTTAAAAACTGAAAACCGGATGCAAAAATGTATTCTAGTTTTTGAGAAATTAAAAAAAAACCCGAACCATTTTTTTCTAAGAAAAACCTTTTTTTTTGGTTTTAACGCCGCTGGACTTGTAGGCAAACTAATGTATGAAACATTGACCTCTTTTTTATTATTTTTAAAAAAATCGGAGTTTTATGACGTAACAATAAAGTGACACAGTATTGGAATAACCCTGGATTAATCCTTTTTTTTTCATTGATAACGCCTGAAAACTGACCTGCCAATTTCGTCTGCGTCAGCCCGCCACCGATGGGTTCTACCCGCTAGGTCCTTAAGACAATAAAACCACAATTTTTCTTTATTGAAAAACAAAATATTTGCAACTCAAATGTAAATAAAAGGCATCGCATTTTTAATAAAAACCATTTCCAAACGATGTCAAACTCATACTCTCGAGAAGAATTAACGGACATGCACTTCTGCTACGGTTTAGCTAATGGTCGAGATCGTTGTAAAAAATGCCATAATCTAGTACGATTTTGTTTCTATAAACCATTTTGTACTTTGTTATAAACATTTGCTGATGTACATATGAATCATTGTAATTTGACAGTCGTCACGATTCTTTCGACCCGGCTAGATCGGTTTTCTTTTGCGTTAAATATTGTAAGCGAAGTGTATTAAATAATAAACACAATAATTGAAATATATAGGCGTAGTTTTTGTTCTTTATGTCAACAGTAGCGACTTTCAATTTTCCAAATTGGTGCCGAAACCCGGGACGCTTGAGATATAAAGAAGTAATTGCAGATCTTACAATATCGGTCGTGACTACTCAGTGATCGTGGTGTTTCTATTGTTTTTTTTTTTAAATGGAGTTTCAAGCGAGAGCTGGCTATAGGAGCCAGATAACCAAAGTCGTGAAAGAAGCAGCAGAGTACCTTAATTCCCTTAATATAAATACTGATGACACAGCAAAATTGGAGTCAGCCGAGGAGGAGCTTGCATTTTACCTTAAACGTTTAACAACTGCCAATGATAATCTCCGTTTAATAAATGCCGAATTTGTGTCCAAAAATTTTGAGGACAAGAATGCAGAAAAGACGGCTGAGTACGAAGACACCGCTGCAGGAATGATAGCGAGATTGGAAGTACGTTTATTAAAGGTACAAGGACGCATTAATCCCCTTCGAAACAGTGTAAACACCCAAAGGCCATCCATATCCACTAAACCGCATTGTACCAAGCTACCCAGATTGGAGATGAAAAAGTTTTCCGGCGACCATCACGAGTGGATTCCTTTCTGGGATAGTTTTCGCACAACTGTACATGAAAACGACAGTCTTACTGGCGCTGAGAAGTTCAATTATTTGCAGTCCGTTTTAACGGGAAACGCGGCAAAAACCATAGCGGGATTTACTCCAACAGATGCCTGCTACGATGGTGCTATCTCACTCTTACAGGAAGAGTATGGTGATACCGAAAAGCTGATCGACAAACTAATGCAACAGCTCATGGCGCTTCCTGTCGTTCACAATAGAAGAGATGCAACAGCTTTAAGACAGCTATATAACACCGTAATAGCATGCAGCCGCTCACTCACAGCACTAGGTGTACCGTCATCCCATTACTATATAATGTTAAAAACCATTCTTTTAAAATGCATGCCAAGCGAATTACGTATAGCCTACCATCGTATACAAAAGGAGACATCCATAAAAGAAGAAGACGGGGAACAAGGCAGGGATGGCCCATCTGATAATGGCTCTACTCTGTCCTTTGATGGAGATAGGCAAGTAAAACACATACTACGTTTTCTTAAACAAGAAGTAGAGTCCGTAGAGAGAGCAGATGTTGGAAAGTGTGGTATAAAATCCAATACAAAAAACACGTACCCGTCGACGGCAGCTGGTCTCTTCACTCCCGCAGGTGTCATGCCATGCTTTTTTTGCAAATCAACCGAACATTTGACCAGAGAATGTAGCAGTCCGCGCACCCTGGACGAAAAGAAGCAAATGTTGAAAAGGGATGGTAGGTGCTTCCGATGTAGTGGTAGTGGTCATACTGCAAGATACTGTAAAGCGAGAGGGGTAATATGCAGAAACTGCAAACGTCATCACGCCACTGCTTTATGCGACAATAAAAGAATGATACCCGTAACGAATGGTGGAGGAAAGCCAAACGACAAACAACCCACTAGTGACACGGTAATGTTAAATCCAACACTTAATTTGTCGGCGCATGGTATTTGTAAACAAACAAATTATATATTTTTGCAAACCGTACGGGTTTTGTTATCGAAAGCTAACCCCTCTACCAACCCAAAGGAAATCTTTGTTCGTGCAATTATTGACGGTGGTAGCCAGCGAACTTATGTGCGGGAGTCTATTGTTAAAAAACTTAAATTGCCATCTTTGGGTCTAATTAATATGTCGGTTATCCCATTTGGTGAAAAACATCTTCCCAGCGTCAAGGAGATGAAGACAGTAAAGGTGGTTGTGCGCAGTCAATTCAGTGCCAAATGTGTCGAGATTGTTGCCGTTGTTGTGCCGGAGATATGTTTTGACATACTGCTCGCTCCCGACGGTTGTAAACAGCAACTTAATGGACTTTGTTTAGCCGATTCAAACGAACTAGGTCGCCATCAAGAGGAAGGTATAAACGTACTTATCGGTGCAGATTATTTCTGGCAAGTCGTGACGGGAAAATATCGAAGAATAACAAATCGTCTGACAGCGGTGGAAACAATTTTTGGATGGACGATTCAGGGACCCTATGCCGATAGTAAGAATGAAATTTCCAATAATAATATCTCGACCCTTTGCAGTTTGGCCTTTTTTGAAAATATGTGGAGTATGGAGAGTTTGGGTATACGAAACGACGAGACCGAAAAGCAGACATTTACCGAAGAACTTCAGGCGAAATGCATACGAAAGACAACATCCAGATATGAAGCTCGTTTGCCCTGGAGAGCGACAGTTGGGAATTTGGGAAATAATAAAGAAAATGCTGCATCCAGGCTGCACGCACTCACCAAGAGGCTGGCTCGAGAACCGTCAAAGCTCCAAGAATATGACAACACCATGCGCGAGTTAATTGCTTCTGGGTGTGCTGAACCCGTACCGTCAATTGATTCCAATAAAAAGACCATCTATTACATGCCGCATTGTCCAGTTTATCGTCCAGAGAAGAGTACAACAAAATTACGAATCGTCTTCGATGCCTCGTCACATGTCCCAGGTAAATTGTCTTTGAATGATTGTTTATGGACAGGTTCGAACCTACTTCCAGATATTCTAAGAATCCTGCTACGTTTTCGTGTTCGAAAGATCGGTCTAATAGCCGACATAGAGAAGGCCTTTTTACAGATCTCTTTGGCAGAGCAAGAAAGAGACAGCCACAGATTTGTTTGGTATTCTCAGAAAACCGATTCTACAACGGACTATAAAACGGAGAAAGATTATCGTATGACACGCGTCACATTTGGGGTCACCTGCAGTCCTTTTTTGCTATCCGCAACCTTGAAATTTCACATCGATAAACAATCGCTGGAGTTTGCAGATACTTGTGCGAATTTGCGACAGTCATTTTATATGGATGATCTAATAACCAGTGTTGACAGCAGAGATCAGGCCATAAGATTTCATATGGAATCTGTTGAAATTCTACGCCGTGCCTTTATGAATCTGCGGAAGTGGACCAGCAATGATGCAGACGTTCGAACTTATCTGGGACAGACTGACCAAGGAAATGTGCCTGTGGTATTGGGGATAAAATGGAATACATATACGGATGAATTAATGATTAACTTGAATAATGATGAGTTACAAACTTTGAATCTGCCCACAAAGCGCAATATATTGAAAGTGATTGCGCGTGTTTTTGATCCCTTAGGCTATTTGAGCCCGATCCTTATAAAATTAAAAATACTTTTTCAAATTTCATGGAAAAGGAAGGTTGACTGGGACACGCCGTTAGATGCTGAATTAAGCAAAGAGTGGTATTCTTCCTTTATGAATTTAAATAAGATAACTGAATTATCACTTCCAAGATGGCTCGGTACAGAGAAGGGATTAAAGCCCCCAGAATTGCATATTTTTGCGGACGCTAGCTTGAAAGCATTTGGAGCAGTCGCCTTCTTACGAATACAACAACCCGGTGTTGGCACAACGGTAAGATTTTTGTGTGCTAAGGCGCGTGTAGCACCTCTTAAAGAAAATAAAGAGAATGATTTAAGCCTTCCAAAATTGGAGTTAACTGCTGCGTTAATAGCGTCCCGACTGAGTCGTTATTTCAAAAAATCAGATATCCCCTTCGAAAAGATGTATCTTTGGACAGATTCGCAGATCGCCTTGCATTGGATAAAGGAAGATGCAAAAAAATGGAAGCCATACGTGTTTAGCCGAGTTAAGGAGATCCAGGAACTCACTAACACAAGTGACTGGCACCATTGTTCGGGTAAAGAAAATCCGGCAGATCTGCTCACCAGGGGAATATCCGTCGAGAAGTTCGATTCCTCTACATTGTGGACAGATGGACCGTCATGGCTCCAGAAGACTAAGGACGAATGGCCAATTGAAATTCCAATAGAAGAAGAGTCCTTAAATTTGCAGGTTTCTTCTGCAAGGTTGGATTTGCACCCAGTTAAAGAAATTGTACCGGTTTTTCAATACGAGAGAATAGGGAATTGGAAGAAGATGCTAAGGATTACGGCTTACGTTCTTCGTATAACTAATAAGTTGATGGGCAGAGAAGTTGTAACCACAAAATGTACACACACAATGGAGCTGCAGCAGGCGGAGCTTTACTGGTTAAGATATTTTCAAAATTCTTATTTCGCTAACGAAATTTTATCTTTGCAGGAGCACAAACCTGTTCCTCGCTCATCTTCCCTCCTGACTTTGAATCCTTTTCTCGATGATCAGGGATTACTTCGTGTAGGAAGTAGATTGACGCAACTGGATGAACCGTTTGATGTTATAAGTCCTATTATCCTTCCGAGGGACAGTTATTTAAGCAAGTTAGTTGTGATTGACCAGCATGAGGCATTACTCCATGGCGGCGTTAACTCGGTGTTGGCTCAGCTCCGAAAAAGATTTTGGTTGATTGGTGGTCGTCAGCTGATCAAAAAAACGATAAGCGCTTGCCGAATTTGTAGAAGATTTCGAGGAAAGTTTGCTTCACAACCGTTTGCTCCCCTTCCTCGAGAACGCATGCTAGCATCCAGACCATTTGAGACCGTTGGTGTGGATTTCGCAGGGCCGCTTTACACCAAATCCGATGATACCAGATCCAAGGTGTATATAATGATATTTACATGTGCAATTGTTCGGGCTGTGCATTTGGAATTGGTGTTAAAATTGACAACTGAATGCTGTCTATTAGCCATACGACGTTTTATTGCCAGAAGAGGTTTGCCAAAGATCATTTACTCCGACAACGCGAAGACTTTCAAAAGAGCTGCCAACGATTTGGGGCATGTTGGAGAAATTTTGAATGGAGAGCTATTTAATGGTTTCCTTTGTAATCGTGGCATTACATGGCGCTTCAGCGTTGAAAGGGCTCCCTGGTGGGGGGGATTTTGGGAGCGGCTAGTAAAAAGTGTAAAAGATATTTTAAAGGTTACCATCTGGAAGGCGCAAATAGGAAATGAAGAACTTATAACTCTTTTGGCGGAAGCAGAACGCATCATTAATATGAGACCACTGACCTATATTAGCGATGACCCGACGGATTTGACTCCTTTAACTCCTGATATGTTCCTAACTGGTCATTCTCCCAGCACCAACAACGATAAAGGGGATGTAACCATTGCCTCAGACCTGCGGACAAAATGGAAGACCAACACCCGGTATACTTCCTTTTTGTGGAAGAGGTGGAAAGTTGAGTACCTCAGTCTCTTGCGTTCTGTACATCATTCCAAGCAGAGCCTTTCACGAGAAATACGCACTGGAGACGTTGTCCTAGTTTACGACGCAGCTACACCTCGTATTCACTGGAAGCTAGCCCTAGTGGAAACCTGTTTCCCAGGACGTGACAATAAGATAAGAGCCTGCGAAGTTCGTTTTGCTGACGGCAAGAAGTTACGACGTGCTATACAACACCTATATCCGCTTGAGATTCGCGAGCAGGCCCGCCCGGAGGATGTAAAAAATGCCATAATCTAGTACGATTTTGTTTCTATAAACCATTTTGTACTTTGTTATAAACATTTGCTGATGTACATATGAATCATTGTAATTTGACAGTCGTCACGATTCTTTCGACCCGGCTAGATCGGTTTTCTTTTGCGTTAAATATTGTAAGCGAAGTGTATTAAATAATAAACACAATAATTGAAATATATAGGCGTAGTTTTTGTTCTTTATGTCAACAGTAGCGACTTTCAATTTTCCAAAATCGTGAAGCCGAAAGACTTTACTCTGGAAGATATCCCAATCGGAGGTGTCCCAGTAGTAGCATGTTTTCAAGAATCCATCGACGTCTGCGAGAGCACGGAGTGCTAGAGCATCGAAGAAGCGAAAGATCAGTTACAGATGGATCAGGAAGCTTAGATGAAAGAATTTTGGATTTGGTCCGACGTAATCCCTCCCTTAGTACAAGGAGGATAGCTATTATGCTTGGAGTGCCCAAATCTAGAGTATGGAGAGTGCTTCATACCGAAAACTTACACCCGTACCATTTTAGGCCAGTTCAGGAACTCACCTCAAACGACAAGTTTTTGAGAGCAGAATTTTGTCGATCATTACTGCTTCGAGATGAAACTGAACCAAACTATTTTGGAAGGATATTCTGGACGGACCAAGCACAGTTTACCAGAGATGGGGTTACTAACTTCCACAATTTGCATCATTGGAGTAGCACCAATCCACACAACAAAAAACAAAATAAATCACAACACCGCCTTAGCTGTAATGTTTGGCTTGGTATTGTTGGACAAACTGTAATCGGGCCCCGGTTTTTGAATGCCGTTATTAATGGAGAATCATACCTGCAGTTCCTACGAGACCTTTTGCCGATTTGATGGACAACGTTCCTTTGGCCATAGCAAATAATTTAATCTACCAGCAAGATGGAGCACCAGCACACTACAACTTTCGGGTTAGAAACTGGCTGGATGATCATTTTAGTGACCGTTGGATCGGAAGAAGGGGTCCCACGGAATGGCCACCTAGATCACCAGATTTAACTCCTCTAGATTTTTATATGTGGGGATTCATGAAGAATTATGTTGACAAAGTGGAAATAGTATCTTTGGAACAACTGAAAGAACGGATTGAAGTCGCTGGAGTCAAATTGCAGGAAAATTTGTCAACCATAGACTTATGTGCAGCCATTAGAAGGAGATATAATCTTTGCCTTCAAAAAAATGGGGATCATATTGAAAATTTATTATAATAAAACTCCGAATTTTTTTTAAAAATAATAAAAAAGAGGTCAATGTTTCATACATTAGTTTGCCTACAAGCCCAGCCGCGTTAAAACAAAAAAAAAAGGTTTTTCTTAGAAAAAAGTGGTTCGGGTTTTTTTTAATTTCTCAAAAACTACAACACATTTTTGCATCCGGTTTTCTGTTTTTAACTAAAAACTAATAAGAGAATTGAATGTTTGAAAAACGATTACCACTTAATTACATAAAATTTTGAAAAAAATAGTTCGAACATTTTTTTTTTCATTTTTTTCCAAAATTTTGAGTTTGAAAATTAATTTCTCAAAAACTATTTTCTAAACTAAACTATATTCGCTACGCTCCTTCTCCGTAGTCGAACTTGAAAGGCCGGCGAAGGGGTTATTACCCCCCGTGTAGCATCCTTCCCTACCAACGCAGAAGTAGGCAATATCAGCTTCCACGGGGATCACTGGTCGTCAATGGTGTTGGTGATGGCACCCCTTTCCTCGCTTCGACGTCCGGTTGTGCGGTCGAGGTAGTGAGGGAGGGGCGCTTAATTAAATTGGGCCTTCGGAGTCTTTTCATGACGGCGGCCAACAATATATCAAATACGCTAGAAAATTTATTTTTATTTTTACATATACAAAATTGAATATATGTATATTCTTTGATGCTTTCATTAATCACAAAAGATCGTCAAGCCCACCAAAATAAGTCTAACCTTTATAAAGGGTGGTTTTTTAGAGATCTGGTTCTTAAACTGGCAACACTGTTTTTACAGGTTGTCAATTTGACAGCCGAAGGTTGATTTGTGGTTGGCATTTTACGGTGAATAGATTAACGCCAGAACAACGCATGTAAATTGTGCAAACCCACTTTGAAAACTATGGTTCGATTCCGCAAACTTATCGTACGCTACATCCATTTTACGGACGACATAATCTGAGAAAGTTATTCGGAACACGATCAATCGTTTTTGCAACATGTACACTTAACTGGATAATAGGCGTCCCCAAAGACGACAAACAGTACGAAGAAGTTATTGCCGTTTTGGAGCACAGTGTTGAGGAGAATCCGGATGAGTAGAATCGCCATCGTGCACAGCAATTGAAGCTACCCATCCACTTTGTGGAAGATTTTAGGGAAAGATTTTGGCTTGAAAGCTGATAAGATCCAGCTTGTGCAAGAGTTGAGACCGCGTGACCATTATACGCCACGTAGACTCGGTGAATTGACCGAAAACATTATTAAGCTTGATTCTCATTTTCAACGCAAAATTTTGTTCTCCGATGAGGCCCATTTTTTGGTTAAATGGATATGTAAACAAGCACGATTGCCGAATTTGAAGTGGAGAACACCCAGAAGCCTTTGTC
This sequence comes from Merodon equestris, assembly GCA_958301585.1. Classification (NCBI taxonomy): domain Eukaryota; kingdom Metazoa; phylum Arthropoda; class Insecta; order Diptera; family Syrphidae; genus Merodon; species Merodon equestris. Next base: position 158,396,398 of record OY284413.1, on the reverse strand, counting down.
GAGACACCCTTATAACCATTAAGACTTGCTGTCTCGTGTGCTTTATGGGCTGGTAGAATCATCGGCTAATATTTTGTCAAAGACAATGCGGGCCAGAAATTTACCGTCAATGGAGAGCGCTATAGAAACATGATATCTGACTTCTTCATTCTTCAGATGAATGATTTTAAAATCAACATTCGCCGTGTTATTGCTGATATCCCCAGTTGCTGATGGCCCCAGTTGTTCGATATGTTGAAAATGGAACTTCACGATTGCGCCTTAATCGAGCTAGCCGTTGTGCACATTTTCCCGAAATTATATTTAAACATTCATACCATAAATTATCTATTAAATAAAGCTAATATCATTCACATTAACATTAGTCTGAAGGGTTTTATTTCATATTGAAATTGAATACCTCCAAAATACAAAATTCAAAAAGTCATATTATTTTTAAAATGGACCTCCTAGTAGTAAATAACACCAATTTCATGCACAAAAAATCAATCAATATTGTCAGAAATGAAATTCAAATGGTCGTATTTGCATCATTTTCGAATGAAGATGTCCAAAAGAGGAGCAGTCAAAAAACCCTTTTCAAATCACTAACCTGGCTAAGATGTTCAAATGTAGCAATTAAATTTAGTACAACTATTCGAGAAAGCACTTAATGACGACGAAACATTTTCACGATATTTATGCCGTTTTATATAAATTACAAAAAAAATTGTTCCTCCATTATTTCTGTCCCGCTCTCAAAAATATTCAACTTATCCCTGTCCCTTGGAGAATTTTCTCAGATATGGAACCGCTTTTATATCTCCTGTTCACAAAAAAGGTCCGAAGAATGTCGTTAACAACTACCCATCGCCAAACTGTTACACATATCCAAACTTTTCGAAAGTATCTTGTATGACACTCTAAGTTTCCACTGCAAATCTCTAATCACCTCCAAACAAAATAGCTTCCTTAAATAAAGGTCTACAACCACAAACCTTGTCGAATTTGTGTCTTTCACACTCTAAGCATTAGAGAATGGAAATGACGTCGACGTCATCTCAACTGATTTCAGTAAAGCCTTCGATAAGATCTCCAACAAACTAATACTCTTCAAACTGTCTTCCCTTGGTTTTGAACCCACAGCGTTTAAGTGGATATCTTCTTATCTAAATAACCGTTACTACAGTGTTCGTTTCAGATCTGCCTTTGCCGACCCCTTCTTAGCTTTTTCCGGCGTTCCCCAAGGCAGCCACCTAGGTCCACTTCTTTTTATTCTCACCATAAACGACATTGAGTTTGTCATCCAACATTCCCACCCCTCACTGTACGCTGACGACACCAAGTTATTCTAGACCATTTCATCGCAACAAGATTTTTCGGTTTTGTGTTTCAAAAATTGTTTGGAACTTAACATTTCCGAATGCCAATCAATTACCTTCTCACGTAAACGAAACAAACCTCCCCCTCGTCTCTACTTCCTGAATAATCAGCCCATCTCCACCGTTCAGGCTATCCGCGATCTTGGCATACTATGTGACCAAGAGCTCAATTTTCGCGCACATATTGACGATATAATTCATAAAGCCAACTCCGCACTCGGTTTCGTGAAACGTTGGTCTAAAGAATTCTCTAATCCCTACGTGACTCGATCCCTCTATATTACCTGTGTTCGCCCCCTTCTCGAATACGCATCTAAAGTGTGGTCCCCTTATCAACAAACCCACATATCTAGAATCGAAAGCATCCAACGTCGGTTCCTACGTTTCGCTCTTCGAGGTCTGCCCTGGAACAATCCTTTGTTCTTACCGCCCTATCAAGACCGTCTTAAACTAATCAACTTGAGTACTTTCGAGGAAAGAAGAAGAGTATCCGACATCATTTTCATTCATAGACTTCTTACAGGTACCATTGACTGCACCACCCTTTATAACTCCATATCTCTTAACACGATCCCCCGTAATGCATGCAATCCTCGTCTCTTCTATCTATCCACTCCCCGCACCTCATACGGCCCCAATGAACCCATTTCCCGTATGCTGGCAAGTGTTAATTCGAATATTAACTTCGACTTCAACCTCAGCACTCCATGCCTAAAACTCCGTCTTCTCAAAAACCTTCCCTCCTTCCAGTCTTAGTTACTAAGGCTCGCGCCCCTTCACCCGTTCTCATTATTTATTAAGATAGATTAAGTTTAGCTTGAATTAAGCTCAATAAATGGAGGTGTTTGCCCCCACGAAAATTAAAAATTATAGTGAACACAGATCGTGTTGATTCTGTGAATATGTTTCGATTCACACTTAATAACCGCTTTAATTATCAAGACTCATTGCAATGATAGTTGAATGTTACCAGTTCAACATTGGCACAAAATTAAAAATGACACCACTTGATGGATGGCCCATAATTTTGCCAATTGGTTTTTGATTTCAGTTCCATTAATGATTTTAAATAGCAGGGAGTTTAAACGAGTCTTTTCTCGGAAACCATAATAATTTACAGTGATCACTAGAGCAGATATAGGTGACAGAATATTGGGAATATACAGTGCTGGCACTCTAATTAGCACACCCCCATGAAAGATTAAAAGTAAGCCTTGTTTTATCTATAAGCTATTATTTGTCGTATACATATGTTAGAAGCATACATTTTTTAGTCACTTTATGAAATTTTAGTAGGCTTTGCTTTATAAGTAACATTTTTAAAAATACTGTCCGTTTCGCTCTGGGATTTTTATTAGCACATCCAAGGGTTAGGTTGAGTTTTTTTTTAATCTCTATTTGTTGTTCATATTATTGTTGTGACGAGTTGCAAAGTGATTAAGTGCAAGTACGGGACGTAATATGAGTTCTAAAGCAGGGGAGAGGAGGTTAATATGGCAAATAATTCAGAAGGAACGAAACATCAACCAAATTGCACCAAATATAAATTGTTCGTAAAAGAAAGTGCAAAACACTTTAAAGCATTATAAAAACTTCGGTATGTTTGAGAATAAAAGTCGATGCAGACCTAGAAAAAACAGCAAAAGAGGAGATTCCATTTTAATTAGGTATGCTCTTAAAGACCCTTTTATCACTTTCTTCGAAATCTGAGCACGCATGGAGAAGGAATGTGGCGTTAACATCTCGGTGAGAATGGTGCGACAACGGCTGTTGGAAAACAACCTTCGAGGATGCCAGAGCCTAAAGAAACCGAAGGTAACAGATGGTAATAGGAAGAAAGGAATTAAATTCTCAAAGACCATCTTGGTTCTTCCTTATCTTTCTCGAATTCGGTCATATGGAGCGATGAATCGAAGTTCAATCTCTTTGGTTATGATGGAAGAGCTTTGTACGACGACCACCAAATAAACAAATTGATCCCCGGTTTACCAAAAAGACGGTGAAGTTTGGTGGAGGTAGCGTATTGGTATCGGGTTGTTTTAACGCTCATGGTATTGGTCGTCTGCAACAAGGATATGTTGTCGTAAGGGCAGGCATGTAAAAGAGCGGTTTTGAAAACAGCAGATTTCGGTAATTAATTGGTCTCATCAGAGCCCAGATCCGAGCCCAATCGAGAGTTTCTGGGCCATTGTAAATAGACGTGGCTCTAAAACCAAAAAATTTAAATGAATAGTGGGGTCTCATCTACCAAGAGTGCGCACGACCCACGCCTTCCATGAATAAAAGAACTGCAGCCGAAATTACCCAAAGGTGTACCCAACTAAATACTAATTTTACACAGTTTAATTGTAAATTGATATCATTTATTTTTCTTTCATATGTTCAGATGTTTTTGATCAGACTCTAAAAACATATATTTTCTGCTTTTTAAATATATAGATTTTTCTAAAATATTAAATGAATTAATTGAGTATTTTTATTAATAAAAATAAATATTGAAGTTGCCTATTAATATTTTTTACTATTACATTAGTTTTATTGTATCACAGCTTTGTTCGATAAAGTGTGCTAATTAGCGTGCCGCCACTCTATTTCTGAGTGTGCTCTGAAACCTCTTCAGTCACTTTTTCAGTTGTTCCGCTTGTCATTCTTCCGCATTAAATATCTCAACAAAAGGATATATCATTCATCAACTAATTCTGATAAAGACATTTCATGATAGAGAAAAAGTTACAATATTTGCATTTGTTTTTGAGCATACAGACCAACTTTGATTTTAAGCTCAGCAAGGTCTAATTAAGTTTATTTTACGAAAAAGATAGTCTAAGTTTCCTATAAGCTTCACATATTTATGTACCTGTAATTACTCGAATGTTTGTAATTAAATGCTGCTGGTATAAATTTCTTCTCCGATTTCAGATTCTAACAACTCAAGACTGAAGGTGATTACACAATTCGTTGTGGCAAGAATGCCATAGGATTTAATTCGAAATCAAACTTTGGTGTAACCACACTTTATGTAACTGATAGTTTATTGGATAGTGAAGGCATTCTCCTTCCAAATCGATTGACTGATGTAAGTACAAAAAGCCAAACTAACTCTTGGAATGAACTTAGACTTCTTCACTCATTTAAGTCCATAGCCATGGAACATTTGCTTGGTGGTTAATTATTCATATTCATTAAAACGTGATAAGGACGATTGCTGGTTCTGCCTTACAAATAATTCATTCTTCGGTCTGTGGTTGCAATCGGAATAAACGCCTGTCCGTAAAAGGTCTGTCATCTTGTAACAGCAAATGTGGTTTAAAAGGACATCAAGTGAGTTATGAATTCGTACAGTTAAGAGGTGATGAGAATATCAAATATCCTATGTGTGTAATCACTAGAGCTAGGATTGCGATGCATTTGCATATTTTTTTTGAGACACATTAGAAGAAGTAGGACAAGTTATCCTTCCGATTCTTGAATTTTCCTTTAAATTGGCATCCAATCGTTAGTGCTTATTTTACTATAAATGCATATTTTGCATATTCTTGCATATTTTTAATAATAAATACATATTTTGTGCATATTTTCTACAAAAAAATAGCTCAAAATTTTAAAAAAGGCAAAGCCATAGAAATTTACACGCACAATTAAACTTCTTATATCGTTTTCCATTTTGAAAACCTAAATTATATTTTAAAATAATGCTACTTCTGTTATTTAATTTTTCAAATGAAGATTTTTATCTTTCGTTAACCTTTTTATCTAAATTATCATTATTGCTTTTTAGTTCTTAAAATAAAAAGACTCAATATTTTTAAAAATTGGATAGCATGTTTTTTGTTTTTCATTATAAAAATGCAAAATTTAACTACTGGCAGTTTAACTGGTCACTATAGCCAACGGTCGTTTTATTCGACTTTTCAAATATAGAAAGATTACTTGTGCACAAATCAACTACGTGGAGGAAAATTGGTCGTTAAAAGCGACTGGTCGTTGTAAACCACGTCGTTATATGTATGTAGGTGACTACGCCATGGTTTTAAATGCATATTTCCCGTTTTTAAGACCATTTTTGAAGCGCATATTTTGGGTTTTTAAATGCATGAAAATCCTAGCCCTAGTAATCGCATTCAAGTATTTGTCATCGGTCATTTGTTCATATGACCAACAATATGAAGAAATCATATTCATTGTGAAGGCAACAAAAAATGTTAACTCCACCTGATTGCGTTGTCAACAAGCAGTGAAATCACAAGTCTAGAAGCGCGACAGGATGGAATAAAAAACAAAAATCCGATTGCAAACTCGCCTTCAACAATAAATTATAGTTCTCGCTAGAGCACGTACTTGCACATACCATAGTTTGTATCCCACTCAACAACAGGTTCAAACGTAAGGATATGTGCGGAAAAAAAATATTGCAGTGCTAGTGAAAGATTAAAATTCGGTCACAGTCAGATCTGGGTCGATGGAGCGAACTGAAATTAAACTGTCAACTCGTTGCAAACAACGCAAACTTTTCAATCATCGTCCGTGCCACGTTTCGGTATCCTCTCCGTATCAGGAAATGACAGAGGCCATGCAACTCTCTCGCTGTCTTTTTCTACTCCGCGTTGTTCAGTTGCCCTACAGCGGCTGAAGTGATTGATGGCTTTCGATATCTCAGTTCAGTCATATTTGCATCTTTCTCTCATTCGCGCTTTTTAGTTTTTTTCCCTCACTTTTCTTCGCGATATGGCTTCCATTCTACATTGTTTTATCTAGTTGCATTGTTGAAATTTAATTCTGCAAATGGATCGAAAGAAACGCGATATCTTTCGATTTCTATATTTTTGTTTAGGGCATTAAATCGATTTCAACGAAGGATATTTGCTTCTGTTTTTCTGATACTGCCCCTAAACTAAATATGAACTGCAGTGACTAGAGGAGATCACGTTGATTTATTCTAGATGATTTTCCAACATGATTATCGTTAACCATTCGTAGTTATTTCTGGTGTTTGCCTGTGACAGGTTTTGCTAGGGCAAGTAAGTTTTTAAGTTTGTTATTTGGGTACACTTAAACCGCTGACTCCGAAGCTTAGTTGTGCAGAACAGATTCTGTCTTATACATAGTATGTATAACACATACAATATGACATTGTTGCGATTAGTAAAACAATTAACTACTGATCTAGTCAGAAAAAGCCGTTTCACTGTTTACGACATAATTACAAGCTACATAAAGGACGCTGGACTGAGACTGGCAGACATGGACGATTAATGCCGTAATCACAGTTCTAGACGAATTAGCGGAATTGAGAAAGTATGTCCAAATACCTCCTTCGCTCTTCGGACGCCTTGTCATGGAGGAGGGGCTTCAGAAGTCAATGATCTCGAACTAAGACCCGAAGAATGGACAGCCATAAGAATGTAAATACTCCAGGTGGCACCCGCGATCTCCTTGATCGCGGCCGGGGCGAGGATTCTCCACCACTCTTCTTAACTCTCCCGCACCGACACCGACTCCTGCGGCTCATTGATGCATGGACTGAGCATGAGTAGTGCGACCAACAGAGGCGAGACCGACGATGGTGCGGCACGGGAAACCGCTAAGGCTGAACGAGCCCCAAAATTGGGACGTGCTGAAGTTTGCACTGCTAAGTGTCAAAAAAGAAGGAGAAAGAGGCGTGTCCGAAAATCATGCAAAGAGGCTGACATAGCCGAAGGCTTGAAGAATGAAGGCAAACCTCTGGGAAAAGCAGTTAAAAGAATTAGATAGGCGGAGGTATCCCCTACCGAAGCCCTTCTGACCCTCTCATTTGCTTCTTGGCAGCGCAGAAGCGTCGTGCAGGTTCAAAAGTGTTTCTTTGTTTATTTATTTATTTATTTACAATTTTTGTTCACATAAGATACATAAATCTTTTAAATTGGAACAAGCTTCAATCGTGTATTATTGATATATGTAAAGTTAATAATAATAAAAACAAAAAAGATGTATAGGGAGTTAACTTAATTTACAATTTACAAGTAATTACAATCAAAATTAATTATTTAATAACGTTTAAGATAGTAAAAGGAAAGGATAGAAATAAACGATAGATAGTGAGAAAGAGAGCTTTACATTAATTATTGATTAAGAATTCAAAACGTTTTTCAATAAATACATTTGTATTCGTAGTGCTTATTCGCCTTATGGTTAGGGGCAAACGATTCCATAGTTGAATTGCATGAGCGAAAAATTGACGAAACGTTATTTTGTATTTAAACCGAGGTGGGATGAATGTCAGAGACCGATAATTTACAGGGAAACGTACACTTTCGAACAGATATCCTGGTTGTTTCAGAGTTATCGTTTTATACCACAGTAATATTGTTCTGAAACTTAGTAGGGTTGGTAATGAACAGTCGGTTATTTGTTTGGCATAATCAGAGATATGTTCGTCTCTCTTTATAAAGGGTCCGCCAAATAATTTTTTTTTTTTTTTGAAAATGCTATAAAAAAAACTACTGAATATTTTCTCAAATTTCTTTTTTTATTTGAAAGTACAATCCTTCCGGTTAATAATGGAAAATAATTTCATTCAAATGGCTGCCTCGGCTGGCCATGCAGTAGCCTACACGATCGGTCCAATTTTTAAGCACATTATCGATTGTGTGCAGCTGTATTTCACCAATGGCTTCACGAATATTGTCCTTTAAAGCGTCAATTGTCTCTGGCTTGTCGGCGTAAGACTTATCTTTGACGGCACCCCACAAATACTAGTCCAACGGTGTCAAATCGCAGCTCCGAGGTGGCCAAACGACATCAGCTCTGCGGCTGATAATGCGATCTTCAAAAACAGGGCGCAAAACATCGAGTGTAGCTTCGGCTGTGTGGTACGTAGCGCCGTCCTGTTGAAACCAAATGTTGCCAATATCCTCCTCTTCAATTTTTGTGAACAAAAATTCGTTCAACATGGCCCGATAACAATCGCCATTGACTGTAACGGCCACTCCTTGCTCATTTTCGAAGAAAAATGGCCCAATTATGCCTCTGGACCAAAATCCGCACCAAACAGTGGCTCGTTTTGGGTGCACCGGCTTTTCAATGTATGCGTGCGGGTTTTCTGTGGCCCAAATGCGACAATTTTGCTTGTTTACATACCCGCCAAGATCAAAATGAGCTTCATCTGAAAAGATGATTTTTTTGGCAAAATCGGCATCTTCTGTAAGTCGATCGCAAGCCCACTTAGCGAAGCGACAACGCATTGGATGGTCAGTTGGCTTCAACTTCTGAACCAATTGGACTTTGTATGGCGTCATACCAAGGTCTTTATGCAAAATTCGTCTCAATGATGTCTCCGAAATGTTCAATTGTTGAGCACGACGGTGAATTGATGTTGATGGCGCTTCACGCACACTTTCTGCCGCAGCAGCAATATTCTCGGGTGTACGCACTGTTTTTGGCTTTTCACGCTTTGGTTTATCGATGAGGATGCCAGTTTCTTTCACTTTTTTCACAAGATAACGAACATACGGAGCTGACGGTGCTTCTCTTCTTCCAAAATCCGTACGCAATTTTCGCACACATTCTGCAACATTACCATGATTTTCAAAGTAATGTCGCAATATTTCCCAGCGTTGTTCAAGCGTATACACAACCATATTCGTTAAGCGGAAGAATAAAACTAATTATCTGTCAAATCAGACATGAGCTAAGTGTTACCATTCACGAAATAAGCACTACTTGAAAAAAAAAACGTTAGATGGCGGACCCTTTATTAAAAATATACCTTGCACAACTATTAAACGCGACAGTAAGTGTGTGTATAGTAAGAGTGTATTTCGAAACCGTACAGAATGATGGGTAGGATGTAGGACTTGACCAATTTAAGTTTCACACTGGTTGGTAGATAATGTGCTGTGGGACTTAAAGCACGAAGTGCGCCGTATATTTTTGAGACTGTCTTATTAATATGTGTATTCCAACTGAAGTTTTCATTAAAGTAAATACCTATGTTTTTAAAATTGCTCACAAATTCCACGCGTTTGATTTAGGTGGATGGCGGGAGGTGGGACCTTAATTTTACCACAATTTATTAGTAGAGCCTTAGTCCTTGCGAGGTTTAGGTCCAGTTTGTTTTGAGCCGACCATTCATATACCCTTATAAATTGGTGGTTCATAATGTTTGCAGCACCGAGAATGTTTGACTTCGGGAAGACGAGATAAACTTGAACGTCATCTGCATATATGTGATGATGACAACTCGAAAAACATTTAGAAATATCATTTATGAAACACATAAATAAGAGCGGGCCCAGCACCGAACCTTGTGGAATACCTGCCGGAACTGGCAGGCTAGAAGAACACGCATTTTTATAACATACATATTGTGAACGACTGGTAAGATACGATGATGTTAACCGACAAAGACTTATATCAAACAGGAATTGCATCATAAGCTTTTTAACTAAAATACTGTCACTACACTATCAAATGCTTTCGAAAAATCCAAAAATACCATTAAACCCAAATTATCAGAACGTGTATCTAAGCCTTGACGAAGATCTTCTATAACCTTCAATAAGGCCGTTACACAGCTGTGTTTAGCACGAAAGCCTGATTGGTATTTGCTGACTAAATTATTATTATGGAGATGCAACTTAATTTGCTGGCTTATAATTGTTTCGAAGACCTTACTTAGAAAAGGCAGAATTGTGATTGGTCTATATTCTGAATTGTGTGCAGGACCTTTCGGAAGAGGTAGTATCTTTGCTAATTTCCATGAGTTGGGAAAAACTGATGTAGTTATAATAGTGTTCACAGTATGTGTTATTTGGTGAATTATACTTATGAACCTCATATTTATATTGTCCGAACCTATTGCATTGGATTTTATTTTCAAAATCGTACTAGCGACGAGAGTTTCATCAATACAGTGGAGTGAGAATGGACTCGTACATTGATTAATGTTGGATGCAGCCGAAAAGGTCATTGAAGCGGAGCCTGTGGTTTGGCTAGCGGACACAAATTTCTTATTAAGAGTGTTCAAATCTATGTACATTAATTGGTGGTAAATTTTTTGATTTAATTTAAACATGTCGAACTTTTTTCCAAAATTCAGTGTAGGAATAGTTAGAGCCGAATTGCCTCTCATAGAAATGCTGTTTATTTCTACGTATAAGAGAAGTGACGAGGTTACGGGTTTTCTTAAAATGCTCTCGTATGGCTAAACATCGAAACCACTTCCATCTAGCATACAATGCATTGCGTAATTCAACAATATTACAGACTTCCGGAGTAATCTACGGCGTATTATTCTGTTTTTTTTAACTGTTTTATAAGGAACATATTTATCAAAAAGATATTTAACTTTTGCAGTGAGAAACTAAACTTGAAATGTCGTGTCATTTGTGCTGTAGATTGGCAGCCAGTTCATTTTTCGACAGTCATCAAAGACCGACTTCATGTTGGTATCTTTGAACTGGTATGATTTGAAAGTCGTCTCCACAACAGTTGGTAAGGTTGAGTTTATTTTAAGGAAAATCATATCATGATGGGAGAAACCAGGTGCAAGGATCTGGTCATAATGTGAAATTAGCGACAGGTGTGAAGTCAAGACAATGGGCCATATGCATAAAAATTAAGTATTTACTTGTAGTAAAAGGTCTAAGTAAGTACTAGTACTACAAGTACAAGCTTATACTTTAAGTATTTACTAGATTTGGAATGCATAAACATGACTTTTGACTTGCCAGCAAATACTTCTAGTAAATACTGAATTCATTCAAGTAAGTTCATCCAAGTTTCTTGATTACTTGTTCAATTCTCAAAAGGCGTCATTAAACAAGTTGCAATTCCATAGCCTTCATCTCCCAACAAAACGCTTTTAGTGTGATTTCGCATTACAGTTCCAGAAAATTATTCCTTCAAATTCTAGAATCGTGAACTGAGCCTGGCAATCCACACTTGTAAAGCATTCCATTGTATCACATGTTGCTTGAACATTGATGGAGGCATATCCTTTTCGATTAATATATTCTTCTGAATTGAACTGAGGCTTCGATATTTCTACATGAATGTAGTCCAAGGCTCCTTTACATGATGGAAATCTATATTTGCTAAGCCAATCATGTTCTGCTTTTAAGTGTTCCTCGGAATTGGAAGGAAACTTTATCCAATGAGAGGCTTTGTCTGTCATAAGTTTTGCAATAGAATTTATTGTTCTAGAAACAGTACTCTGATGCACTTCACCAACGTTAACTAGAAACCCAGGATCTCCAACGTATCTTAAAAAGGTCCTCATCTTTTCTTGAGGTAATACTGCCACTACTTTTGTTTCAGTTTGAATGCCTTAAAATATATGAATTTTCGAAACATTCGAGTAAAGTCATACAGTAATTACTTACAAATAAAGTATTCACTTAACCACTCTAGGTTTTCCTTTTCAAAACGGGAAAGCATTTTAAAATTAGACTGCATAAGCCTTGGCTGCTTGTAAACTTTTTCGGAATTAATTCGTAAGAATTCAGCCATTTCGATTAATATAGCGACCTGATTGCTTCAAAGTGAGACTCACTACTATAATCCTACTTATTATAGCTACAGAGGCAGAAATGTATGTATATACTATAAGTAGTAGTACTTACTAGTTTTTATGCTTACGGTATTAAGTATTTACTAGTGAAATTCATCCGAAACTAGTAAGTACATTCTCCCCTAGTAAATGCTTGTTCTCCAGCACTTACTTAAGTTTTATGCATATGAAAATCCAGTACTTACTTAAAAATCATCTAGTAAAAGCATTTACTAGTTTTTATGCATACGGCTAAATATCGAGCAACGAGTTCGCACCATTTACTTAGAAATGTGTTGGTTGTGTGCTATTCACGAAAGAAAAGCCAAACGTTTCTATCATAGATTTTAATGTAACACGTCATTAACACGTTATTTAAAATGTTGAGATTTAAATCGCCACAAACAACAATCTTAGGGTAGTACGGAGCAAGCTCCTCAAAAATATCCTTTAATATATTTACATTACATTGGGGGCCATGTAAACACAACCAAGAACGAACAAATGTAGAACAGAAACTTCTACAAAGACTAATTCGGCCAATATCTTAAAATTGTAACAATTTTTAATATATATAGCAGCTCCTCCGCCCCCTTTACGAACTCTATCAGCCCTGACGACCCTCATATTTTTAACCTTAAACATGTTGGAACACATCTCCGGTTTTAGCCAAGTTTCAGTAAGACAGAGGAAATCAACCATGCTATCATCAAAAGTATACTTAAGTTCATACATTTTTTTAACTATACTTTGGGCATTCAGATGACATACATTGAGTCCCTTTTTGAAATTACATATTGTAATATATTTAATAATACTTTTGTTTCAACCATAAAATCTTCGCTTCTTATGGTATTCATTTTGAGGAAAACACGATCAATAGCGACAAAGGCGACAAGTAGAACGAATACGTTTTTACGTAAATATTAACAAATAAATTATGTAGCATAATTATTGGCAAAATAAACAATTTATGTAATAAGCTTAAACGAAGAAAAACGGTGGGGATCACGAATACAACAGAGAAATAACATTGGAAATGGAGAGAGTAAATAGGTAGGACAAAAAGTGCTGGGATTTAAGAAAAACAAAAAAAGGAAGATAAAAAAAACAGAAAGACTGACGAGAGATGAGAAAAGAGAGAGTGAGGGACGTACAAGTAAATGCGGATTAAAGTGAATATGAAAATATGAATAAAAATAAAAATCAAAGTAAAACCAAATATAGAAAGAGATGGAATTACAATGTTAGGGATGCTGTATGTGTCCATCATCGATGTGTGGCTGTTCTCCCCCCTGACATCTCGTCGCAATGGCATTTAGGGCTTCTTCTTTTTCGATGGGTATCAGCCTTCCGTTGTGGCTCTCTTTTACCATTACAGAACCAAATTTTGTTGAAACGTAGAACAACTGTCCACGATATTTCATACGAGTGGCTTGTTATAGAAAAGCTCGGTTATTGCTTGTCAAACTTTCATTGACATAGATGTTGGATGTCGAATCAAGTCCAATGTCCATTAGGTGAAGTTGGCGCTTCTCTTCGCGACGATATTCGGCAATTGATCTCAGCACATTGATCTGGTCTTAGGAGGTGATAAATTTGATTATGATGGGAGGATCATTTGCACTGCGTGTTGCGCGGAAAATAGATGAAATTATCGGAGGTTTACAGTTGATATTGTGGCAAAGATGATTGTAGACCGATTTTAAATTTTCATCAGCTAAAGCATCGGTAGCAAGGTTTTTTTTTTCGAGTTCATCACACCTCCGTTCTAGTTGCAGGATATGCACGTTCAGATTTGTTGGCTCGGAAGTTGGGGATTCCAATTTGTCAAGACGTGACTGGACATTTTGCAGTGTCAGTTTCACACTTTGTAGCTGATCAGACCAATTTTCCACGATGCGAAATATTTGTTGCAGGATGTCGTTGCGCAGGTAGTTTATCTCGGCTGTAAACCTTTCCATAATGCTATCCACTTGCTTACTTAGATTTCGTTCTAAAACGTCGAACGTAAGTGGTTTTGAAATCGTGGTGTTGATATTGACAACTGCTACATCCGCTACGCTTTCTTGCTTTTTTTACAAACGAGTTACAACCGTTGAGTTTGTACTATTTAAAATCATGTTGTGTATATGTATTATGCGATATACGAGATGTGACACCGGGCAAAAAAGAGGGGGAAAAAAAAGAAACACGAATTTACAGGCAAAAATTGAGAATAAACAACGTTCTAAGCAATTATACGTTTAATATGTTCATTAACTTTCTATTTATTTGTTTTTCTTTTTTATTTCCCATTTTATTTACTTTGATCTAGAGCTCTTGAGTTCCCACCACGTCCACACGGTTTGACGAGCACGGTTTGAAGTGCACACTCATATGGTGTATGTCACACAACCTGCACAGGGTGTTTATGGTTTGTGTCGAAGATGTTCGTTCACTATTCTCTGGGGTGGTTGTCCTAGATAGGATTCGAGAGATTCGACTGAATTTGCGTTGGTTGTAGTTCACAGTAACTCTTTCGTTTCCATGTCAATAAGGTGTTATATTGAAAATGCACCCACAGAGTATGAATCTTAAAATGATCTTATGCTGCGAGTGTTATGCTTGAGTTAGCACCTTTTGATCATCTCTCATTCACTACTGATGTTGTTGCACAGTTTTTCCGTATAGGAATTGTTCTTGACTATGGACGGGCTTGAACTACAGACCTTCGGCTCAACAGTCGGTGATGATTAAGATTGCACCACGACCACCCCCTCATTCGCATGGTCAAGCATGCCAGCACTTTCGGCATGCGTCTCTTACATTTCTCCTCTTATTGGTGACAATCAACTCCCCAATAAGAGCGCGCCAGACTCTCAAACTGATGGAGCTTGCAGTGTTCAGGGTCCTGCTGAGGCCGGCGGTATCGCCGAAAAAGGCAAGCGGTTTTGGATCCCCACAAACCTCAAACTGGAAGGGCTGTCCCAAAGCGGCGTCGGAAGGGACCAGGAGCTCGAACCGAAAAAGGTAAGAACGCACTCTCGCGGGGAGGGAGAACGTGATGTCTCCTCCTCCGACGTGGCGGCGGGTAATCGGAGTCCTTAAAAAGCACTTAAAAAAAAAAGAAAGTAAAGAAAGAAAGTAAGTAAAAGAATCGAGACAAGCACCTCTCCCACAAACAGGCAGCTATCTGCTCAGAAAAGGTCAGGATAGGAAGAGCTAGCAGTGACAGTAGAATGACCAGCGCAGATTGCCAACACTGTGAAGATCGTCTATTGGAGCTGGCTTTAGCAACAGACTTCTGTATTTAGGTTGAGAGGTCTGCTCTGATGAACGGCACCTTCTTGGTAAGCTGTTCACTGTGCAGCTGTTTCTGGTGCCGAAAATCCCTCCCCTGGGAACAACTGCCTATCAGTTAGTCAGTCTCCCAAAATTAGCGCACGCCATCTGCTGGATTCCGGAGAAAGCTGGACTTGAAGGAGTCCATCTTTTAAGCTCCACTCTTTCGATTGACTTTATCATCAACAATGTTGGCTCTCAACCAACCTTTGAGACGGCGAGCCGATAGGAGGTGATTGACACTGTCTAATATGTATGTGACGGCCATCACCAACTGGAGAGTCTTAGCAGATGTTACGTTGTCAGACCACATATATATTAAATTCTAATTGATATACGAGTATATTCCTTGGCGCGCGGAAAGTGGTCTTTATTCCCAAAAGACTCACTCGCCAAGGGTCTTAGACCAATCAGTCTAACATCCTTTTTGGTGAAAAGCATAGAGTAGAGTTGCACGTGCGCAAACTTGCTCTTCGAATGCATCCTCTCTCGAATATGCAACACGCTTATCAGCGCCGAATATCCTGCGGACTGCGCTTCAAAACTTAGTTGGGAGAATCGAACGCGCTCTCGAAACGAAAGAGTACGTACTAGGCATTTACGTCGACATTGAGGGAACTTTTTATAACGCTACTTTCGACAGCATGTG